>VZTJ01003854.1:339355-422723 GCA_013397795.1 Orthonyx spaldingii
GCGGGCCGGCATCCCGGCTGCGCTCCTCGGCCGGGCAGCACGGGCACCCGCCGGCGGCGGGAGCGGCTGCGGGGGTGGTGTGGGGCTGCCGGGGGTGCGCACCCACCTACGGCCCGGGGCAGGGTGCGGGGTGGGCGCTCACCGCTGCTCCTGGGTCCCGGCGAACGCGCGGGTGGAGCTGCCAGGGAGGCAGCGGCCTGATGCCGTGGAGATGGAGGTGGGAGTGGGTGTCAGCATCCGTGGCTCGGTGCCGAGCGAGTTTGGGGTTTGAAAAGGGAGGAAAATTGTCTTTTGTCTTTGGGAAGCTTGACTGCTTGCTGGACTGTCTCCTCGCTCGGTTTTTCTTGGTTAAAGATCCAGATATTGACATTAACCACATCCTGCAGGATCTGATGTGGGTTTTTTGTCTGTTGCAAGGAGATGTGCTTCTGAGGAAGGCCCAGGTTGAGCTGCTGGCATTGGCACAGTGCTCAGGTTATGAGCAGCCAGGCAGATGGAGGAGGGCTCTGCCCCTTGCATCTCCTGACACGAAACAGCAAAGGGTGTTTGGGGCAGCATCCAGGGATGGAGGCAGAGACATGAGTTGTTATCTCCACAGTATCCAGGCAGGCTGCAGCGACGTTTTGGAAGTGCTGAGAGACAAAGCACTGTGTCAGCACCGAGTGTTATTTGCTGCTCTGTTGAGCATCGGTCTCACAGGCCTACAAACCTTGTCTCAGAAACTCATCCTGCTGGAATGGATGTCAAGTTTCACCAGTCCATCCGTTACTGCTGGCTAGAAGTGTTTCCTTGAGGGTGACTTGCAACTCAAGAACTGGTCTGTGTGTGGACAGAGATATATTTGGGGTGCCTGGCCAGGCTTGCTGGCCTTAGAGTCTGCCCAGCTGCCTGCTAACAGCATTCCTCTCCCCATCAGTGCTCCAAGAGAGCCCCATTAATCAGCACAGGTCTGTCATTGCTGGGGTGGTGATGCTTTAGAACATAGTGCATCTCCTGATCTTAAATTTGGGTCTGAGATACAGCATTTTAAGAAATTACCTGCCTGCTGTTAGAGCCTGCCAGGGATTAGGAAGG
The DNA here is from genome assembly GCA_013397795.1 of Orthonyx spaldingii. NCBI lineage: Eukaryota > Metazoa > Chordata > Aves > Passeriformes > Orthonychidae > Orthonyx > Orthonyx spaldingii. The sequence goes on from VZTJ01003854.1 coordinate 340,430, forward strand.
AGGGAGTCTGCATCAAACAGCTGTGCTCTCACGAAAGTTGTCACTGCCTGCCAGAAATCCCTGGGAGTACGGGACTTCAAAGGCTCAGCTCTGAGACGTGGCACAAGTGACAACATTAGCACCAGCCACTGCAGCACAGCAGGGAGAGGCTGTGCTGGAGCCTGTCCATCATCTTGGGGCTGTCCATCATCACAGGTGTGGGGCTGCCTTCGAATAAGGGAAACCTCACGTTTCAGGAGATGCTCTTAAGATCAGTATGGATCTGCTGAGGCCAAGGGTTGGTATGTGCTCCTCTAGCCTTGGAGGCTGCTGTAATCTACTCTAGCAAGGAGTAGTTCCTGGTGTGTTTCCTCTTTCTCCCCACTTGTGCGTTTTGGTTTGGCAGAAGAAGTGGTGAAGAACCCAAAGAGGGATTTTCTGGTACCAAGTGATGTAGCTCTGTAAGAACATCCAGGCCAATTCTTCCCTTGTCTTACTTGGTGGTTAAAATGGGTCAAGGCATGGATTCCACCTCCTGGTTGAGGTTGTTGATTTTATTTATCAAAATGCTGCCTCTGTCCATGAAACTTGGGGAATTTTTTCTTTTTTTGTTTTTTTGAGAGGGTGTCATAATCCTGGTGAGGCCAGGAGACAATATATAAAGCAAGTTCCATACTGCAGGTACGTGGTGTTGGTACCACTTTGCAGAGAGTGCACAATGCATGCCAAGGTTCAGATACTTTTAAAGCTCTGGGAAAGCCCAGGTATGGGTAGCTAGACCTGAATGTGACTTGCTGCTAGCCTATGTTAGACACTGGTATGCAATTATCTATAGAGATATCTGTAGGTATTTATAGAGAGATCTGTTTTTTCAAGGATGACTTCTTTATAAATACCTTGTGACTCTTTTCCTCTCCATCTCCCAAAGACTCTGAGCACAAGAATGACCAAGGAAGTTGCTGACATGGGTTGAGAGCATTATTTTTTCCACCTGTTGAATTAAATACCTCCAGTGGTCAGTCTCTGGCTGTTGTTTTTTTATCACTGTTCTTGTGGTATTTATGGGAGAATTTCAGGTCTTGTTAGCCAGGGAGAGCACCTTGGCTGATAGCACTGGTAATGTCAGACTCCAGCAAGACTTGGGCTTTGTTTTACCGTCAGTTTTCTAAAACAACCACATTTAAGTTGCTGAATAAAGACAAACTGCCCACGCTCACTCCAGAAGCCCAGGTTAGAGTAAGGAATTGGGCTTGGTCTTTCTTGTCTCCTCCTCTGTTCCTGTCTTCTCCATGTGGGTCCTTCCCATTCCACGTGGAAGCACTTGTCTCCGTGGCTGCCACTGAGCGAGACACACAGAATTCTCAGTGCATCATTGAACAAAGTCTTTTTCTGCAACACCCTTGTGCTCTTGGAGCCTCTCCCTGCTCTGCTGGGAACAGCCTGTGTGCTCTGTTCAGTGTTGATGCTAAACAGGACAAAGCAAACTCCCTTCTATCGTAGCTGGATTTAATTTCTCGCTCTTGTATGACTGTGCAGTAGCTCTTGTTGTGGAAAAATTGCTTCATTACATGTGACAGATACTTTCTGCTATTCCCAAAGAAAAGATCCTGTTGAAACCCCTTTTAAATAAAACCTACAACAAACTTACAATGTTTCTGCATCAGACTTTTTGGAAATCATTCCCGTACAGTGGTACAGTTTTTATGATCCCATTCTAAATAAGTGAAACTCTGTCTATAAAGAGCCATTGTTGGTTCAGATGCAACATAAGCAAAGAAAGATGTGTGAAGAAATAAAGCCAAGCTTTGTCATATTTTTGTTGCCTTTTTTTTTTAAACTTCAGAATGATGGAATAAAATATGATGCTGACTTGAATTGGCACTGAAATTAAGTGATACCTTCCTTTCAGTGCTTTATTTTTATTGAGCTAGTGATTACTCACCTGCACAGTTGCAGAGGAATGTGGCACAGACTGGCAAAATTCCGTGTTGCATGTTCTGAGCCAGTCATGGAGTCTCCATCTCCTCATCCCAGTCTGCTGAAGCACAAAGGGAATCTAAACTTTGGTTTATTTTGAGAGTTTATGCTCTGAACTCTGCTGTTGACTCACTTGATAACTCTGTTTGTGCCTGGGAAAGCCAAATGATTCTTTTTGAAAATATTTATACTCTATTTATAGTCTATAAAATAAACATTTCAGAAGGACTTCCCAAGTCTTTTGGTGGGTTGGATATTCAGAGAGATAGTGGTGCCATCTCTGCTACTGTTTCTTCAGTGGTCTTGAGAAAAATCTTTGCTTTCTATCTCTTTCTCCCAGGTACAAAATGGGTATTGTAATTCTGACCTCTTTTGAGGTTTGTGAATAAAATGCTCTGGGGATGTTGGGTATGTGAATCTTGGAACTTTTAAATCCCTTTTTGGTCCTTATAAATCCCTTTCCTGTGCTTTCACACATGCTTCCTTTAAAAAGGTAATGCAAATTAAATTGTATTGCCTGTGCCAGAGCTCTTGGTCAAAATTAATTCTATTTTATTTTACTGAATAACTTGCAGAGTGTAATGAAGACCATGTAGATATTGGTTACATTGGAAAGACTTCACAGAAATCATCTGATCCATCTGTCTATTCCAGGTTAGATCTGCTTCACCTGTCATTCTAGACAGAGGTTTGAAGATTTTTATTTTTCAAAGAATAATGTAGCAATGAAGGAATTAGTGCAGCCTCTCTGGGCAGTCTGGCTGAGTTTGAACTCTTTCTGTAGTGCGTGTCTTCCCCTTTGTTTTGTTGTTGCCATTGTCACTTTGTCTATCTGCCTGTTTCTGTACAAAGGACAAAGGTGTTTCACTGACAAAAACCAACACAGTTTCTTTTGCACCACATCCCCTGGTGGGGCAGGGAAGGCTTCCAGCCTGAGGCACCAGCTTCTGGCATAGTCACTGACAAAGGATTTCTCTAGCTGATCTGTTCTTTTTCTTCCTTCCCTCCCCTGTTTATCTGTTGCATCATGCTCTGACAACTTCTGTGTCCTGTAATTAGTACTGGAAACTTTTCAGTAGCCTGACAGGCACAAAAAGCAGCTGCCTGTTGAAACAAACAGCACTTTCCCATCCTTTGCAAACCCTCCCATTCATGACCTGCAAGTGCCTCCCCCGGATGCAGGGACTGTCCTGGCTGTGGAACAAACTTCCCTAGAAAAAGAGGCCTCTCCACTTGTGTTTAATGGGCTTTTTAGCCTCATATTTGCCTGTTGTGTATCATGTACTGTGCTACCTCGGTGGCTTCTGTCAGCATGAAGTTGGCCCTGGTGATTAAAACCTCCTCCTTGGCTATATTTAGCATTCAGCTATTTGTTTTATAACTGAAGTCCTTACTATGCAAATTGGAGCAGGTCAGTCTGCAACCTTGGATAAGTGCCTTTTTTTTTTTTCCCCCCTCTGGACTTTTGTTTCCCAGCTGCTAAGTTTGGCATGTTTAGCTGATGTGCCATCCACCAGCCATCCCTAATGGAGATTTAATGATGGGCAATATGGCACAAAAAGGCAGGCTTGTGTGGAATATGCTGGTGAAGACAGAGGAAGCAGATGTTTTGTCTTTCACTGTTCATCTTTTATGTAGGCTTTTACTGGGGTCTGTGTAGTAGCTTTTTGAACTTGCTGAGTCTCATCCACAGGAAGACTTTGTCTGTATGTGTACATATATTTATGCATATTTCTAGTAAACAATACTGGCAGTATCAATGCCTCCTGCAAGCTTAATCTTGATGTCTCTGAAGCATCTGCAAGCACTGTCCCCTTCTTATCTCTGAATCTCCCCCATGCACATTGGCTAGGTGCCAGGAAGGTGTCAGAACATTTCCAGCACACTTATATGGAAATGTCAAAGTCAAATGGTACTTTTTGGTGATCATATGATTCAGGTTTATGGAGTGCTATGATACACTCTGCCTTAGGGTGCCAGCAACTTCGATTGCCATTGTTAGAAGTGACAGCTCAGTTTTTGCTCTTCCTTTTTGGTTGAAACATGACCAGTTTGCATTAGAAATGTTGTGCCGCTGCTGTGCATTGTGGTGTAGGGAGGCTGCTTCTTGTAAGGGCGCTGTACTTGCTTGACTAGAGGAGATTATATCTTGATCTCTGTACAAAATCGTGATTGTGGCTTTGCCTACATTAGTGGTATAGAAACAGCCTGTTTCTGTGAGAAGTGAAGGAGCAGCCAGGGACACGTGGTGACTCTAAAGCTCCAGCTGGAGCACACAGTGCTGTGGTACTCCAGGAGTGTGGTGGGCTGATCCATCTGTCCTGCCTACCTGCTTGCAGGCTGAGTCCATTGCTCTTATCTCCAGAGATACAAACCATTAAATCCTGTTTTTAGCACTGATCTGACTCTCCAGACCCTTTCCTTTTGGCTGCTGGCATCTACACGTCATGGACTGCTGTGTGTGCTTCCCAATGGCATGGGCACTGTCTGGATAGAGATGCTGATTGAAACCAGGCTGTGGAGCAGTCCAGCTCCTGCAGGGTCTCTGCTGCTGTGGGAGGAGGCTGGGATTGACAGCCTGTCCCAGATGTGGCAGCCTCTCCTGCTCCTGCCAGCCCAGCAGGTCCTGCTGGAGTGGGTGTGCTCAGTCTCCACTGTGCTGGGCAATCTGACTGCGTAGGGTGGGGTTTTATCTTCTCACTCCCTAGAACCTGCAAACTCCCTGTGGATTAGATACTAGGGAGCCATCCTCTGGTACTGGTGTGGCTTAGTGCCCAGAGGCTTTGAGCTGGGATCTTGCCTCTCTCCATGTGGTGCAAGCCAAAGTAAGTGTTGGCTTTTGCAAGGCAGGATGTGAGGGATGTGGGGAAGAAGGATCAGTGTGGCAGGAGGAGGTAACATATCAAATTGGATCTTATCTGTCAACATTATAACTTGCCAAAATTATGACTTTGGTCATTGATAGGGGTGTAATTTGAATAACATATGTTCCTTCTTATACTTTAAGGTCAATGAGCTATCCAAACTCCTGTTGTGTGAGGAGTGTGTGAGATGAGTGAGGTTACAGGTGGTAAATTAAGAAACTCCATGATTTATAGATACTGGCTGAAAGCAAACTCTCCAGATTACTGTTCTTGTCTGCACCACTGGTTGTGGTGGGAGCTCTGTAGGTATGTCAGTGGGAGTGAGGGCTGGCAGTGTTTGTAGAGAGGCTCAGGAGAAAGCAGCAATTAGTGCACATAGCCCAGAGGTTGTCTGCTTAAATGGGAGGCTGAGTTCAGGCTGGTGAGTCAGCAGGGAGGAGGAGAAGGGTGCTCCAGGGAACAGCTGTGTCCAGCATTGCTCTGTTGCCATCAGTACAGGCCAGGAAGCAGGATACTTGTGTGGGTGGAGGGGATGGGGTTTGCACTTGGTGTCCCAGAGGCAGAGTGGGTTTGTGCCTACTGAGCGTATTTGGTTTGGTGACCTCAGGTCTTACAGAGGTACCAGTGGTGTAACCTCCTGGTCTGCCCCCTCAGTTCACAGACTGGGACTGTTACCATCCCTCTGTAGGTAGCAAGGCCATTAGTGACCACAGGGGAAGAAGGAAGCAGGAGTCCTGGCTGGCAGTGCTGTATCTTGGCTATGGGGTGGTTAGAAGTTGGATTAGATGATCTTTAAAGGTCCCTTCCAACCCAGCTGGTTCTACCATAGTCTGTATTTACTTTCTAGCTTCCCTCCTGTTGTATCAACACTCAGAGTGTGAAGGTGGGTTAGTTATTTCTTAAACTTTTGGGAACAGTTGCTTTATTTGAAGGAATGAGGTGATCTTAGCTCATGGTATTTGGCATAAAGTTTGTGCCTGGCCTGGTGAGACATTGCCTGGGATGCAGCATGCACTTTCAGGTTGCCCACGTCTGGAACAGACTGAATTCAAGTGAGGAGGTTTGGAGAAGGTCAGCTGAGATGACCCAGGAACTGGTGAGTCTCATATCTCAGGACTTGTCAAAGGAGAGCATTGCTTGCTCAGAATGGCACAGAGAAGGCAGACAAAGGGCAAAGCTGTCTGCTGGAGCTGGGCACAATGGGAGGGTGTCAGAGTTGTGCAAAGGGCACAGGAGGTACGTGGGCCAGAGGCTGGCTTGGATAAATCCAGACTGCCAGCTGGTGGGGGTGTCCTGGGCAGCAGAGGCTGAAACTGCTGGGAATGAAATGTCTTGTACAGTGGTTTCATAACTGCTGGAAAGGGGCTGCAGCAGGGGCAGGGTTGGATGTTATCCTGCATCCCTGCCTGAGGTTTGACAGCTTGTGGGGAGGCAGGGTCAGGTTTCCCTTGGTGTGACACTGTTTGCACTGGGGTTGTTCTGAGGAGGTTCTGTAGCAGATGTTACACCTGCAGTGGCAGTGGCCCAGGGCAAGGCTTCTGGCTGATCCCTGCTGGGATGACCAGGTCTCCATCACAAAAGGGATTGAATTAACGTGGTGCCTTTTCCTAGTGCACCTGAGAGTGTGTGTAGACACTGGACAGCATTAGTGGAGCACAGTGAGGACTTTAGGGGCAAGCCCAGTGTGTCCCAAGGTACACCAGAAACTTGTTCCATCCTACTCATATTTTCTTTGCTTTTAACAAAATCATCTGCAAGTTTAAAGTGGTACAACTGCAGTGCCATCAGACAGGTTGGTCTGCAGAGCCTACCGAGTGAAAAGGGAGGGGAAATCAGGGCAGAAGGGACCCAGGTCCTGGTTTTGTTTCATAATCAAAGTTCAGGACAGAGGTTAGATTATAGAAATGCACAAATTAAGATATATGTATTAATCTGAGCTCCAATTAGTAAGAGATTAAGTGCCAGGGTGAACTTTAGTGCTATGCAAAATCAGCAGCTAGGAAATTGCAGAAGTTCAGATCCTTCTGCAGCTCTGCACAGCATGCATAGCATGCCTGGGTTGTTGTATAGCTCTTATTTAATTAAAGAAATTGTTTCTCCAGTGGAAAAATACCAAACCATTATAATGGAATATATATGTCATGTATCATTGTGTTTCCTGCACTCTGCCTGCTGTCTTTGCATTCCTCTTCCAGATGCTGTTTTTGACAAAACAAGACTTTCTGTGAATTGGGAACTTGGATTTTATCAAAGCCTCGTGAATTGTAGAGAAATTTCTAATGGAATAGAGTGGCCATGAATCGAGTCTGAACTGACCTGCAGGACAGCAGTTGTGAAACCTCTGTGTACATTCTGTTCCTTTCCTGTGGGAGCCTGCAGCTTTGGTGTCATGCCCCTATAAATCTCTGCAGGGACACTGTCCCCTGCCCCCAGGGCTGAACTCTAGGGAGCAGAAACTCGTGCAGAACCAAGACCATCCCCAGGATTTTTCCCACAAATTAGAGATAGTTTTGCTCTGCAATTAGTACAGAATTGTTGCTATTTACTGTGTCATTCCTCAGTAGGTGTTTTGCCAGCATGAGGAGAACGAGCTCATCCAGCCCATAATTACTCCACAGGTTATGTGATGACCTCCTTGAAAGTCCTTTAACTTTTTCTCTCTGCACTTTGCCTGAGGATTTGTATTGTGGTTTTTAGAGGGCAACAGGAGGGCTTTGCACATTCTTCCTTTAGAAAATCTTGTTTTAGACTAAACATGCTGTGATTTACTTCTATCATAGAGGTTAGAATTAGTTTAAAAAATACCTGAGCTTTTAAATGAAAAGCCTCCAGGATTTCTCTTGGCATTCTGTGCTAATTATTACAAAACTTGAGAGAGCAGGAAGACTAAACACGGGCTTCTCTAGATGTTAACAACACTTCACACTTGTCAGGGAAACCATGTAGTAACAACAGAGCAGAGCTTTACGGCTGAAAACAAGTTTGAATTCTCCAACTGCAAGAGAGAAAAAAACTGATGGCTGACAGAGGATTCCCTGGTTTTCCCTACATGTAACTGGAAGCAGTGTGCTCCTTTCATTCCTGCCGTGCTCTGTCTCCATTCCCTCTATGGGAGAAGGAAAGGTTTTCTTGGAAGAGGAGTCTGACCTTAATTAAAAATGAGCGTCTCTCATTCCCTCTATACCTCAATTAAGTGCAAGGATTTACTCCTAATCTGCCACGTGCTTCAGGAATGGGTTTCTGGTGGCTTGTCAGAAGGAGTAACTAATCAGAGTAACTAATCAGAGAAGTGAGAAGGCGACGGCACAATTCGCTTGGATCGGATGCAGCATCTTAAGGAATTAAAAGATAAAATTGCCTTTTCTTCTAAGCATAAGCTCTGTCTCTGTTAGCAAAGCTGCAGTTTGGCGTTATCAGATCCTGTCCCTGATCGGGTTCATTTCCTGTCCCTTTCACACAAGACTGAGCGCTTCAAGTCTGGCCCTTGGATTTGGATTTCAAGGCAAAATGCTGTTTTTGAAATCCCTAACCCATCTTTGCAGCATGGTCAGTGTCGTGAGGGTGTGAGCCTGGGGCACAAAAATCTCTGCTTGCCCTTGTCCCTGGCATGGGGGACTTGGCAGTAATGTATCCATGAGTAAGAACTCCAGGAGATGGGGCTTTACTCCCTGAAAAATTTCATTTTCCTGGGAGTGGGGAAGGTGCAGAAAGGCTTGGAAATATGCTGTGGATGCAACCAAATGCTCAGAAGCAAGAAGTGAAATAACTTTACCTAACTTAAAAAAAATCAGTGCGTTTAAGCCAGTAAAGGTTTTACATAAGGCCTAATAAAGGAATACCAGATTTGGCTCAGAAAGCTTTTTGCCTTTATTCTGTATGCTTATTGAGGCGAGTGCAGAGCTCCTCCAGTGATCAGGGGATCAAATTCTTCTCTAGCATTTTACCTTCAGGGAGTTGTTGAGCTTCACATACTGTTTTGAACATTTACAGTGCCTGGTGCAGAAGGTTTCTGCCCTTATAGTGGTATTTTCAGAGGGGAAGCAGGGGTGGCTCTCAGGCTGTTCTAAGGTAGGTTTGCTCTTGTCCAGAGGGTCTGACAGAAGTCAGGGGATGAAGCCCAGCAATGGTGAAGAGAATGACACAGATCAAGGGATGAAACCCAGAAATCTCTTGGAGGCTAATGCAAGAGTCTTTGTGCAAATTGAGCCATATAATAGTCCTGGAAGGGGCTGAAACTCCACTTGCAAATGTGCTGCATCCCAAACCCTGGTGCTCCTCATCTGTAGCATGAACATGAGGAAAGATGGAATAGTGTTTAAATAATGGTACAAGCAATTGATTCTCAAAAAGTTGTCTTAGATGGGAACAGGTAAAAACACAGACTTTATTGTGCTAACCTTTTTCTATCCAAATAGTTGTCTTTGAAGTAATTGATCATTTGCATAAGTCAAAATTATTTAAAAAAAAAAAAAAGTGTTGTCCTGCTTCCCTGCATTGTTGTTGTTTATCATTAACCTTTTGGACAACATGATAATGTTGATTTCCCTCAGTCTGATAATTAAATGCTGTTCTTTACTTTTGTTCCTATGGGCCCCAGCCCAGAAAAGGTGTGTGCATCTCTGACTGAAAAATTCAAATTTAATTTCTTACATGTGAATTTTCAGATTTAGAAAATTAGAAACCTAAATCTAGACCCAGCTGTTCCAGCAGTATTCAGGTACAGCTGGCTGGAATTCTACGTGGGTCTGCTCTCATGGTGAAATCCCTTGGCCTTACCCAGGGTGTCATGTTGGGTAAACACTTCTTACATCCAGATCCAGCCAGAAGGAAGCACCAGGCACAGGATGGGATTCAGGCCGACTCAATCTGGTGTCTGGAAGCCTGTTCCTGTGTCTTGCAGTTGTTGCCCTCAGTGTGTCGAGGTGAAGAGATCCTTGTTTTGTGTATGCCCAGGAGTGCTTTGCTCTGGGGACTGTGCTGGGTCCAGGTGTCTGCTTTCTTACTTGTGCCCCTCCTGAATAGGCTGTTATTCCACGTGGCAAGCAAGTACTCATGTGCCTTCTTGAGAGTAAGAGGGGTGGATGAAGCAGAGAAGCTGTGGATAAGCTGTATTGCCAAAGACTTTTCCTTCCAGTCCTTGGTTTGTGTTATTTCTCTACCACATTTATGAAATAATTGACTCTAAGCACCTCCAGTTGTTTTTTTTTTTTAATGTGTGCTGCTCTCATGCAATTATCCATGATAATGCCAGGCATATCAGATACATTGCTCCTGGTGAAAGGTGTTTTTTGGCTGGACATCTGTACTTAGTTGAGAACAGTTCCCTTTTTTGAATCTGAGCCTATGTGACTCACATTCAGCTGTCCCCTTTTCTGATGAAAAGATGGGGAAGAGAATATTGTGGTCATTTGAAGCAGGCTTTCATATTGTGCATTCCTGGGATGCTTTTCTTGGTTGTGGGAACAGACAGAACCATTCATCCCAGTATGGAAAGACTGCAGGAAGAATCTAGCAGAGATCTGGAAAATGCTTGTTGTCTGTCACATCGTGGAAAAGAAACAAAACCAAAATAAGCAGAGCTGATGGCACTTGAGTATCCAGAGGAGCAGATGGGATTTTCTTTACAGTGTGTTTGGAAAAAGTCACATTTCCACGAAGTTTTGCAGGAAGGCAAAGCTTACAGCTTGTGCAGGTAATATGGGGAGTAGGAATGAGAAATAACATAGAAAATAGAAATTTTTGGTTCCCCTGAAGTTGCTGGGTAGAGCTTAAAGACTATTCTGGCCAATTTCAGTGTCAGGGAAGAGAAATGGCTCATGTGTTTCTTACAACACATTTTTGCCTGTGTTCATCCTCTGCTGCTGGAAGCAGATTTTTCGGAAGAGCTGCAAACAGGTTTTTCAGGAGGGCTCTGCTAACAGAGCCCATTGGGAAGCTGAGGGTTCTGTACGGGAGTGCAGAGTGTGTTGTTATCTCTAATGGAGCAGGGCAGTGCCCTGTGGAGTTACTGGCCTGTGTCCCAGGCCAAGGGTGTTTCTGCAGCATAAAAGCTGCATCACTCGGTCAGGAGCTAATGTGGAGCTTGGCTGGCTCAGGCAGCTTTGCTCTGCGTGGTGAAGATGACCTAATGGTGTCATTTGGAAGAGCTCCATGCTCAGTGTTCAGAACTTCCTAAAAATCTGCTCATATATATTTGTGTTGAAGTGGGGGAAAAACTGGTGGCAGAGGAGGAGTATCTGTCCCTAGCAGCAGGCACAGACTTCTTTAAAAACGTCCCAGACATTTATTTTTATCTGTGTATTACTGACAAACTGCATTTATAGTAAAATTTACTCCAGTTCATCCTAATTTCCCTGTGTGATGATGAATGTGCAGGGGTGTGCTGTCCCTGCCTCTGGTCAGCCTGCAGCTTGTGACAGTGACACTTTAGATGGATGAGTTTGCCCCGTCACACCCTCCCCATAAGCTGACATGGGCACAGCCAGGCAGGGGATCTGCTGTGCTTCCCAGTGGCACTTGAGAAGTTTTTGAATCTGTTGTATGTGACCCCAGTGAGTGTGGCCATGAACTGACTGTGGTGGTTGTATTTCAGGGTAAAAGCAGCTATCTGTTCCAAGGGGAGCAGGATTAGCAGCCTGTGGAAGTTCATTTGTTTTTGGCATTAATGTGTTGAAAGCAAATGTGTTTGTGTAAAGGTTTCTGGCAGAAATCTTTGTGCGGTGGGAATGCACTTCCTCTTGTTTCTCTCCCCAGTGTAAAAATATCCAGTTGTCCTGAGAAGAAGCAGAAAATCACAATATCCTGTGATGGGAGTGGGCAGCTGATCTTCAGGGATAATGAGATATGGAGAGGGAATGAACTGAAGTTCCTGTCTCCTGAAGATGAGCAGCAAATTAGAGGAACGCATTAAATTCACTGTTCCCTAAAGTTTATGTGATTCTGGCTGCAAAGTTAAGGATCCAGAGACTCCCTCTAACAGAAAACTGAAAAACTGTAAAATCTTTTTATTCTTCTGGTGCTCTTTCCTGCTTAAATTCTTCTCTACTACTGTTTTTCCCTTCCCTGTGTCTTTCCATCTTCCCATGCACATTCCTGGTTAATTCAACCAGCTGTGTGGAAGCACCAGCATCCCCAGGTTGCTTAATCCTGTGTACAGCATCAAACCTTGTAACCAAAATGTAGGATGAAATGACTAAATTCAGGAAGGGCATGTTGTGAAGAGGGCAGACTTTCAGGTGATAGAAAGTGATGGATTGAGATCTCTAGGTAGAGCACCTCACCTGCCAGCAGAAGTTGAAATCAAGTTGGTCTGTAAAGTCAAAGCCAGCCCTGGGCAAAATGTGTCTCATGAGATGGAGTGGGTGGGAGATGCCACATCTGATGGCTTGACAGCTAAAAGGAACCCAGCTGATCAATGTTTCTCACCTTCAGATTCAGTTCCTTGTCTCCCTGTTTGATGCTAAACAGAGCTGGAAGCTGCAGCCTCCTGTCCAGCTCTGACAGCATCTGTTCCTGGCTGGCTCTGTTGCAGGAAGCCTGTTTTTTGTCTCCCTTAAGAAGAGTTTCTTGCTCTTGTCATTTCTACTGTGGGTGATGTGATTGGAGCATCCTGCCTCTCGTAACCAGCCCTGACTTCTGTGTGAGGTGAATGTCCGCAGGTGTCTGAATCCACCCCAGGTATTGAACACCTTTGTGGGCACATGGGGAAAAGGCCTTGATCCCTCCATTTTTTTGCTTAGGCTCCCTCCCCAGGATGTCTCTGCTGATCCCTCCTTTCTTTGTCTCTTTAAGCTGGTGTAGGATGACTGACTCTTGCTGCTCTTTGGTGTTTTAGGTATTTGTGAGCCCTTGGGAATACAGTTTTGGAATTCTCCTTGCGGTTTTCCCTCTTCCCTGTCTGCTTGCAGCTTTTCCTGGAGCCCTGCCAGCCCTCTGCTCGCTCTGACCCAGCCTGCGTTGAAGTCCTTACTCATGCCTTAATCACTTCCTGTCCCATTATTGCAATTCCCTCCTTGCAGCATCTGTAAATCTTTGCTGCACTGATTCTCAGGGGTGCTGCCTCCTTCCTTGGCCCAGGAAGCAGGTCTGTGTGTCCCCAGTTTCAGGCTGGTCCTTGGATTGCTCTCCTTGCAATTCCCTTTGCTGTTAGGTTGGCATTGTCCCTGGCTTACTCTGCTGCCACTTTTTTTCCTCCACATCTGAGCCTGCTGGCTCCCAGCCTCAGCTTCCTTTTGGCTGATGGACTCAAGTTTTTGATTATTTTTCTTTATCCATTAGGAATGTTATTGCTTTTTTAAAAAAGCAACTTAGTAATTTCCTTTATCTTTCCTTTCTTGTAATAAAACTGTGCTTGTTGATGCAATATCCTTGAAAGGAATTTGGAGGTTTTATTCCATTTGCCTACTGGGAAGGGAATGACATAAGGGAGGGTTGTGACTTCACTAATGAATAGTTGATAGAGTTACGCTTAAGTTTCAGAAAGTTTTGGTTTGTTTTTGTTGTTTTTTTTTTTTTTTCCAGATATTTTTGTAAATCCATGGGATCAAATGCCCTTTTTTCTGTGATAAGTTTTTGGATTTGTCTTTAAGGAAAGGAGCTGAAAGCCCCATCTCAGACACTGGCCTCATCCTTCCTTCCCCTGCCAGTTTGGAGAGGCTGCCCTGAAGGCTGGTGAGACTTCAGGGCTGTGCATCAAAGGTGATGCCTTTGGTCAGGGTTCTGACAGCACAACTGGGGCTTGGCAGATGCTGAACTGAGGCTTTAGAATTTAAAACCAGTCAAAACCATTTCAGTTACTCAAACTGTATCCCAAACTGTATTTCAATTCTTGTTTAATGGCTCTGGGAACTTTCAACTTTGGCCTGGGATGCCAAGATTTGATAAAAAAATGTAACATGAAGATGGGAGTTGAGGGAAATGATCACTCTTGTTTTATAGGAGAAGAAATGAAAGATTCTGACTCTTCTGGGGCTGTGAGGACTGAGCTGGGCACTGCTTTCTGGGAGCCTAGTCCATGCTCTCCCACTCATTCTCTGTCTGATTTCTTTGTGCTCTTCTCTCCCAGGTGTGTGACAATGGAAGAAGAGGTGCACCATCGAGAAGCCTGAGCAGTGACAGCAGGACAGCTCTTGAGACACTGGCAATAGGAGCCTGAGATACAGGAAACAGCAATCATGCTGAAGCCAAGTGGACTTAAAATCCCGGGCAGGGCTGGGAAGCACTCCAGCCCGGTGGGACGGGCATCAGGGACCACGGCAGCTGCTGTCACCACTGCCTCAAAAGAAGGTAAGGGCTCCATGCAGGGGCATGAGCTGACCCAGGTGATTGCCTGGCATGAAGGTAGTGTTCCCTGGGATGTGAAATTCTCCATCTGTCTGTAGGTCGATGGATCAAAACAAGTCTAACAGGGTGAATAAATTGGCTCCCTCTCCCTAGTAATGCACAAAACAGGCACATTGTGGAGTGGGTGGGATACAGATGGATCCCCTAATGTTTAGGGCTGACAGAGGTATCTGTGCAGACATGGGAAGGGCTGGTAATTATGCAGATAGGATCCTCCCCTGTGACCTTGAACCCTGCCCTGCAGCCGTTGCTGTTGGCCCGTGAGGATGTGGGAGTAAGAACTGAGCACTTAAGGTGATTTGGCCTGTGCTGATTACCTCAAATTAGTGCCTTTGTTTAAACAGAAACATTTGAAGCCCTAGGATTTGAATAATGGCTTACCTTCACATACCTACACATGCCTTGCTGTTGTTGGTCTATATCCAGTATATACATAAGCTATGCAGGCTGCCATTATCTGTGTAATTAACACTTCTAAAGCAGTTTGAGGGGGTGTTTTGCTTAGGATTAATTTTTCTGGCTTATTGGCTGGTGGGATTTTTTTATTATATATAATCTAGTAAATATTAAAGATGAGAGTTTTGTATGTCATCTTTTTCATTTCACTTTGTTAAAAAAGGCTTTCTTCTTGCTTCTGGGGAAACTCATCAGGATTATGTATATCCTATCAGAACTTGTAGTTTCACTATATTACACTTCCATTTGAGAAGATCACTGGTTGCTTCTTTAGATCTGTCAGCCTCTTGTCCTTATAATTCAGGCCACTTCCTACATGCCTGGTTACTCTGCTATGTGTTTCAGTCCCCAAAATATGTAACATTTAGCAGAATCAGGAAAGCCTTTTACCTCTCAGACAGCGTTTTTAATCAGGGGGTTAATATTGGTAACGGTTTTAGCATGCTCTGACAAATTAGTCTGGGATAATGGTGCTGCAAAATGAGGGTCACCAGACAACGCTGACTCTTGTCAGAGTCATGCAGAAGTGTTAGTTATTTAATCAAAACAAAAAAATTCCATCTCTGAGGTTTCTGTTTTGCTTGGGCATATTGGGGTGGTGATTGAGGCACAACCTCTGCACAGGGTGTTCACACACAGACTCTACTTGCTGCTGAGCCACTGACTCTGCTCCCTTATTACACATCAGGGGCTATGCTTTGCTCATGGGTTCTTTCGGCTGAGCTCTCTCTTCTTTCAGTGACCAGTAGTGTACATATCACCTCTGCCACTCTAAATTCTTTCCCCAAGCAGTATTGTAAAAGCCACAGCTCTAACTTGGCTTTTTGCATGTCTGCAAGGTCTTGTTTGGGGGGCCAGTCACTGCTGGAGGTTGTGGGCAGAGTTGCAGATCCTTTGGTGTGATACAGCACTAAAGGGATTGGTGAGTCACTGCTCTTCCCTCGCTAAGGATTTGTCCCTGTGTGTGGGGATTAACAAATGTTTGGATTGCAGTTTTGTGTGAGTGGGCTTTCGTATCATAAAGCCTGATTTCTTAATTTTGTGCCCAAATCTAAGATGCTGATTTATCCTTTTATTTGTTTGCTAGAGGGAAGTATAAATTGACAAAGGAAAAGTTTGATAGGTTTGGCTGTGTATTTTAAAGTTATTCCTCTGACCCTGTATTTCTGAATTTCCCCCTTGTTTCTCCACGCCCTCAACTGTGATTGAGAAATGAATCTGAACTCCAGTGATGTGCCTGTTGAGCTCCCATTTGTGACTCTCTCAAGGTGCTTCGGTGTGGATTTACAATTGCAGTGTGTCATGGAGTTGCTTTGTTGGTTTTAATCACATGAAAGACACCAAAATGAGGGAAAAGATCTGAGGCCTCTCTTCCCCCCAGAGGCGTTGCAGCAGCATCTCAGCAGGCACAGTTGGTGCACGTGTTGTGGTACGAAAGGGTTGATCAGTGGAGGGGTTGAGGCAACCTCTGGGCTGAATGCGGCCCCTGTTCACTGGAGTTCCTTTGTGCCTTGTTCTGCTCCAGCCATCTGTCCCCAAGGGATGTGCAGCAAAGTGCCCTGTGCAGGCTCCAAAAGGAGTCTGACCTTTGCTTGAGGAGTTCTAGGTTTTATTCCTGGAAAAAAGTGGGCATGGAGAAGGGGAGAAGTCTTGTGACGGTGGGTTGGTGCTGTGTGACAGCTGTGCTGCTGCTCCTCTGCCTCTCAGGATGGTGGAGGAGGCTTTTGGGAATTGTGGAGCTGGTGGAGCAATCACAGCACTGAGTCACTCCTACCTGGAAGGTGACAACAGAGCACAGTGGGGCTGCTTGAACAACATGGGCTGGGTGAATAACTGTGGTTGGGCCTGTAGTGTCATCTCTGGTGCCTTCTCACTGAGTGTCCTGCTCAAGAGCTGCTGCTGTGTCCCTGCATGGCCTGTATCTGCTCTTCCTCCTGCAAACCTCCCCAAACATCTGGCCAGCTGCCTCTTGCTCCTCTCCTTTCCAAAGATGATGTGGGAGCGAAGTGTACTTCCCAAAATCCTGCTGCCTTGCCTATGTGCCCTTATCTGAGAGTGACAGCCTCTGTGCTGGCTGTGGGGCCCAGCCACAGCACAGTTGTGGGGTTCAGCCTTTGGCAGGGGAAAACTGCAAGAGAAAATACTCTTTTTTCTGTCAAAGTGGTTTAATTCTATTCCAGAGCCATGTGTTCACATCGCTGAAACCCTAACCACAGCAGGCACGGACGTGAATTTTGGGGATGCCTGCAGCCAAAGAATCTGGTGGTAGATGGCTGTGGAAGCTGGATTTCATTACATTTCCTGGGATTAGTCAGGTCTGGGCCACTAGACTTTATATGAGGTCTTAAAGCTGCATGACAGAGTTTGTGTGGGAGGTGTTTGAGAATCCCTGCAGAAACCATGAACTCTGTGACCTGTGTCTGTGCATTGAAAATGCTTCCTGGGAGGCTGACACGGTTTTCCTGACTCCACAAAAATTCAGTACATGCCCCTGAATTCCTGCCTTACTCTATGCCTCTGCACTTACCTGCCTCTTGCCAGGAAAGCCAAAGGAGACTTCTCCATTTTCTGGAGCTTGATAGAAGAAAGCCAGAGTGGTTTGGGTTACAAAACACAGAGCTGCAACACTGATCTATATGAATTTGCTACCTTGAGGGAGGACAGAAGTCTCAAAATCTTGAAATATAGTTGGAAAAGAGAACCATAAATCTACAAAGCATAGAATTAAACTGCAGCAATGCCTAGTCTGTTGCCTCTGAGATGTTCCTTGGCTCTGGGAGCTTGGGGCTGGCTCAGAAAGACCCCAGATTGGGATTATATATTTCAGATTGCGTGTTAAGAGAAGGTGCCTGTTCTCCACTTGTACCTAAGTTATCTCAGAGCCATTAGATGCAAATGAGTTTTTAAAAGCTTCACAGTTTGATCCTCTTCCCCTCTGATAAATTTATCAATCTTGTCTGCACAAGTGCAAGTAGAGGTACTTCCCTTTATTCTTACTCTGGAACACACAAAGTTGCTTTGATTTCTCCTTTCTCTTTTCTCCAATGTTCTGTTCGTATTCTTTTGTAGACAGTCAAGTGTCTTTTATCTATCTCTTATTTCTCACAGGCACAGAGATTCCTCTTCAACATTTCCATGTACTCTTGACAGCTCACACCTTAGGTACCAGAAGGAGGATCGATGCAGGTGGCAGATGCTGTGTGTGCATGTCTATAGAATTTCACAATTCATGGCTGTAGGTTTCTATACAGACCAAATGTGCTGTAAGGACACGGAGCCAGCTTGTCACACATGCTGGCTCAGAGTTACTTTTCCTGAAAACATATTCAGTGTCCATTCTGCTCATGGAATGTCCTCTTTGAACTTTCCTTGAGTGGAGAGTTGTTGTCTCCTTACCTGAGTTGGTGCTTTCACAGAGCCATTAGGTATAAGAGCTTTTGTGGTGGTGGTCTGGGTTAGGTACGTTGGCTTGCTGTGGTTGGGGGCTTTTTTTTTTAAAAACTGAAATTGCCATTTTCACTGAAATTCAGTGGGAAACTGGCAGCTGACGTGGACTCATGGAAGAAATTAGCCTTGAGTGGTGTCCATGCTGGCTATCCCCCTCCCTACTCTCCCATAAAGCTGTAACAATGGAAAAAATAAGTTCTGCTGCTTTGCAGTAACTATTTTCCTTAACCAGACTGAAAATTCATCTCTAGCTGCCTTAGGAGAGGATTTCCCACAAATGTGTTGGCTTCTTTCCCGTGTTTCAAGTGAAGAAAGTCACTGTTCTCGACCCCATATGCAAGAGAGGTTTCTGTGCTAAAGGTGTGGGTCACTGCTAAAGGGCTCAATATAATATTTGGATTTCTTGTTACTCATGTGTCTTGGTTTCTTTCCCACCCTCCTCCTGGAAAAGCCTGCTTTTTCAAGATGGAAAGAGAATGGAAGCTGTGATGAATGGGCCCACAGAGCCCTCCCAGCTGGTGGAACAGGTGAAAGCTGCTGGGAATGGAAGCATTCACATTTCAGAGTGGGTTTTGTCTGCTCAGAGCAGTGTTAAAGTAACGTGGTTGGAGGAGAAATTTGCCTTTCATACTTCATTTGGCTGTCAGCTGGCTCTAGCATTTGTTTATGGTTCTTAAATCTCTTGTTCAATTAAAAAATTCTCCCAAAAGGCAGAGGAAAAAAAAGAAATATTTGTATTTGCAGATGGAGCTGGGCATCACTGAGACTTCAGTGCTGGAGGCAAAAAAGCCCAAACTTATTAAGTTTTCTGTGAAACTTAAGTGCATCCAGTTAGAATCCAGCGTAGTCCTTGGATTTTACAGATGAATCCTGTCTTTCTGAATGGGCAAGTGCAAGTACCTGTGGCATGAATTTCATACTTAGGCATGGCTAGCAATATCAAAACTGTTTTTCAGCAGTTACCTAGTTTTATTGCCAAAAGCTATGCTTTGATACTAAAATATACAGCATTGCTGGGAGCCTGGGAATGCCTTCTTGTTTTCATATAAGTGTACAAGCATTATTTTTGATGAAGAATAAATGCACAGAGCTGATAATGCTGGCATAATGTCTGCTTCTGCAAACACTGTGTGTTGCTTTTGTTTGCTAAAAATAAGAGTGAAGCAGACTGGAACGCTCTCAGGGCCATTAAAGGGAATGGGATGACTGGATCCATAGGGTAATTAAACTGAAATATGCTGTAATGAGGGTTTGATAAGCCTGAGCTGGGCATCAGGTCCTAGTTAGTTGCATTTGGATTTTGGGTACTGATGGGCTGAGGCTGGTCCCTCCTGGGGGACAGTTACTGCTGTGCCCAGGGGCTGAGTTTGCATGAGGGGCTTAACTTTTTTTTTTTTTCCATTTATTTTCTGGAAATGTGATTATGTTCTGAGGGCTGCTTGCAGTTTGAGACTCAGCAATTCTATGGCCAAGTCTCTTTTGATCTACACCCACCTCAATTCTGCTGGAGGACCCTAAATCTCACCACCACCTTAGCTCTCGTGTGCATTTAGTGCCTTGCTCTTGCCTTTCCCATTGGGAAATCTTCATTCCTTTTTATTTGTCTGCCACAGCGTTAACAGCAACATCTTGGTAAATTAACTTGGAAATCAGTTGTTCACCCCTCAAGTTTCTCAGGATGTTAAGTTAAATTGGCTGGATGCATAGCAGTAAGCAATTTCTGTTGCTTCTAGAATTTTTTACAGTAAAAAACAGAGGGAGGGATGGTGTCCTTAATGAGGAATTTATGCCTTTGTAATGAGAGAACTTGGGGCTGTTATTCTCAGGTAATTAGTGATGGTTTGGTGGTGTCTTAACACAGGCTTTTTTTATAAAGCTGCAAGAAACTACTGAGGCTCTCTGGTTTTGTATCAATCTATTACTTCTAATTCCCAAATAAATATGAAAGACACTAAACCACTGTTTTGGCTGAAACAAAAGAAATAGAATTGTAGTGTCTGGAGCAGCTGATTGACTGGCAGGGACATAGGGACCTAATTCTTGTCTATTCAAAGGCTTTGTTCCTCTTGATTAATATTAACTTGGGGTGTTGTGTGCTGGTGAATTGAGAGAGAAGACCCCACATCATGGGGTCATAGGCTGGTATTATTTCTGGCAAACATTTAGTTTTGTTTTGCATCAGGCCTCATGGAGTGATGGGTATTGTCAGCTTCCATCTGAGTGCTGTCCTCAGTTAAATCCATGCTGAGACCCTGAGTGGATATTCCTGGGGTCGGATTAGTGATCGTGCTGGAAACGCATCATCAGTATCGGGGAAGTTTGATTAGGTCTTGCTTTTTGTTAATGGGTTTGTATACATGGTGTCTTCAGTTCCTTGGGGAATTGGGAGATTGAAGTGCCAGTGAGATGTTTGAGCCTCTATTACAATATCAGCAGATTAGCACTCCATTAGTAGCCAGAGCTGCAGTGTCCAGGTATGCACAGGCAGCCACCTAGTCAAGGAGTTATCAGGTATCTGAAAGAAAACAAAATTGTTTTCAAGGGCTGAACAGGAAAAACTGCAAATGAGAGTTGCTGTTTTGCTAATCCAGGTCTGATGTTCAGCTGGGGGGTGGGAACTGCGACAGCCGTGGCAGCAGCTCTGCTGAGGGATCATCAGAGAGCCCAACTGTGTCCCCTCAACGCTGCTGTGGATAGACTGAAGTACCCTGTGTGGAGGTCATGTCCCTCTGTACAAATCCATGTGCTCATGGACACAGATGCTTTCATGAGACCCTGCATATTTGTTCTCATCTTCATGGTGTATCCTATGCCAAAGATTTTCTGGCTTGGTTGTGGACCAACGGCTTGACTATTTGCATAGGGCTTGTATTCAGCTCACACGTGCCTTTTATGAGCCACTCTGCCTGCCATCCTGCACTCTGAAATACCTTTTGTACTGGGGATTTTGAAGGTGATGGTTCCTCCACCCTTTCTGGTTCCCCTCCTGAAGGGAGGAAGTACCTTTGGTGACTTTCCTCTCCCAAGAAGTGATTCAGTGCATTTCAAGCAATATAAAAGGGCATTGAATCAATCTGAATTTAATCAGCTTTACAGGTGACATATAGAGATAACTGTGAGTCTGATTTTAATTGTCTTAATGATTAGACACTCTTAGAAGGATTTGATACAGTTAATCCTTAATATTCAGCAAACACACACCAAAGGCATATGGAGGTCAGACGCCCTCCTGCTCTCTCTGTCTGCAGCTCTTCAAGGAACAGCAGGGAAAGAAAATCTGCTCCCCACAGATGTTCAGCTTATGGAGGTTGGAATATAATGAACTGAATCCTATTCAGCTGGGCTGGTGTAAATCTGCAGTAGCATCAGTGTGGTTGTGGGTGGTTATGCCCATCAGAGTGGGGATGCAGCTTCGGGGCGGGATCTGCTCCTGCACGTTCTGCCTCCAACAGTTGCACTAATCCAGCCAGAGCAGATTAATCGTTAAAGGCCTGAGCCAATATTCATTGAAATTAAAGGAAAAATTCCCTTTGGCATAGATGGATTTGGGATGAGAGTCCACAGGATTAAAGTGGCATCATACTGTTGGTACATAATATTGGCTATAGGTTGGAATTAACCATCACACACTGACCCTGCATGTGAGCATGTCCTTGCAAGCTGTCAAGTATGTGACTTGATCTCCACAAAAGCCTTAAAGCATTTCAAATGCAGATATTATTTGCTATTTATTTTAAGTTCAGTAGGATATTTACTTTTTAATGAAGATGCTAGAAAGTAAATAAATATCCTGTTCCCATAAAAGAGAGAAACTGGTTTTTATGCAGGAGTGAGGTCCGTAAGAAATCACTGTTTATCACAGCACTCACTCTAAAATAATAAGAGCTCTCAAAATTGAGCTGTCTGTGACTTCAGCAACTCTATTCAAAATACAGCTGATGGTCTCTCTGCTACAAAATGTGTTTGGCAATTCTGTTTTCCAGCACCGTAAATGTGTGTCCTGTGTGCAACATCTGGATTGTGGACTGGAGGATGCAGCAGAGCACTTCACTCCATGGCTGTGTTTGCAGAATTCTTTGTGAGAAAGGAAACGTTTGTGCATGGGGATTTTTAAATGGTCTCAGAGGAAGGCAGTGATTAACTTAACCATGAGTACCTCTTAAAAGCTGAACCTGCACCAAGGTTCAGGAGTTAATTTGTGTGATGTAGTCCAGTTGTGGGGCAGTGCTATGCAGGAGTTAACTCTGCTCCAGGAGTGTTCCCAATCTGCTTCAGGAATTCCTACCAAGCAGGAGCTGTAAATCATTCTCACTTCATGTAATTATAAGCCTCCTATGCACACATGAAACCTCTCTGTTCGAGACTCTGAATGCCTCATTGCCTCTTGTGAAGCCTGAAGGCTGTGAGGAAGGTCAGTATTACCCATGTTTTACACACAAGACAACTTAAAGAAGTAGGTCTTGCCCATGCCACCCTGTAAGTCAGAGGTGAAAGTGGAAAATTATCTTGGCCAGCAGGTTTTTCTGGCCTTTTGCCCTTCCAGTCCTGGCACGGGAGCAGCAGCTTCCTTCTCTGATGCCACTTCCCCTCATCCTTTCCATTGACTGAAGTGTTGTGTCTGTGAGCATTAGTGCCTTGGGAATTGCCAGAAATTAGAAGGGCTTGATGGAGATTTGATCAGAAGAATTTCAGGTAAGGATGGTGTGATGTTGAGTAAATTCTAAACCCTAAAAAGGGCTTGGGGTATCATCCTCAGTGACTGACTCTGTCCTGGCTGGGTGTTCAGAAGATAAAAGCCTGAAACTGATCATCTGATAGTGCTGAAGAAGTGGCAGGAGAGAGAGGCATAGTCCACATGTGAGTCTGACACCAGTGAGGTGTACTGGGAATGGGGCATAGTGTGTGCTCAGGGGGCCTGGGGGGCCCTGTGCTCAGTCTTTAGTGCAGCTCAACTCCTCACCTCCCAGGCTTTGTCTCTGATCTCTCACCTCACATCATCGATTTCCCCACCACCACTGCTGCTCACTTTGCCCACCATCGCTCCTGGAATGGTGTAAGATGTCATTTCTGGTGGTCACTTGAGATTTAGATCTGTTGGGTTTGAGAACACTTGCTGTAGGGGTCAATGTTTGTATCATAGCTCATGTGTTTTAGGGTCAGATCTGGATCATGGTCATGTTTGCTTTCAAAAAAAAATTAGACATCCACTGCAAATAGGTGACTTGGCTTTTCTGCAAATGATGCCTGTTTATGTACAGCTCATTGCCTTTTGAATTGGATACTTAGCTGTTTAAGCCAGGTATTTGGAATAAAGTAGATGACTCAGTGTTAATCTGCTCTCAAATATCCTTTTTATTAGATTAGGCAAAACAAAGCCAGCCCAACACACTCTGCATTCTGCCCAGCGTGGGGCTGCGTACAATCAGTCCATTGTGTGCTGTGCAGCCTGCTCTGTGCACGGATGTATGGCTGTAGGAATAAATGGCTGATGGAGTGATGAATCAAAGCTGTGTTTAGTACAGTGCAGCGCCAGGATTGTGCCCAAGTTTACTTGGCAGTTATGAGGTTGTGGTCTTTACCTCTCCTGCAGTTCCTCTGGGATCCTGGGGTGCTGCAGATGGCCCCAGAAATATCCCTCGTTCAGGTGGAGGACTCAAAGGGATGGTGCAATTGTATTGATGTCATGTTTCTACTGAGGAAGGGGAAAAACTACATACAAGGGAGAAAGCCTAGTGCCTGTCTGTCTGCTGGTACCACCCCAGTGGTTCAAACTCAGTTGTTTCCCACCACTGAAAACCAGCCTCTCAGCATGCAGATATGGAGCCA
This sequence comes from Orthonyx spaldingii, assembly GCA_013397795.1. Lineage (NCBI taxonomy): Eukaryota > Metazoa > Chordata > Aves > Passeriformes > Orthonychidae > Orthonyx > Orthonyx spaldingii. Next base: position 364,321 of record VZTJ01003854.1, read on the forward strand.
GTAAAGCATCCTCCTTCATTATTACATGTCAGGTGTTACATTTTTATACTTCTCCCCTCAAGAGTAGCTGCAGACAGGGCATGAGGAAATATCTTTTGTGGCTGCAGGCTGGCAGCTCTTGTGAAGAGCAATTGCTGTGAAGATTATCCCAACTCCTGCCAGAGGGAAGCAGAGCAAAGTAAAATTAGAAAGTAGGAGAAAAGCTTGTGGTTGTACCAAAGAAATATTTCTGAGATTGAGCAGGTAGAAATGAGAAGTGGTTATCTGTCAAGAGAGGAGGAATGGGGAATATCTTACTTCTGTGCTCTATTGCTACATAAGTCTCCCTTATCATGAGGAGACTCCCAGGTGCCAGCAGAACACTCGCTGCCTGAGCTTGCAGCTTCCAGTGGCACAAATGTACCTCTGGCTTGAATAAAGGATGCTTTATGCCTGAGCTGGGGGCTGCAGTGCTGAGAGTGCAGTGGGAGCACAGGTATGAGTGGCACAGCTCATCACCTGTCACACAGGGAAAATACTGCACTGCACTTGAGCTGATCTGACCTGACCGGGGTAACCAGATCACTGAGCACTGTGAGAATGTGCGAGAGGTTATAATGCTTGTTCCGTAGCTGGAGTAAATACTGTGCCCACAGGCAGTCTGTGCCAAAGCTGGAGTTGAACTAGACTGTCTCCTGTCATTTAACTTTTCTTTCCCATGGATTGTTAGAGGTACAGTCAATCTGCTTGTGCATGGCTGTTCAGGTTATGCCCTGTGAGTAAATACCCTGAGTTATGCGTACACAGCAGCTTCTCCTGCATCTTGTTCCCAGTACAGGGAGCTGCTGGGATCCCCTAAACTGGCTCTGGTCTGATCAGAAAGTAATAATTGCTCTCTGGACAAAGCCAGGCTCTTTTTTTGGTACCTTCTATTCTGCATTTGATAAGGGACTGAGCTAATGCTATAATTTCTGAATGAATAAGTTAGTGACCTTTCTGTGTGCATCTGCTTGAGCAATGTACTGCTTGGTTGCTCATCTCAGTTGGTGCTGTAGGAATGGTCCCAGAGTCCATCCAAGTGGGTTTTGTGTGGAAATGATGCCTGAGTAAAATTCCAACATGTAAAAAGGCTGTGCAATTTCAAAAGCCTGCTGCTCAATTGCTTTTTCTGGTGGAGAGAAAGCACTTTGCTTTACTTGGCTGCTCATTACAGTGTTTGGTGCTCAAGATAAATTTGTCCAGTTTAGAAGGTGTCCGAGGACTGCTCCTCTCTCTGTGCTAGTGCCAGTGTTCTGCCTGGGAAATCGTTTATAAACGTCTCATTAAAGACCTGTGTCTGCCTCCTTTTCTTTCTTTTTGTCATTGGATCAGCTCACTGAGAGCAGCTGTCTTCACTTCCATCACAGCAGCCCCCAAACCACACTTGTGCCTTACAGATTCCCACAGCTGAAGAAACCGCGGACAACTGTGCATGTTGAGTGTGTGTGTGTGTGTGTGTGTGTGCTGGGGTTTGTGGCCATGGCAGGTTTAGGCTGAGCTCCTTCCCGAGCTTCTCCATGCTCCTTTGAAAAGAAAAGACTCCCAGAAGTCAGCCTCATGCCAGATTTATAGAGAACTGACCATACGGTGTGACTGCAGCTCTGCAGCCAAGGACGTGTGCTGGGCATTCACGAGGAGTTGTGCGGCACTCGGGCTGCTGGAAAGAAGCTCCCTGTGCCGGGCAGGAGCCTTCCTTGTAAGTATTTCCCCCCCTGAGTTGGTGTTTTTGCTCTTGGGGCCATCTCATAGGTTACCCTGGGCTTCTTTCTAATGCTCCTTTCTGCCTCTAAGTCTTCCATTACTTGCAGTGGTCTGTGCGAGGTAACCCAGTTTGGCCATGGGGCTGGTGGGACAAAACTTAGTGAGCCTTTACAGCTAAGGGCTTGCTTGAATGGAAACCTGTATTTTCCAGTCAGAATAAGCTATGGTGAATCACGTGGGTAATGCTTCTAGGTGGAATATTCTATAGTTGAAGTGATTTTATTATTTATTTAAGGAAGAATGGAGCCTGGGTTATTTTGTAATACACCCTGGGTTACTTTAACATACTAACCTGGGGTTTATTAAATTCTAGTTTTGCAAAGGTGTCTGTATGTTATTTCTAGAGATGAGGGGTGGCACATACTGGAGAAGAAGATATTGGTGCTCCAATCTTTGTTCAACTTGCAATGCTGTTAAAATGGTGGGATTTTTGTTTTCATTATTTTCTGTGAAAACAGGGTGCTTCTCCAGAGGTGTGATATATAGGCCCTGTTTTAAGGCTGAAAAATGTTAAGTAGGGTATTGGAAAGTGAATGTTGAAAGAATATACTTACGGTTTTTAAAAAAATAATTGCATAAAAATTAAGACTGTAATCTTAATCTTAAGACTGAGATTAATTGATCCATCCATATACTGCAAGGTAATTATCCCTCAGTGAAAGAAACCTTGTGCATTTTCTACCAGTCACTCGCCTCCCTTGTGCCCTGTGCTGCCAAAACCAATCTACTTTGCATATTTTGTTGAACACCATTGTTTAGTTGAGAAAACTTTGAATCCTCACACATAAGTATACAGCTTTGCTGTTAGTTTCTTTTCAGAATTTTACTGGGTTTGATCTAACATAGCTGGTAACCCCCTAGCTCATCCATCCCTCCCGTCTCTGGCAGGCACCAAGAATGTGCGTCTCGCCTGTGGCAGAGCAGATTTCGTACCAGTCAGCATCTTGAATGAGACTTTTATAAGAAAGCCTTTGTTTGGGATGTCTGTTTGAGGTTCACTGCCCTTCCCAGCTGCCTCTCTGAAGGCAAATATTTGTCTCAATGGGCATCTCCTTGCATTCAGTGCAAGACATCTTTGCAATGGTGCTTACTTGGTTTTGCTTCTCATTCATAATTCTCATTCTTACTGTCTTCCTCCTCATTGCAGTTTTATTTCTGGGTATGTCTCCTCTCTTCAAAGAAGCTAAAGCCAAGGATGCTGAAATCATATCAGATCTTAATATCCATGCCATTGGGGTTATTCCGGGGAGCAGCAGGGGAAATAGATGTTCAGGGTGCCAGATGCAGAGCTTGCCTCTGTGCCAGATCGCAGCCCCAGCTTTTCAGCTTTGAACTTGCAGAGCTTTCAATTGCTGTTTCCAAGTCAGCCATAAATCTCTGGGGCTCCTTCCTCCCACAGTGTGCTGCCAGGCAGTTGGCTATTGTCTGCAAAGTATTGCTTTTTCTCGCAGACACCTCTTCCCTCTCTGTTTCTGCCTCATCCTGCAGCTTGAAAGGGCTGTGATAAATCTTGCAGAAAACAGCTGCTTCATTGCTGTGCTCAATAATTTGAATTTGGATGTGGCAATGGGCTGGCTTTCACTTGATTGCCAGCAGCATCATGTTTATGTAATCCAAGCTGCTTTGAGAAGCTCAAATCCCTGTGTGGGAACCACGAAATTCCACGTGGCAAGGCCACACCGTCACTGAGTGCTGTGGAGGCAGCAGGCACCAGCCCTTCTCCCACGGGAGGCGCCTCTTCTGTGCCTGTGTGGCTGCTGCTGGTGCTGCCAAGGGAAGAATCCCTGTCTCCTTGCACAAGTGGCAGCTCCTGGAGGAGCAGCAAGTTGTGCCTGCTTCTCTTGCCCAATAGATGTGCTGCTGTAGGTGGTAGGGAGCAGATGCTCTGCACTGTCCTCCTCTGAGGGGAAGCTCTGATAAGCTCTGTTCTCCATCAGTGAAGTTCTGCAGTGTTATGCTTGGAGATGAAATGGCACTGCAGATCCAGAGAAGCTTGTAGTAACTGCAGTGTACATAGATGAGTGAAAACCACTGCACCAGGAGCTGACAGTTATGTGGCTGTAAGGGCAAGACCATGCTGTCCTCCAGCTCACAGTGGAGAGTGGTGGGCTGTTGGGTAGGATAGTATCGTCCACCACAGATGTTTGGTGCCCTGAGCAGGGATGGTGTCTGACTCTCTGTTATGAATGGATATTATGGGGTTAAAATAAGCTTCTACCTCTGCTTAGGCCTATAGCAATAGATAGTAACTTACTGAGGCGGCCTGCACCCCAGAACCCACTTCCATTCGCAAGTTCTTTTAATAATGGCTGATTCGGTGTATTATAGAATAAATCATTTATTCAAGAGACACCAATTGAACAGACAAGAGACTTAAAACAGAGTATTACTACACAGGAAAAAGAAAAACTATTAATAGTATAACTTATACAGTGCACGTTTACAAATACAGCTAGCGAAAAAAAATTAGTATAATTAGGATTCAATGTATCTTACCATCCAATTGTCGGGGATGTCCACATACATCAGATCCTTCTCTCCCAATCTCTAGAGAAGTTACCACAAGGTTCGCGACTTCCTTGGGGAGAAATTATCTCCACACATTCGTAGAATGTGCAAGAGAAACTTCTGACTTTGTGGTACATAGGTGCTGCTTTTAAAGAACAAAGACATGCCTTCTGTCACGTACACATTTTTTATCTCTTCTCCCATCTGTTCTCCAGATTCCTGGCATGGGGGTCTGGCAGACTCCTGGTGCCAGGGTGTGACCCCCTGGTGATTTGTTATGCCAGAGGTTATCTTATCTATGCACCTCAGTGGGAGGAAGGAGGGGGAATCAGCCTGCCACACTCTCATCCCCATCTCATCATCTGAGCATTCAACCACACAGTGAGCCAGGCTGCTCCAATGCCTCCAAGGCTCTTGTGTAATCCCTGTGGCAGTAAAACCAGATATTACTCCTTTTAGCTGGCACCCCTGTGGCCAGCAGTGGTGTTTTCCAGCTGACAAAATGTGTCTCGGCTTCAAATGGGCATTACAGTCCCCTGGTCTCAGGCTATCCGGAAGCCCTGCCCAGGCTGGGAGGAGCAGAGCTGGTACCAAAAGTTTTTTAGACCAGTCTGGTTGCAAGGCTGCACTTTGAGATGCTCACAGACTGCACAACCTGCTGCCCTGTCACAGGTTAGTGGCATCTACAGCACAGGCCAGTGACATGAGAGTGAAGTGTCTTCAGTCTTGTCACCATGGCAGTTCTGCCAGGCTGGTGCACCTTTTGTTGCTGGGTAGTGGATGAGGAACTTATTGATTACCATGGAGAGACAGCAAAGCTGAGAGTGGATGGACAACTCTGTGCTGCATGTCAGGCTGTCTTGTGATGATGTTTGAGGGTAAAAACTGCTGAAAATTAAAATAGGAAAAAGACCTCTTCTAGGGGCACTGTAAAGCTCTTCTGTACATGTCATACTTGTGCTTATTTCTCCCTCCTTCCTGACACAAGATGCTACTCTGGAATCTCTTTTATTTTTTTTCTTTCCTCTTTCTTTTAAATCTAATGTGTCTCCATTTTGTCAATTAACTGCCTGTCTCCTGATTCCCATGGCAACACAACAGGCTGTTGCATTTCTGAGTCCTTTGGCAGCTGGGGTGCCTGGCATGTGTCTTAGGAGCAGTCAGACTACAAAAGGGTTCTGCAGGAAGTAGGAAATACATGGGCAACTCTCACTGTGTGCTGCTTCTCATGCTAAACTGCTCTTCTCCTCCTCTCCCTCCTCCCCTTTAGCTACAAGTTTCCTTTCCCCTTTGTTTCAATTGCCTGGTGTTAAGAAATGAGCACTGGAGTGCTGTGGGAGGTCGAAAGATGTGGAGGGAGTAAGGGGTTGGATGGGTTCAGTGGATGTGGATGGGACTTAAACATAGGACAAGGCTGAGAATGTTGTCAGGGATCCTGCAGAGAAAGCTATTGCTGCTGATGCTGCAGAGCAAGTGATGCTTCCTCCTGCTTCAGTTTCCAGAGCTTTTTTGAGACGGGCGGGTTCTTTCTCCTGTACTGTATAAGGTTTCTCTTCACTCCTTCCTACAGCAGTTTTCAAGAGCTGGAAGAGTCTGTGCCCTTTTTGCAGAAGCCCTTGTGCTTCCAGGGATTTTGGACACATGGCTTTCATTGACACTGTAACAAGAGCCATGTGAACAGGCCGAAACTTCAGTTAAACCTTTAACCTCTTCAGCTTTTGGCTGGTAGGAATTTGGCTTCTGAAGTGCTGGTGCCCTGTCGGTGTGGGCCCCTAAAACTGATGGGATGAGTTTGCAGAAAGAGCCCTAAGCACCAGGTTTGCTGTAGTGGTGGTGAATGTGTGGGCTTTGTGAAGGCCAAAGGGAAAGTAGAGATTGGGAGCTGGATAAGATGTGCATTTGGTGGATGCTCTGTGTGGCTTTGATTTACAAGTTGTTGTTCAGCCCTGGAAGCTGTGACCTACAGGAAGCCCATTTAATCCAAAAAGAATGAGCCACCTAATGAACACAATAGGGTTGTAAAGTTGGAAAACCCCAGTGGAAGAGGTCCTGCTCACTGCTTGTTGTGTCTTGGAGCCTGGTCCCAGCGAGAGGAGGAAGGCAGGAGCTGCTGTCACAGTCCTGACTAGCAAGTGAGGTCTGTGCTGGGCAGAGCAGCACAGGGAGATCATCTAGGATCTAGCAGGAAGAGGTTTCCTCATCGCTGGCTTTCAGGTGAGCTGCTGAGTTAGATGCCTAGTACTGACATTCAGGGAGTGCCTGTGGCTTCTTGGTTGGCATCAGCAGGTACTGGCAGGGTTGGAGTAGAAAATACCCAGTTTGTTCTTTTGGGTGTGCTTCTCTTGTGTAACTCTTCTGAGTTTCATACCAGAGATCTGTACCCTTGTTTTGCTGTTGCTTGGAACTTGTTTCTTACTGAGTTTTTTGGAACTTGTTGGCATTTATATGGGGAGTCTGCCTAGAACAAGGAGACTTTTCTTCCTTAAAATAGCAAATCCAAGTGACACAGACACAGACCAACTCCTTAGGTGCCTGTAGGCTGGAAAAGCTCAGGAATCTTTCATGGCAATCCTCTTGGTTGGATTTCAGCTGTAAGAGGTACTTGGAGAGTGGCGATTCCAATGTCGGGTCTCTGAGAGCAGTGCCATCAGCTGATCTCAGTTTTGGGCTATCCTAAGATACTCATGGCATTGAAGTCAAGTTACTCATTGCTACCATTTGCCTTCTGAAAGGCTGGTGACCAGATACCTACCTGGGAGGATCAGAGCTTAGTCTACCTGGACTACCCTGGATGCTGTCTGACCATCTAGTTAATGGGTGCATCAGATCCAAAGCCAAAAGAAATGAGTTCAGCTTGACACGGTGACTCCTGGCTTCTCTAAAAACCTACTGCACAAAAGCCCATTAGCAGCTCTGTGGTTATTATTTCATATGTGGGTAATGAAAGCCATGTAAAACACAAGTTTCTACATTGTGGCCATAATAAAGAAGGTGAACCTTCAGACAGTTCCTTACTTACATCCTGTACTTTTGAATAATTCACCTCATGCTCAAGAATAATGATGTTTCTGTCTGCACTGCTTGGGAGCCTGGAATGAGATTGTTTCCCTGAGATGTTGTAATTACTGTAGTTCAGCATACCCACCTATCAGACAGGCACCTAAAATGAACAAGAGTGTGTAAAGTTCCACTAAAATTTTGGCTTTTGGGGGAAGACAATGTTGCACCAAGACTCCAATGAACTGTTCTTTATTTTTTTTCTGGTCCAAGTCAGTTTTGAAGGCGTTTGCTCTTGCAGTGAAATATGGTGAGTCTGAATGTGGTTTTAAATCCTGCTGCATTGTTTGTTCAGCCTTGGGCAGCCTTCCTGCCTTTCTTCGCTTTTCTGATGAAGGGTTTGCTTATCCCAGCCATGTTGCAGAGGTGCTCATGAGGGTTAATGTGACCTGTCTCTTGACCATTAGCTAACACCCGAAATCAAGAACTCTGCTGAAAATCAGGCTCCAGTAAGACTAGAAAAACAGTTTTGATCTCTTCTCAATATAGTTGCAGAGCCCCCCAAATTGTATGTGCTTGTAATTCCCTGTACAGTCAGTTGAGTTTGGCTGTCCTTGACACCGTGCATATGTGTGCACAAACATGTCAGTGACACAAGCAGTGTGTTAGGGTGCTCTGCCAAGCACGAAACCAAGGTGTAAGTTGTGTTTCTAATTTAATTTATTCTCCTATCTCTCACAGACCTTGTTGGTGATAAACTGCTGTAGTCAGCTTTGGTTGTTTAACTTAGAGTCTTCTTAAAATGTAGCTTCCTAATCTGACTGCTTTACTCTCTTGTGCTATTAAGCATTGAAATGATGATAGTGGCCTTATTTTCTGCCTGGGGTTGTTTTTATAGTTCAGATGGATGGAGCCCTGTTTCCTTCACACTTCTTTTTATTTAAAGTCTTTTGTAAAGATCAAAAGCTCTAAGCATCCTTATAGTCTTTGGGTTTAATTTTTTTCAGGTGAAACTGGTTCTTGGATGTAATGCTGTCCCTCTGATGGAGCTCATCTTGGTGTACTGTCTTACAAAATTGAGAGCAGCATAAGCTTGAATGCCAGAAATTTGCCAAAAACCCCCAAAACTGAATGAAGAACATGTGAGATTGAGGAAACTTCCAATGCTGGGTCTCGAAGCCAGGAGAAGGTTCTCACTGGGAGCTACATGGTCTCAGTTGCTACCAACATTTTCAGTTGGAACAGTATTCACACAGCTGGGGACAGTATTTACTGTCCTTCCTGTGCCCATCCTGGGATTTTCTTGAACGTTCCCCATGTGTTGTACTCTGCATGTCCCCTTTGGCTCATCTTCTCAGAGTTGTTCTAGCTCCAGCACACTGAGTCCAATGAGCTGGTTGGAGATACTTCTGCTCTTGAGAGGTGTTTGTACAATCACAACTTAACTGCTGCTCTCTTCTTGTTCAGATAAAGTTCAGACCAGGCAGAGGTACTGCTGACTTCCAGGGGTCCCAAGCTGGTGGCTGGAGAAATTTATCAAGTGTTGACTCTGGAGTCTAATGAGAACCAAAGTGTCAAAATTGATCCCTCTTAACACATGTGATTTAGCAGAAATGAAGTTCTCCATGCCCTGGTGCTCTTTTCTTTCCTCTTTGCTAGACCTCTAGCAAAGCTTTGAAGTATCTTGCTTTGAGAGCTTTTATGTTTTTCAGGCTTTCTAGGAGCCGAGCCTGATCTGTCAGGCCCATTACTTGTGAAAGAGCAGTAGAAGTGTTTTGTACTGAGCCACAGTGATGGCTGAGGCTGAACAAGTTTCACAGTTCGTTACACATAAGCACTCAAGTTTGGCTTGTCTCTGCAGCTGCTCAGGGTGTCCTCTGTCAGCCTTCTCTGATAGCAAATAAAAATTTCTTCCTGGATGTGCTTTAGACTTTTCTGGTTGGTGACACCCAGAAACTTCAGCTGAAAGTTTGGCTGAAGAGTCCAGAGAGCTTTCACTGAGCACTGGAGGTGTGGGACCAAGTCTCCTGCTCACACTCCCTACACCAGCTGTGTGGGAGAACCAGGTTTGGGACCTCAGGGCTGCTGAGAGCTGAGGATGGCTGAAGGTCCATGGTGTGTGACTTGCTGGATCTTATTTAGCAAGCTTATTTCCCCAGTTTCTGTTATGGTTTCTTTTGGGGCTTTACTCAACCTCCCCGTTTAACCTTCAGAGAGTTTTAATAAAGTTCACATGTCCTTGTCATTTGTTGCCCTGGGGCCCAGGCTGAAAGCCCAAAGTTTGTAATAGGAGGGTTTGACAATGGGGTCAGCAAGAGTTGGGTCACTGCAGTCTCATTTGCTTGGGGTTGACTCTGTTCCCATTCATGCACCTGTCATGTATTTAAGGGTCCCCTTTTGTATTATGGAGAGTTTGGCTGATGACGACTCTGCTGGAGAGTGTGAGCAGAACAGTGAATTCCAGCATCACCGCTGGTTTTCCTTCCCCAGGCAGCAGAGCACTGCTGAAAGGCTGATGCTGGAATAAGGGCACTCTTTATTGCTGGTTATATTGAGTTCCATGCACGTTGTGTGGCCCTGGAAGGCTGTGCATGAAGGTTGTAGATGCTTCCTGTTTAGAGAGATGCTGTTTATATTGAATGTACCCCAGGTGTCTGCTTGCTGCTGTGTTTGCTCCAGCAAAGGGCATAGCAGCAGCTGGGAAAGCTGGGGAATTTGTGGAAGCAGCTCTGTGGTTCCACAGGAGCTGTTAGTGCCCTTGGTGGGACACTCAGTGGGGTTCTCATAGTTCCAAGTACTAAAAAGACAGTGCCTTGCACTTTTTAAAAAAATTATATATATATTTTAATTAATATTTTGCGTAAAAGGATGACTTTGGCTTCTTTCTGCAAAGCAGCAGTTTGTTGGGCTCCTTTTGGTCCTTAAGCACTTACCACCACTCCTGTGCTTTTGAGCTTATCCACTGTAGTGCAGCCCCTCTGGGGATGTGAGGGGGCTGGGGTATTGTAAAAGGGGATGAAGACTTGAGGTCATTTCTTTATGTTCTGTGTGAGACCTGCAGAACCTGGGCAGCAGATGGAGATTCTGTGCAGATTGCTATCCTGCAGAGGAAGGTGTGTAAGTGCTGGGGTCACTCAGGTTTAATTTTCAGAGTGTAAACCTGCAATCTAAGTTGTACCAGATGTTTCCTTTCTGTAAATGCCTTTTCTTGGTGCTTTGGCTTACTTCTAGGATTTCTCCTTATACCAAAACCTCTTTTTCCTTGTTTCACAGGCTCACCTTTACACAAGCAGGGTACCACGTCCACCACCAGTGCCGAGAAGTCGGGTTCAAAGGTTGCCGAGGTGGGCGATGATTTCCTGGGAGACTTCGTGGTGGGCGAACGTGTCTGGGTGAACGGAGTGAAGCCAGGCGTGATCCAGTACCTGGGGGAGACGCAATTTGCTCCAGGCCAGTGGGCAGGGGTTGTTCTGGATGACCCTGTGGGTAAGAACGATGGCTCTGTCGGAGGAGTGCGGTACTTCGAGTGCCAGCCGCTGCAGGGGATTTTTACGCGACCGTCCAAGCTGACGCGGCAGCCAGTGGCCGAGGGCTCAGGGAGCGACGCGCCCTCTGTGGACTCCCTGACGGCTCAGAACTTGTCGCTGCACTCGGGGACGGCCACGCCACCTCTGTCCACTCGCGTGATCCCGCTGCGCGAGAGCGTCCTGAACAGCGCCATGAAGACGGGCAACGAGTCGGGATCCAACCTCTCGGACAGCGGGTCTGTGAAAAAAGGGGAGAAGGACTTACGGCTTGGGGATCGTGTGCTGGTGAGTTGGTTGTGGGGTCCCTCTGGAAGGGCAAAGGACAAGGATTTGTCTCCCTGCTGAGTGTTCCTGGTCAGGTTCAGGATGAGACAGAAGGAGGATGGGGTTGGTGGTGAGGTGTGGAATGGAGCGTAGTCTTGGGAGATGCCTGGACCAAGTAGACATCAAACTTCTACACTTATTTGGGATGCTGTGTCTTCTGCACGTCTCTCTTTCACATTGGTGCAGGAGAATGTATTCCAGAGTACTTCTTGTACTGGACAAGTCCTAAACTGTAGAAGGATGTCAGAGAGAGAACAACTGAAACATGAAGGAAATTGAAGCAAAATCATTTATTATGTTCTAATCTAGTGACACTCCATAATGGAGTGTATTATTTGGGCTTTCAAGGAATTTGCAGCAGTGTCTTGTTGCACGTGGCTGTACATACTTGGAAAGGACTTGCAAGAATCTCTCCTGCTGGTTGCTCTTTCTGGTAGTTCGGTTTTCTTATGTCAGATATGACACAAATTCTCTTGCTGTACAGAAAGGAATTTCCAGTAATTTTTAGAAGATGGCAGGATTTTGGGAGATCACTGTTGTGAAGGATGAGTCCTCCACATCTGATTTCTCTTGTCGTTTTCATTATTTGGAAAAGGCTACCTGATGACTTTAAGCTGAAATGCCACATTTGCACTAGGAATGGGTTACTGGAGGTTTGCCACCTAGTTTGTCATCATTTGTGTCCTAGCAAAGGAGATGGAGAAGGAAAAGAATGATATTAAAGACAGGAAGACCGAGTTCTGTCCTGCAACTCCGTAAGAGAGTTTAGTTCTGTTAGTGTGTGTGATACATAGTGTGGTATCAAATATTGGAAGAGCCAAGCATTTGAGCACAGATCTGTTGTGACTGCATCCCCAGTAATATCCCTGGGTCTAAAAGGTCAGGGTGACTCTGACTGACAGCCATGACAGGCCTCAGAGGGGTCAGTCTTTGCACATCCTGGGTAATCTGAATCCCATTAAAAGTTACCCATGTAGTGTTTCGTTTTTGGGGCACCTGGTTCCAGTACCAGCAGTGGGTGTGGGGGAGGGCAGACAGGCTGGACATCTGTTTAGTGACAGGCGTTTGGTAGAACTGGCTCCACAGTCGATGTGAATCAGGGGTGTATGCAGGGACTGTCAGAGCCAGTCTCAAACGTCCTTTTGGGACAGGTGGTGGGTTGTCCAGTAGTTTTTATTTTAGTTACATAAAATATAAACAGTTTAAAGTTGGTTATTTTCAGAGGAGGGAAAATGAAAATTGGTTCTGCTTGCGGTCGTTGGATGATGCTTAGTAAATCTAGTGTGAATATGCAGGTTTGTAGAGGTGAGAGAGTTTTATTTTCTCAAATTTTCCCCAAAATGTGCACAGGAACTGACACTTGCTCAAGGGTCTGTCTGCTTCCTCATTTCACCAGAGTTGGCCTCTCTTCCCTCCCCATCCCTACTGGCAGCAAAGCTGCTGCTGTCCCTGCAGTCCCAGGACAGGGTGGGCAGGGAAAGGTGGCAGCACCGTTCTCTCTTTGCACAAGCCTTGGTGCTTCACGTTGGTGTGTAACAGCAGCCACACATGGGGAAACATGAACCTGGGGGTCTGTCCTCTTTTGGGCAGTTTGTTTGCTCCCATTTTCTCCTTTACCTGTTGCAGGGAGTGGGGAGGGAGTGTCCAGGTGAGAACTTATGATTTTAGAAGCAGAGTCATAGAAGGCAAACTGCAAAATATAAAATCTATGGTAAACCTGGCTCTGTCCTTTCTGAACCAGGCAAGCAATGGAATTATGTTCTCCAGACTTGTTTTACCCCTTTCTTCTCCTGGCCATAAGCTCTCTGAGGAGTTGTTCCCTGAACACTCTGCTCACCTCACCAGGGCCCACACAGAGTGAATTTTGGCATAGCCACAGAATACAGCCTGGGAGCATCTGTCCCCCTGGATTTCTGTTCAGTTGTGTTTTGGGGATGGTTTGGGTTTTTTATTCATTTTTAATGAGGGTGCATCCTTAAAAACCTGCCCTCCCTGCCTGCTGATTTATCTACCTCAGATGTTATTAGATAAAGTTTGTGCTATGATTTGTTAGTGTAATAAATAGCTCCAAAAGAGCGAGCCTGGAATGAGTTTCGTTTCTCACTGGTTCTAGGAGGAATGCTCAGCTTACAGAAACATCAGGAATTGTTTGCACACAGTCATAGAGATCCAAGAAAAGGAACAGATAATAACAAGAAGAAATAATTTGCTGTTATGGTTTATTCACATGTGCTTGGCTTGGCAGCTGGCTTTCATTTTACTAATGGGAAATGTCAGTTAATCATGTTTTGTGTTGGAATACATAAACAGTAATTCTGAATTAACCTGAGTTGCCTCAAATTTCCTGAGCAAATCTTTGCTCATCCTCTGTGGATTGGTACAGTTTTAGTTGTCTTTATTGCTCTTAGTGCTTCCTTTTCTGAAATAATATCCTTTTATTTGCGAGTGGCTTTTAGGTGTACGGGATTCCCCAGAGTCTTTTCAAATGAGGGAGGACGTGTTCCCAGTGATTGCTTGTGATGGAGCACAAGGTTGCAGGGGACCCTTCCAGGCTGGCCAGATGCACTCCTGGCTCTCTGCAGTCTGGCCATTTCCTGATGGTGCCTTTCTTTAACTTCATTGAACTCCATTATAGCTTGAAGACATTTTTGCTTTTCAGTTACTTTGTTCTGAGACCCTTTCTGACTCTCCAGCAGTTGCAGAAAGGGACTTTCAGCTTTTCATTAGAAGCTTTCCATTAGAAGAGTTAGATAATATTTGCCTTTGGCACTCTAACTCTGACTTTTTCCCAGAGATGTAAAAATTGCATTAAAGAGATGAAAAATCCACCCTAATATTGTAGAACTCATCTCTTGAAGTCTGGCCAATAAATGTGGGACAATTAACCTTTGCTTTAGTGACAGTGAAGCTTCCCAAAGTGGGATAATTGCTGGAGTTCTGTTAATGTGAGGCTGGCTTGTTGCCTTTCTGCAGGGAGAGAAGGGATGGAAACAGAACAGTGGAGCATTTTCTGCCTGGGAGGAATTTCTGCTGGGTTTTTGGCCTAAGAAAATGTATTTTGCATTCTTTATGGAGAGGCTTTCTTAGCAGCTGAACTCATTCCCCCTTAGATGCCATTGCTTGCTGAAGAAGTGGGGGAAGGAGGTGGTTTTATTATATGTCAGCCTAAATAAAAAATAATTTAGATCAAAAAAAATTCTCTTAGAATAGGTATTCTGCCCTTCAGCCATGCTTGTGTCTCCTAACTGGGATTGTGTGCTTCAGCATCGAAATGGAATAATAAATAAGACTGTTTAAGGGCCAGGTTATATACCAGTGGCTGGCTCAGTTGCTGAGGGGTATTGCCCCAGACAGGTTTTGGATGGATTCCAGGTTTGTGATTTTGCTGGAACTTGCAGGTGTTCAAAGCCAGTGCAAATGCTGAAACTGCAGCACTCGCAGGGAGAGTTATGAAGCAGCACCTCAGCTGATGCTGGGCAGGACTGTGTGGAGCCTGCCTGGGCTGCTGAAAATGGATCCTGGGCTTCCCCCTGAGCAGGGGGGAATCATCTTGTCTGTCTGCTGCAAACTCTTTTTGCCTGCAGTGTGTTGCAGCCCCTGGCTCCTGGGAAATGGCAGTGCTCATGGATAAACCAGGCAAGTTTCTTCAGCATCCCCCCTGCATGTCCCTGCCACAGCCCTGCTGGGCCAGCCAGGAGCTGCAGGAAGCACTGAACCACCTGAGTGAGAAATCATTTCCTGAGAAGCTCCCTGGGCAGAAGAACTGCAGCCTAAGCCCTTCTCCTTGGGCAGAGACAGCTCACTGCTCTGCTGCCATCAGGTCCCTGAGCTATTTTAGTGCCTGAGACTGAAGCCTCGCTGCTGGAAAGGCATGCAAGGTGTCCCAAAGGAAGGAATCCTGCTCTTTATTTTCCTGGTTAACCATTGGAGCTCTCCCAGTTTGTGGGGTACCAGAGGTGCAGCAATGTTCCTGTGTGGCCTTTTGCAGACAGACAATCACAGGGCATATTTCCTTATTGCTAACCAGGCAGAAAAGAAGGAAGGATCCCATTGTGTAGTTCTATCAAGCCAGGATTCTTAGGATTCTATTGCCTGCTTACAGCTCCATCCATAAGACCAACAATTGCTGTGTCATGACTAAGAGAGTGTAGCAGAATGGCAGAGTGTGGGAATGATGGATCCCTGTCCCTATGGAAGTTTGCAGCAGGCAGTGGGAGGTGCAGTGTTCCAGCTGTTTGCAAGATTCAAGAGACAGGAGAACATCTAGGACTCCTAGTCAGAGCTCTTTGCTCACTATGTAAGATTGTTGCTGGAAAGGGGCTTTTTACAGGAGTGTGTAGTGTCAGGATAAGGGGGAATGGCTTCAAACTGGCAGAGTAGGGTTAGATTCGATATTAGGAAAATATTCTTCCCTGTGAGGGTGGTGAGGCCGTGGCACAGGTTGCCCAGAGAAGCTGTGGCTGCCCCATCCCTGGAAGTGTTCAGGGCAAGGTTGCATGGGGCTTGGAGCAGCCTGGGATGGTAGAATTTGTTCCTGCCCATGGCAGGGGATGGGACAAGATGAACTTTAAGGTCCCTTCTAACCTAAACCATCCTGTTTCTATGATTACCTGGGACTGCAGTGAAACAAAGAGGGAAATAAATAGCCCAGAGCAGCTGCCCTGCGGCCACATTAACCCTTAGAGGCTCTTTGTGCATACCCTCCTAACCGTTCATTTGGGCTGAGACCCTGCCTGGCCCTTGTCTGCTGGCTGCAGTCTCTGGCAGTAAACACGAGTTGTAAGTGGCCTGTGGTGGAGCAAACTGTGTTACTGACGTGGGCGGGCTTGGTATCGGAGACAGCCCCAGGAGGGGATGCTGTAATTCCAGGCTTCCCTCTTACACTGCCTCCCTAGGATATTATTTTCTCACTGGTGCCTGACATAAACACACAGAAATGTCTTGCATCAGCAGTGCTGTCAGACTCATCACTGTGCAATGCTGACTTGTGCTGTGGGGATGGGTAGACACCAAGATGAGTGGTTGCATGATAAGAAACTGTAAAAATTCCTGTAGCTTCACATACAGAGGGCTGGCCTGTAATTCCTGGCTGTGTTTCATCCCTTTACCCTAAAAGCCAGTTCTGGCATTCTCAGATAACATGGTATTTATCTGATCAGATAAAACTGCTGATGGCCAGATGCCACATGGAGGTAAATTGTGTTTACAGATAAACCTGACCACAAGCCAGATCTCCACCTTTCACCAGCTGCTGAACACTGGCCCAGGCTGTAGCTGGGACACAGCCCCAGTATGTGATGGCCACATCTGCCATAAGTGCAGACATTCATCCCCTTGCATTTCCAGGTCATTATTTCAGGTGATCTGTAGTAGCTGAACCCACAGCCAAAAGCACCCTCTGTAAATGAAGTGTTATTGTGCAGTGATTTTCAGTGCTTGGAAGAGCTAAACTGTGTGTGATGGGAAAACACAGCTCCTGCCTCTCTCAGCTTGGGTGGAAATAGGATCCTTTAGTGGGTGGATGAGTATGGGGAGGGGGAAATAAACCCAGCCATTTATACCCAAGGAAACAGATGGTTGCTCCAGTTTTCAGGCTGGATAGAGCCTGCAGGTGCAGCTCAAACCAGAACAAGCTGCACTTGTCCAGTAAAGGTGATTTCCAAGTTCTTGTTGGCATCATCCAGTAACAGAGTGGAATAAGCTGATGGGCTGCACACAAGAAGTAGCTGAAGGTCCTCATAGTGTAAAGCAAGTGTCCTGTGTGTGTTCTTTTCCCCCACCCCCTTCCTTCCTCCTCCCACAGGTGAGCAGCAGGAGAGTCCCACAGCTCTGCTGGGACCCAGCAGGGGACACAGGAGCCCTGCAGGGGAGGCTTGTCTGTGTGCTGGGCACTTTATGTTCCCAACTCCACCCTCTGGTCAGCAGCCCTGTCTCGTGGAAATGCTTTGAAAATCAATCAAATGGGTAAATTAGAAGGTTAAACAGAAAGCACAGTGTTATCTCTGGGTTTCTGCATGGGAATATGCTCAAGCAGGTGCCTCAGCCGTTGCTGGTCCCTGAACGTGCATTACATGGTCAGGGACAGTCCCTGTTGGCCTGAAAGGCACAGAGGATTTTATTTTTTTCTTCTTCCTGAGCAGTGTTTGGAGTGTATTGCAAGCAGAGCAATGCCCACAAGCCATGGAGTGAGGGGAGCTCCCAAGATGTTCTCGCTTAGAGCAAGAAACTGCTGTGAGATGAGCAGGGCCCTGAGGAGCAAAGACCAAACACAGGCTGGAGGGGGTGTTACAGCAGCCAGATTGAGATCTGGCCTGCTGCTAATTTGGTAAATAGTTTAAATGATACGTTAGCAGCTCTGATAAAGACAGTGTCTGGAAGGATTAGCATCATTGTCTTTTCAGCCCTGGGATACTGGTCTGGATCCCATTTTGTCATTTTGATGGGAAAAGCACAGTAAAACATGATGTCAGTGATACTGCAGCTAGCAGGGAAGGCGTGTGGATGTCCTTGCATGACTGCATGGTGCTGCTCTGACTCAGCACTAGATACAGACCTGCTAAATATCCTTGGCTTCATTTTGTTCTGAAGGTTAAGCCCAAGACTGTCCCTTGAAACTGCTGGAGATGTTTCACTGGGGAAAGGACCAGTCAGGGAGATAGTCTTTGATTAAAGACATGAAAAAGGAGACAGAGGCCTTCAGTCTGGAGCTCAGTGATCCAGGAGCTCCAATGTGTGTGGCTTGGAGGCTGCTCAACTCCAGCTGAAGAGGAACAGCTGCCACGACTTTGTTTAAACTTAACCATAAATGTTTTTACCTGAAGTGGAGAAACTTGAAGTGTTGACACTGGTCAAAATAATCTCCAAAAAAAAAAAAATCTAATATCAGTGTGTCAGTATTGTTTCCATTTTTTGGAACTTCTAAAAGGAGCTCTTTTTATCTGCTTTAATGCTTGATTGTTGTTGTTGTTGTTGTTTTTCCCAAAACAACTATAAAAGCAATAACACTTTGGTAAATCCCATTCTCTTGGGCATATATAATGTCAGGAGTAGTTTTGGTAAGGTAACTATTAAAGGCTTCTCAGAAAAGCTTTGGGAGTTTTGCTCATTTTTGAGTGAAACTTGTCAACTCTAAAAGCCGTGACATGTCTGAACTGAGGTTGGTGGCAGCCTTGTGAATTCTGTGCTGTCTCAGGCTTTAGAAAAGAGAGGGGTTGCCCTCTCCAGTTTGTCCTTGCTTCACTCAGGACACTGGGCTTGTTGAAGATGTGGCTGTGGCTGACCAATGGGCCAGGCTGAGAGATGCAGACAAGTGCCCCGTAGAGAAGCTCATGACTTGCAGTGGCACTGATGCCAACATCAGGCTGGGATGTTCTGGGTGGAAATCCTCTGCTCTCCATGCCATCGGAGCCATCCGTGCTCAGCTGCTGTTCACACCTGGATTATCAACAGTGGGATCCAAGCCAGGCACGGGCAGAAGGGATGGCTGTGAGCTCCCATGAGTTATGCCATGCCATTGCTAACTTACTTGGCTGCCTTGTATCCTCTCCCAAGGTGATACCTGTGATTTATTGAAGGGTCTGACAGAATCAAACATTCTGTTCTGATGAGACCATTTCATACACAGGCACAGCCTGCTGACTGGCTTCATCAAAGCATTATTTATGTTAGCAGCATTAGCTGAATAAATCTGCATGTCTGAGTTGGGTGAATTTTCTGTACTCCTCATCCATCAGAGTTTTTGCATGCCTGCCAAAAGATGGGAAGCTCAATAAGAAGCTCAAGCACTGGCATATAAGTGTGACAGCCTGATTTTGGCTTCTGGCTGCAGTGCCAGTTGGGCTGTGGGGAGAGCAGATGTGTCTGTCTGGCTTGGGGGAGAACGTGATGCTGTGTGGCAGGGGGTGCTTTGCAGAGATGGTGGCAGAATAATTAATGCTCAAAAGTGAAAATAGAAGACACTACTCTGGAAGGAGGGAATCATGTGACTGTTCAGGGGAGTGTTGGGCCTGATCTGTGCTTTGGAGTCTTCTCTGACATGGGGCATTTGGGTGGGAGCATGACCTGCACTCTTCCTGCACAGTTTTAGAGTTGGCATAAATAATGTGTGTATCAGGTCAGTAGGAGCAGTTTTTTCCTCTTGGTTGGAAACAGCTTTCTCAGATTCTGATGGGGACATAACTGAGTGGTCCTTTGTGTGGGTGGAGGAGTGGGACCCTGCAGTAGATGCCACGGTCACACTGATGGAGGGAGCTCATGGTTTTTTTAAGGCTTACATGAGACTCTGCCAGGGTCATATGGGTTGGTAAAGGAAATATCTGACTCAGTATCTGGAATTAAAACTCAGTAAAAATAAAATTGAGGGGGCACACCAGCAATGGTAAGTTCCTGAATGATATTAAGATTAATTATACTTATATTGAGTTCAACTTGTAGCTAAAGAAATGTGTTAGAATGGCATTAAATCATTGCATTAATATTAAGAGGCTAAATTTGTATCAACTCAAATCAAAATAGGGACTGGCATTTAACTGTGAGTGATAGGTAAAGAATTCACTGCAACTGTTCAAATCAGTAACTTGCCAAGTACCCAATACTGAAATTGAATTGTCTTTTTACTCCTGGGCACAATGTAGGACTGGAAAGCTTTCTTGTGATCCTTTTCCTGCTGGCAAATATTTTACTCTGTCCTGTAGCAAAGAGAACAACATCCCCAAAGATTTTCTTCCATAAGCAGCAGTGCTTTGAGTCCCTAGTGAGAGAAATTCCAGAGGACTAACTCAAGCTGCATGCTGCAGCCTCCCAGGACTTGAGGTAGGACCCGGACTTCAGAGCTGTGCTGTTTAGTCCATAAAGGTGCAGTTATTTTTAGTCTGGGAAAACTCTTTTTTCCTTTGCATAAGCAATTTTTTAGGGATTTAGAATTGCTAAATCTAACGTTCCTACCCTGGAATACACAACCCCAGAGATTTCTGCATTCTGCTCTCACTGTTTTCTGTAGGAAAATAATACTCTGTTGATAGCTTTTTATGTTCAATTTAACATTAAGAAAATTAATAACTGCAAGTCATTCAGGAAGCTGCTAATTTAATTTTGAACTTATTTTTAAGCTTTCTTCCTGAATTTAGGCATTAGTAGAGATAGGCTAAAAAAGGCTTAGATCATGTGTTGATTTACTCGAAGTATGAACCTTTAGAACCACCCTCCTTCTCTTCTATCTTCCCTTTCTCAGCCCAAGTGTCTAAGTGGGAGTGTTTAGCACAGAGGCAGCTGCTGCTCAGTGCCACATGCTCTCGGAGCAATGATCAAAACACAGCTCCAAAGGTTCCTGACTTTTGCCCTCCTCGAGTCTCCTCAGTAAGCTGGGAACTTTAAAAATTGTAAATGTAAATTAAGGAGAAAAAGGTGTCATTTATTCTTATTTCTCCATGGAGGGGGAAGAAGCCTGTGCTGGAGGATGCCTGGCAGTGAGCTGAGCCACACTCCCATGCAGTTTGCCAGCACTGGGAATTGCTGTAGGAAGTGTAGATAAAAGTGGAGGTTTTTTCTGTACCAAACACCTCTATTTTGAGCAGTTTCTACATCCTTAGCAAACCCTGCCTGGGAGCAATGAATGCTTTCCTGGCTCAGCTGTCCACTTGCTGTCCTGTCCCAGTACTGCCCAGAACTGCTGGCTGAAAGAGCACAGGGCTAAAAACCTGTCAGTGCAGGTCGTGGTTCTTCAGGCAAGGCAGATATGAGCTGTGCCTGCAGGGCTTAAACTCTTTTGTGGCCTCCCAAGTAACTTGGTGCAAGTAGTCGACACCTTGAAATATGTTTTCATTATATTTGCTCTGACATCTTCCAGGCAGGCAGTCCCAAAAGTGGGAGTTCATCAATTCACTTGTAGTTATTGGAAAAACAACTTTCGTGCTGGGAGGACTTGGTGTGAGAACTGTCTGCTGGTTTCATTAGATCTGAAACAGAAAATACAGATGGCTTGTGCCCTCTCTAAATACCTACCCCAGCTTCAGCCCCCTTGTGTCAGTGACAGTGCTGCCATCTCTAATCCTCAACATCTTATCTCTGACAGGTTGGTGGGACAAAGACAGGAGTCGTGCGCTACGTGGGAGAGACGGATTTTGCCAAAGGAGAGTGGTGTGGTGTGGAGCTGGATGAACCCCTGGGGAAGAATGATGGGGCGGTTGCTGGTACAAGGTACTGTGTGCTCTGAACCCCAGCCTGGGCCCTACACACCTCCTGGGGTGCCTGGGGGGCAAGTGCCATCCGACCTGGGAGGAGAGTTAGGGCTGTGCTTGGTTGGAGGTTGTGGGCTGGGAGGAAGAGTCTAATTTTGAATCTTTTAGGCTTTCGGATAGCCTTGCAGGGAGATCAATACAAAGCTCATCACTGGGGCATTTTAAAGCAGGATCAGATAACTTCTGTGAAGGAGGAACCTGAATGGCTTCAGGAAACAGGAGAAAGTAGGGAGAGAAGATAACTTGCAGTGGGATTTAATTTTTGTTAGAAATTGATTCTGTTGATTGTATTAGCTCTGCTTTCTACCACACATTCTGTTCATAAACTTCCTTCTTGTGCTGTAAGTCACCCCGTCAGAACTACAGAAGACAAAGAATTTACTTTCTTTTCTCCTCAGCTTAATGTTTTATTCAGTTCTTTCTGGGAACAAATTTCCAGAGATCTGAAAGAACAATTGGTGGTTGTTTTCTGTCCTTGTACTAATTCTGTAGTGTGACAGGCGCCTGCTGATTGATCTTACCACCTCTGACTCCATAGGCACCTCCACTCCCTTCTTTTCCAAAAAAGCCCTTGTTAGTACCTATAAAACTAGGCAGGGACATCTCACAGGTTTGCTGGGAAGCTCTTTCTGTTCATGTGGAATTTAGTTAAGGGAATGACCCAGGCCTTGGATCTTGAACTTGGGGGTGTTCAAATCTGAATTATACAGCAGCTCTTTGACCCTGCTTCAAATACAGGTGCAACTGATTCCTTGTCCTACACAAGTTCCTTAAGTGGGAAATACTGATGGGTTTTTGGAGCTTCTGAAGGCAGTCTGGCTTTAGAGGTGAGATCTATCTTCCACACAATTAACTAGGTTGGGAAAGACCTTTGAGATCATCAAGTCCAACCTATAACTTTGAAACTGAGGAGCTGAGAGTTCCTGCCTTGTTAGATCTCAAGTTCTGTAATAAACGTTTCTTGTGTTGGGTCAGCCTTGTTTTGTCCAGCAGCCATGTGCTTTCATTTAAATTAAGAGAAAAGCTGCCTTGTTCAATGTCAGGGCAAGAAAGCAGTAAATGATTGGCAGCAGATGGCTGAGTTTCAGCCTGTTCTCAAAATAAAAGAACCAGGATGGTAGAGAATAAATCATGGAGTGAATGCAAGTCCCTGCTTTATTTATCATACAGTTCAGACTATCTGGAAGATTAATCTTCAGTGTGCTCAGAAATGATTTATTGTCTCTGTGCATGTGGAAGGTGTGCATGTGGATATCTCAGTGCATGTGGAAAGGCAGATACGAGTGCCATGCTTTGCTGCCTCTCATCCTCATACCTCTGTTGCTGTGTTTTGAAAACCCAACTTTAGGAAGTCATCAGTCTTCTGAAACTGCTGGGTCTGGGCTGAGGCTGTTGTGGTGTGTGTCCTGTCTGCAAAGGCTTCTCCTTTGTTTCACACTGTTTAGAGCAAGGCTGCAGCATTGTCCCTGCTTGTCCTTTTGAGCCTTCATCCAGCCTTTTGATTTTTCATGTGCCCATTTCAACAGCAGTGGTTTGGAGAAGCCGACACAGTAAAACCAACTCCCTTGGTGCATGTAGGCACCCCTCAGTCAGTCTTCCCTGTTTGCTGTGGCAGCGTGGAGTTCTTGAGGCTGCCCTGACCTTGTCCTGTCAGGATCAGCCTGGGCAGAGGATTCTGGAGTCATCCCCTGTTTTGGTGATGGTTGCCACCTAGTGAGCATCCCTGGCCTGGCCAGCGAGCCCAGCACTGCCTGCTGCAGCTGCAAAAGGAGAGTGGAGCCAAAACTGGAGCTCAAGACATTGGAAGCTGGTGGAAGCAGTAGGGGCAGCATGGAGCAAAGGACATGGTCACCACCTTTGCTGCCACAGGCAACTCCAGTGGAGTTGGTGGTGAATTGGCTGAAAATTTGTTGTGGGTCACTGATTTTCCTTCAGGTTCAGGTGTGGATGTGCATCAAGAAAAGGCCAAAGGGCTGGGCTTTCCCAGCAGCTGTGGCTCTTTGGTGGAGGCTGCTTGCAGGCTGTGGATCAGTAGCAGTGGCCCAGGGGACAGGGTATCACTGTGGAGAGCCCCTCTGTACATCAGATGGTGCTGATTTGCACTGAGGTTTGCTGCATCTGCTCTCCTGTGTGCACAGCAGACTACAGAGGTGCTGGTTTGGTTTGGTGTCAATTCCACAAAGCCAAGCAAGTTCCGTGTGCTTATCTCTAGTAATTTAAATGTTACTTGCTTATTTTACTGTTCCCCCTTCTCTTTCTCTGCTCCAATGGGAGTCCTTCCTCACGGAACTGCCCAGACCTTTTACTTTTGCACAGTTTGTGATATGTCAGCCTTGGACACTGAAGATTTTTCATCTGTTTCAACATCTCCTGTGCTGTTTCCCACATGCAGTTTGCCTTGCCATTACACCACCACTTTTCTTCCCTGTTTCCTGTCTGTAATGTGAGTACGGAGCTCCTCCACATTCAGTGAGAGCAGCTCTTGCTTTTCAAGTAGATTTTTTTACTGCCAAGTGTTTTGGATGCAATTCCAGATTCTGAACTATTAATTGCAACCACTTTCAACCTGGACTGAAAGAAAATGGGCAGACATAGTGATGCAAGTTTGGGCTTGCTAAGAGCTGTCAGAGGCTTTTAAGGGAATTAACCTTTGGGATTGTTGTGCAGCCACGAGTACCTGTCTGTGCTTACACCAGGCAGAGCTGTGGAAGGGGCTGTTGGCCTGTGTGTGCCTACTGGAATTTGGGAAAATGATGCTGAGCAGGGCTTTGGCAGGTTTGCAAGAGGTCAGCCTATGGTATGGCTGGTTTTTCAAACCCAAGGGCCTGTGTTGACAGGAAGCCAAGGACGCTGAGAGATGAGGGATTGTTTAAATTTTGTTACAGAAAAAAAAATGGGTTTGAGCAGATGTTTGAAAATGAATTTTATTCTCATCTGGCTGGAGATCAGGCTGTTCCCTGGCCTCCCAAGCACACAGGGGTCTGCCTGTGACACAGCTGTATGGCTGCCAACACTTAAAAATAAAAGAGAATTGGGGAAACAGCTGTTCACATCTGGAGAGAGGGAGAACTTGTGCTAGTAAAACTGGATTTGTGTAATTTAGTCATTAGAACCTTGTTTTTTATGTTAACATAGAACAGATTGTTTTATGACCCAGTATTTAGTCTTATTCTTGCTGTGAAGCCTGTGAGAAAGCTCTTACAGGAGCTTCTTGTGTTGACTGCTCCCCTGAAACAAGGGGATACAATGCTGGAGGTGATCTGGTTTTTCTTGCTGCAGTGCAGCTGGCCAGCAGTAAATGAACCCTGGTTTATGCTGGTCACCCAAGGCCCTGAAGGAGTTTCCAGGGTTTGACACTGAGTTTTGGCTCATTTTTATTCTGGAAGAGGGCTCTGGAGAGACACAATCATTGGTCTCACTGCAGTCGTAGAAGAGAGCTTGCAATGCAGTTATCTGATCCTCCCTTCTCCATGCTTGCATCTTTCCAAGTTTGTTTGCATAGGAAGCAGTTTCTCTGCCACCCAGAGGAGGTGGTACACACTGGAGTTTGCTGTAATGGTATTTTTAGCTTTAAAGGTTTGAGCTGCCATTTTCTGCAGTTTTGGTAGGAAAGATTTTTACCCTGTGGAACACTTATAGAGAGCTGTGTGATTCAGATCTTTTTGTTTGATGCAGAATCACAGGGTGGATCAGGTTGGAAGTGACCACAGTTGGTCATCTAGTCCAACCTTCCTGCTCAGGAAGGGCTATCCCAGAGCACATGGCATAGTATTGTGTCCAGAAGGTTCTGGAATATCCCCAGTGAGGGAGACTCCACACTTTCTCTGGGCAGCCTGTTCAGTGCCTGGTCACTGTACAGGGAAGTTGTTCTTCCTCATGTTTAGGTGGAACTTCCTGCCCTGGCCTCTTGTCTCATTGCTGAGCCCCACAGAGCAGAGCCTTGTCCATCTTCTGACATCTCCCTGCAGACACACTTGACTACATCACTGTCTTCAGAGCAGGGTGAAGAGCACACACAAGTTTTGGAAGGGTTGGTTGGTAAGGAAGAAGTGCCTGTGCTCTGGCTATGTTCATGTTCTGGGATATGTGCTCTCCAGGCTGCCAGATGTGTCTTTCCTGGCGTCTTATTAAAGTGCACAGCAATTAGTGCCTGGCAATTACCTCAGGTCTGCCTGCTAAAGCACCACAAATGCAAACATGGAGATTGCCAGTACTACAAGTAGGAAAGGAGAATAACCCAACTCCTTGTACACAGGAAGCAATGTCACAGCAGAGCACCCAGAGATGAGCTGTGGGGCTGGGGTTTTGTACTGCTTGACAGTGCCATTCTGCAAGGCTTGAGTGAGATGGATGCTCTGCCACGTGTCACTTGGTGCATCTCCTGTATTCCAGGTATTTTCAGTGCCCACCCAAGTTTGGCCTCTTTGCTCCCATCCACAAGGTGATCCGGATCGG
This sequence comes from Orthonyx spaldingii, assembly GCA_013397795.1. NCBI lineage: Eukaryota > Metazoa > Chordata > Aves > Passeriformes > Orthonychidae > Orthonyx > Orthonyx spaldingii. The sequence goes on from VZTJ01003854.1 coordinate 390,146, forward strand.
GTTCCCATCAACCAGCCCTGCCAAGGCGAAGAAGAGCAAGAGGATGGCCATGGGAGTGTCAGCCCTGACCCACAGCCCCAGCAGCTCCTCCATCAGCTCTGTCAGCTCAGTGGCCTCATCAGTGGGGGGCAGGCCCAGCCGCAGCGGGCTGGTGAGTAGCTCCTGCATGGTCTCTGCAGCTTCAATCCACCTCTGTGAGCCAGCTTCACAAAGTGGGGTGGTTGGGGTTTTCTTCCAGTGCAGCTGCTCCTTCACCATTGATGAGGTGAGGGGAATGGAGGGTGGGAGGGCGTGTTACAATCCGGTTTTAAACCCAGAGGAGCAGAGAAAGCTAGGTCTCTGTGTATAAAACGGAAGGAACTGTGGAGGTTCAAAATATGCTCAAAAAACACGATTAAAACCAAACGAGGTTAGATGTTGGTGCCAAAAATTTGATATATTTTATTTAATAGTAACAGAGGCAAAGAGAAAGAAAGAGAAAAGAGAGAAAGAAAGAAAGAAATAGAAAAAGAGGTGTGCATGGGGGTGGGGGGATAGGGAGAGAGTGACAGGGTTAGATGGAAGCATATCACCCTTCCAGGGGTCCCAATGATGTCTCATTGCTCCCCTCCATCCGGTGGTGAGGGTCCCCTGCTGCTGCCACCACGCCATGCCTATGAGTAGGAATTCAGTGGATTAATACACAGTTTGGGCCAGGTGGGAATGCCCACATGCTTCCCTTGCAGGGGGCCAGGTTTGACACTGTCCCTTGCAACACTTTGGATCCCTTGCATCACCCGCAGTGCTGTGGTGCAGGGTCTGGGGAGCCGGTGGGGGGGCCTCTGATGGGCCATGGCACCCCCTCTGCTGTGGATAAGCCTTTCCCTGGGGTGAAGGGGCCCCACAGCTGGGCTCTTCTGCACAGCAAAGCATGGGTGTTTCTCTGCCTCTCACCAGAGCTTTCACCACGCACCCAAAACCTTTCTTCCCCCTCCTCTTCGGTGTGAGGGTCAGTGCTGGCCTGGCAGCTGTGAGCTCGGGGGCTCTGGTCTCCACCCTGGAGGTGTCAGGCTTTGTGCTTTGTGAATGTCCCAGCCCTGAGTTGTTACTTTGTTTTATCTTCATCAGCGAGCAGTGCAGGGCCTCCTCAGAGCGTGGTAGCCTTTTCTGCAGCTTTTGTAACATGGTTCTTATTAAGCAAAGGTCATTTATGAAAATGTTTAAGTCATAAACTATAATATTTCAGTCTCTGACATGGTGTCACCCACTTCACAAATAGTCTCCTGTCACGGACACAGGGGCTGTAATGAACACCAAGCAACTGTGACCATTGAACAGCCTGAACTGCAATTTGCAGTGGGATGAACCTCAGTTCTGCTGTCAAGACCAGGTTTATAAGGGATCCCTGCATGAAAAGGACACTGTTTCCAGTCTCACATGATCATGCTGCTGCCCTGACCAGCTGTGAAAGTCCTACTGTGACTGGCTTACTGTGGAGGATGACAATGTCCTGGGTCACATGCCTGGGTTTTGGCAGGTGCTCAGGCAGGCAGAAAGCAGAGCAGGCAGTGATGTTATTAAAAGCTCTGGCTCTGCTGTGGTGTTGCTGCAGAACACCCGCAGCCCTCCTGGCTGGGGATGAGGATGCAGTGTCATTCCTGGGAGTGGATCAAATAACACCAGTGGTCTCCACTTGAGATCAGTCTCCCCAGCTGAGCTCACTTTTTGGGAGTTCATCAGTGCAGGTCATCAATAAAATATATTTAAGAAGGCAGATGATACAATGCATGATAAGTTTTCCTGACCCTGGTCCCACCCCATGTTCTGTCCTTTGGGAAATGGTCCTTTCATTGCAGTGCAGAAGAGAAATTGAGGTTGTGAGCATTGTCCAGATGTTTCTCAGACTTAACCTCCCCTGTAGGGCCCAGAGCTGGAACTGCAGCTCTGTTCAGCTGAATGAGCTAATCATGATCATTAGGTGAGCAGCACTCCAGATTTAACAGGGGTCTTCAACTATTCTAGACTGGAAAGGACACAGCTTTACCCCATCTCTTTTTAACTCTTTTCCCCAGCTGACAGAAACCTCTTCTCGATATGCCCGGAAAATCTCTGGCACCACAGCTCTCCAGGAGGCACTGAAAGAGAAGCAGCAGCACATTGAACAGCTGCTGGCAGAGCGTGACCTGGAGCGGGCAGAGGTTGCCAAAGCCACCAGCCACATCTGTGAGGTGGAGAAGGAGATTGCTATCATGAAGGCCCAACACGAGCAGGTAGGAGGCGATAGGGCTTTTTATCACTAGTTCTCAAATGTCTGAATATTTGATATCCCCTGAAAGTGTCACATCATAACGTTACCCCTGTGTGTGAAACCCGGGCTCTGAATTTCTGCCTTTTCTGTGGTGAGTTAAGCTGAGGCTCTTTCTCCACTCTCCCAGTGTCACATGTGCTGTCTCTGCCCCGAGCCAGGAGCGGCTGTGTCGGATGAGAGGCAGTAGATAGTTTGTGCCTGGTGGATCAATACATTTCAATGCTGAAATGCAAGTGGAAGGCAAATTTGTTCCTCTCAGCCACTGAATCTGCCTGTGGCTGTGACTGCATTGCAGTGATTTTGTGGTGCTGAGAACATCGGCTCTGTTCATATGCCACTGCTTTCCCACCAGAGAGGATGTTTTTATCACATTAATAAAGCCAGGAAATCTGGAAGGAAAACAGGCTGATTATATTAGGTTGGTGTTTGTTTGTTTTCTGCACAAGCATTTGTACAGAGGATATTTTATGTATTAAATGCTTAAAGAGAGTTGTGTTGGTCCTATTTGTCAGTATGTGGTTCTTCAACATCTGCTGTTGTCCTGAATTCCTTGCTCGTGCTTTTAAACCTGAGTGAGCTGCCTGGGAGCAGGGATGGCACTGTATGTTTGTGTGGTGGGTCACACCTGCCTGTCAGAAATGCAGGAGAAACTGGGAAATCAACTGCAAGCTGACATTCTCCTTGTGTATCATGTTTTCCAGTATTTATCAGTAACAAATGAATTAACAGAAGTCTGAAATGCCTCTCTTGCTTCATGACTGGGGCTGAATTGCACTGGTAACCTCTGACCAGGTTTTCAGAACTTTTCAGGCTTCAAGTTCTTAACTCTAATCAGACTTGGATTCTCCAAAAGGTTCAGGTCAGAGAGGCACTGAAGCGTGGATCAAACTTACAGCTGCTGGAGACTGAGCAGTTTTTGTTGTCTTGATCCCTACATCCTAAGCTCTTTGGGAAATGTGCTCTTACCACAGCATCCTCTGAAATAGATCATCAAAACTTTCTGTTCTCTAGTTCTGACCCTTTCTTAAACAGCTTTGTACTACTTCAGACATGGCTAACTTGTGTGTCTCGGGCTCATTTTTCGCTCCAGTATGTCACAGAGGCAGAAGGAAACCTCCAGCGAGCACGAGCCTTGGTGGATGGCATGCAGAAGGAGAAGATTGAGCTGTTGAACCAGCTGGAAGAGGAGAAGAGGTAAAGCAGGAGTGGGTGGGTGTGAGGGAGGTGAAGTCGTGTATGGACAGGGATAAAGCCTTCAGGGGGTTTTGGTTTAAGAATACAGTATGAGATAAGGATTGGGTCATAAACAGGCATGTGCATGTTGGGCCATCACAGGCCCTCCTGTACAACCTGGATTTTCTAAAGACCCTTTCCTCCCCTCCATTTGTGATGAGCTGATCTTGAGGATGTTCTTTGTGAGGAAAGGAAGCCAAACTGGAGTACAACCTTACTGTTGTGTGATTCCCCATCTCCCCACATCCCAGAGGCCCCCATCCGTGCATATATCACAGTGCATACATTTCCTCTCTGGATAAGAGTGAAGATCTGCACGTCATTCTTGGAGTCCAGTTGCTCCATGTATACAATTAAACTCTTCAGTGGGAATAGAAAAACATTTCTGTCTATTAAATAACTGAAAACAGTGTTGATTTCAATTGACTGATGCCCCTCCTGAGGATGAAATGTTCTTTCATGCATAAGTCTCCCCATACTCCTGGTAGGCAGCTCGCTTTCCCAGCTCCAGGAGGCCCTTTAACCCAAGACAGCTGAGTTTTTCCCTGAATATCAACAGATGCCTCCCTCCTCTAATTAGAGGAGGTTTAGACAAGGAATCTTGTTTATGAAGTTAGATATGTAAGGTACACTCACAGCTATTTTTGTCTGTAACAGAATCAGAGTCCTTACAGCTGGCTACCAGCTAAACATCCTCAGCCTTATTTTTTTAATCAGGAAAGAGAAAAAGAGGGCTGAGTCTAGCAGAAAATGGAATTATTTTCTACTGTTACTGGCTTCTCTCTCCCAAAAGAGAAGAATTTTCTCGACACATCTGTGTTAATGTGTGTGGTTTTATGTGCATTTATGCATGACTGACCTGTACAATCTGTGGGGAAGGCTCTTCTGCCAGGGCAGCTCACAGTTTCCATGTTGTGGAAACACTTAACATTGCCTACCCTCTGCCAAGGAGACCTTGAAACACTTTGTATGGACCCTGTGCATGTGGCACAGGAATTGCCCAGTGCTCAGCTGCAGGATAATAGGGTTTGAATAAACCAGTGAAACCTGGTTGTGGTTTGTTTGTTTTCAGGATTCTGGTGTCAGAGAACAGTAGTTGCATGTCTGGGAGGATGTGCCTTGCAAAAACACCATGTTTGTGTGTGGAAAACTCCTTATAACTGTCCTGCTCCATGGGTCTTGCTGCTCAGTTTCTGCTGAGCTGTTTGTATCCACAGGTGGTCTGGATCCCTCTCCTCTCAGACTTTGATTCTGCAGGCCGTGACATGATTTTTTAATATTGGGCGGGTGGTTTTAGAACACAAAAGCTTATCAGTGGTTTTTGGGCAGCTTTGCCATTTGTTGGTAATGATCTCTCCATTCATGGCCTTGCAGTAATCCATAAAACTTAATCAAGAGTGAAAAGGCTCATGTGCCATGGCTGTTTAGAGGGTGCTGAGCTGAGTGTTCCTGACTGCTCTTTGTGTCCCTTTCCTTCCCCAGGAAAGTGGAGGACTTGCAGTTCCGTGTGGAGGAAGAATCCATTACAAAAGGGGATCTGGAGGTAATTCCTTATGATCTTGCCAAAATGTGGGGTCCAGAGTTGCTTGTGGGGCCTCACTTGAGTAACTTCTGCCACCTTTTGCTCGCCTCTAACAAAACTTTATTGATGGCTTTGAACCTGCTGTGAACACCGTGGTGTAAACTGTGAGGATTGTTCTTTGGTGTGGTGCTCAGTGACTGTTCACACTTGGAGCTGCCTGGAGTTAATCTGTCACTCTGAGTTGCCAAGCCATGTTAAAATCTCTATCTGAACGTGTTGGAACATATGGGTTTTTTGCTCTAGAAATGAATTGACTGTTCAATTCGTGTCCCTGCAGTGTTCTGCTCTTAGCAGCTAATGGGCACACACAGTCTCCTGGTTGGATGTTATTTAATTCCAGCCAAAATACTGTGTATCCTGAGGTATCCTCATGTGGAGTTCACTGCCCATGAGTGTGGGTTTGACACTAAGATTGACACCCTTTCACTGGGAAGGGCTGTTGTTCAGTGATGCTTTTGCAGTGAACATTGTGCAAGCTGGAAGTGCTGTTGGGAGCTTGCCCTTGAGTGGGAGGCTTTTCCAGGGGGAAAAAAGGAAAAGAAAATCTTTGTGTGAAAGCAAGGCTCTGCTCTCCACATGTAAATCAAGGGAGTTTTTCTTCTCTTTAGCTGGAGTGCCAGGTCAGTACCAGCCAGCAATGTCAAGGGCCCTGCTTCTGTGCTTCACTGTCACTCACAGCAATAAAAGCCCAGGAAAATGGGGAAACTAGGAAATAGATATGTTGCTGTGGCTGTGATCCTGTTAGTATAAACCTCTCCTCTTCATCCAGAAGCTGAAGGAGATGTTTGACAGGGTGTGAATTAGCAGTGCACTGATAGCAGACCTTTGCTGAAGCACAGCAAGTGCAGTTTCTGCCTGTTGTGTGGGTGCAAAATCAGATTTCTGTTCATCCCTGAGCTGACAGCTTTCCCCCAGTGCTTTAGAGAAGGGTGGTTGATCCATGCATCATTCCCTTTGAGAGCAGTGAGTTGTCCCTTTGTAAGCTCCAAGTGTTTAAGCCTGGCTGTGTAATCATGGCAGTGGGACCAGGGTTGATGAGATGGTGTATTTGGATTTTTTTTTTTTTTAAAAAAGCCACCCTGCTTAGCAAGATGATAAGCTGCTGTGGCTAAGGGCTCCCATTCTCAGTTTGGGACTTGCAGTCTTTAATTTTCCTTTGGGCTGGGATGGAATTGTTTTGCAGTGGGGATGTGGCCAAGCTTTCAGCAGGCCATTATGGTCCAGTCCTCGCTTCCATGCTTGTCTGTACAAAAGAACAAATAATTTGGGATTTTCTCTGGTCCAGGGAACTGGCGTGCTCTCCATGAGTCCAACATCAGTACCAGCACAGGCATTGGCAGAGGGCTTGGCTGTGGCCACTTTTTACATCCTGTCTGCCTAATTTGTGTGCTCAGACTGAATGATTGACCCACTGGAGTTAATTCTCACCTTCCTGCTTTTTTTGTGGAGACAGTTAAGATTTCCAGCAGCAAGTAATTAACTTAGAGAAAAAAAAAAACAACCCGAAACCCCTTATTGGAAATCAGGAGGAGTAGTGCTCCTTCATGTTGCAGTGTGATTCCTGGGATATTTATCTTGTAAAATCACAGCAAAGCTATCCAGTGGCTGCAAACACAACCCTTAGCATCCCTCTCTGGAGCTCAACTAGCCAAACTCAAACTCCAGTGACAGTTGTCTGCCTTCCTCTGGTCTTGTTAGTCCTCTTACACCAGCAGCTCTTCCAGGTATTCAGAAGGGAGTGTTTATTTTGACTTCACAGCCAGTAACAGACATGATGACAATGGTAAGAACAGATCCTCTGCTCTGTGGTCCCTGGCTCTGGGCTTTCTGCTGAAGGCTTGGCTAAATCCCCTGATGTTTGTCCTAACAGCATGTATGTTTTGAGCAAATCCAGGGCTCTTGGGTGTTGAGCATGGCAGGCAGCATCCTTGGAAGAAATTTGACCAAAGAAATCCATGTGTTGGTGGCCTGAAGACACAGATCAAGGTTTTGGACCTCTGATAGAGGGGCTGTGGATTTAGCCTTGAAATGTAGTTAGGAATTCAACCCACTTTTGATCCTGGTTGGCAGCTGATGCTGTAATACTTTGGAAGATGAAAAACAAATGCAGGAAAAGCTTTCAAGAGCTTTGAAAGATGAAAACCAAATGCAGGAAGAGCTTTCAGGAAAGATTTTTTGTGGTGGAGGACCATGGTTTACAGGAAATATTATCCTCACCAAGGAGCTCTCTCAGGCACATCTGGATCCTGCAGCATGCCTTGAATGCCACTGGAATGTCAGTTTATAATTTATGAACAGTAATTTAGAGCTAATAGCTGCAAATAAATCTGAAATTCATATCTGAGTTTCCTCAAAGTGCAGGAAAACTTTGGATTTGAGGCCCTGACTCATACTGGCTAGTACTAGCAAACCAATTTACATAAAATACAGGATTTGATGTAAATCTAAGATTTAAGAACTGTAAAACAGTTGATCTAATTTTTTTCCATGGGTTTGGTTTTTTTTCTTCTCTATTTGCATATGTTTTTCAGAGTTGGAAAATAGCAGGATTAATAGATACTGAGCAAGAATATCAGGTGGGACTGAAAGCTTGACTGGGCACTTGTGTTAACCTCAGGAGTCTGGACAGAATCTCTTTGAGAAGTCCAGAGATGAGTTTTTTTAATAGGTCAGCATCTTCAGGTAACAAATATCTGGTGTGCTGCCACCAGTTAATTAATTGGTGTCAATGGAATATTTATTCCTGTAAGTAAAATCAAGCCTGGAGCTCCATCTTGAGATGTGGATCTTTGGACTTTATAGGGAGCAGAATTAATTTTATGTAGTTAATTAAATGCCTTTATTTTTTTAATTAGGATGCAATCAGCCAACTTTTGCACTTAAGTTATATAATTTGGAGTTTTGCTGTTATTTGGGCTCTTGATTCCATATCTTTTTTCCCCCTTCCTTCAGGGGTCAAATAAGGCACATAAAATGCAGAGCCATCTGAATATAACTGGCAGTCACATCACTGTCTATGAATTTATGTAAAATGATATTTTGCAAGCAGAAAAAAAAGATTTTTTTAAACTTCATTTTCTATCATTTGTACACAACTAGCCAAGCCTTGCTTTATTGTAGGGAAGGGCAGAAAATCCTGAAAACTGGCTCCAATAGAAAGAAGGGGGAAGCAAATAATTACATGGAAAATGAAGGGCACAAAAGGGGGGTAAAAATGGCTTTGAGCAGGTTTGTTTGCTTTTTGCTAGATTAATTTTTTTTAAATTTGGTAGATTAATTAAGTTTAATTCAAAGGAAAATGTGAGTTTTGTAAGCTAAAAAAAGGTAAAGGCCAGAGTGTGCAAGGAGTTTCCCGTGTCTCCTCTCCTCTTCTATTTATAGGGAATTTTACATGGTTACAGAGGTGGTTGTGGAGTGCTGAGCTTTGCCACCAAGTGCAGCTTTGTGGTACTTCAGCTTTAAAAGTGAAGAGCACTGGGGCAATGCCCAGAGCCAGTGCTCCTGGATTTGGGCAGATTACATTAACTTCTTGTGCTTAGTTGAATCATTTGTCAAAAAAAAAAAACAAAACCAAACCAAAACCGGAAAACAAACCACCAAACAAACAAACAAAAATCCCAAAAGCAACCAACAGAAAAAGTTCTGTTTTCTTGTGCCAAAATTAATAGTCTTACTGTACAAAAATCACTTTGAAATTCATGTCAGGCCTATTCAAACTCAAAGCACTGGTTTATAGAACAGTGTGGTATCTCAGTTCCCTGATTGCTTCAGTGCAGTGTATTTTTGGGTTTACAAGATGCCATGTACAGTATGACCTGCTTTTTGTTTCCCACTTAGTGCAGGATTCATGCTGTCTCCAGAGCACAGAGAGCATGGGAACTTCCAACTCTTTTCAGTCTACCTTGTGATTCTTCTTGAGGAGAGATGTGGATAATCATTGCAACGTCTTTGCATTCTCTGTGTGTACAAGGGCCTTGTGCTGGTGGGAGCTTTGCTTTTGGGAAGTGTCTTCAGTTGATGCAGGAAAACACTGAAGCAGGTTTCTAATGCAGAAGGATGTTTTCCCATCACACATTCAGTTTTCTTGTGAAGAGCCACTACAAGTACCGTGCAAAATCCCAAAGGGGCCGTTTTCTGTTTGGTTGGATTTTTCTCCTTGTTTGGATCTTTATTCTCTTCCTGTTGTGAACTGCCTTTCCTTGTCTTGTACGCTGGAGATGATGTTGCAGCCTTCTCTTTCCCTCTCTTTCTCTCTCTCCCTCCCTTCCCCTACTCCCATCTCCACTGTTCTTTTTCCCTCTGTGTGACCAGACTCAGACGCAGTTGGAGCATGCCCGAATACGGGAGCTCGAGCAGAGCCTGCTGTTTGAGAAGGCACAGGCTGAAAAACTCCTCAGAGAATTAGAGGACACCAGGGTAATGGACCCCCACTTGTCCTGCCTGCAGACAGCGCTTGCCCTGCCTTGGTGCTCATGCTGCCTGGCTTTGGGTTTCTTTCTTTTGGTTTTTGTGGGGTTGATCGATTTTTTGGCTTTAACTTAAGCTTCCCTGATTTTTTTGTTTGGTTTTTATTTGCTCTCTCTCACAGAAATAGTAGTACGGTATGATTTCTAGCTTTGCTTCTCATGTGGGGAGCTTGTTTCTCAGATTGAGTTTGCTTCTCTGCCCCATGCCACCATCTGACACATGAGCTCTTCACAATTCATTTTTCAATTAACATATCCCAACAATATCCACACCCTGCACAATTCATTCTGCTTCAAGGCTCCCCCAGGCTGTAAGAGGAAATAACATTGCAGTCAACATTCCAGTTTCCCCTGCCAGTTGTGGGAACTGCCACCTGAAATGGAAGATACTGGTGAATGCAGGTGGGCTGGCTCTGATCCTTGGCCATGCCTGCAACAGGACAGGTTGCCCAGAGGAATCCTAAAAGCAGCCAGATGTGGAAAGGGCTTTTTCATGCTGATGTGGTGTGGGAAGCAGCAAACTTGCTGCAGTGAGCTTGCGTCTCACCAATGGGTTTGAGAGCTGTAGAAAACAAAATGTGAGGGTCTCTGAAAGGTCTGGATGGCTTGAAGCCCCCTGTGCCCATCTAAAATAATGACCACCAGCCTCCTGGGCTGATGGCTGCTGGGGAAATGGCAATTGAAATGGAGTGGAATTGATCTCCTGGGGTTTGGCTCAGTTTCCTTCTTTCTTTTGCCTTTTTCTAATATTTCATCCTCTTCTCCATCCATAGCTGCAGCACTCTGAACTCCCTGTGACTTGCAGGGAGTTCAGCCCTGCCAGGTTACATTCAGATTGCAAAACGTGGATCCCATAGCCCTTAAGCTCAATTTGTACCATGGCCAGATTTATTGTCTTGCATCCTCTAGCCTCCTTTGTTGTTTTGACTTCGCTAATAAACTCTAACAAGTACTCACGGGTAAAAATCCCTTTTCCTTTTTACACCAGGGTAAACAAATTCCGTTGCAGAAGAGAGGTCTGCAGGCTGAGGATTGCTGAGCAATAAAGGAAACATGATATGCTTGATGCTGGTTGTGATGTTTGTGAAATTCCTGCATGTGCGGTCACATCTCCTCTGTGCATCATCTGGCAAGATGCCTGATCTGGAAACATAATGCCCTTCCAGGACATTATTTTTCATAAACCACTGTTGCTCCCTAGTGAATTTCAAGGGTTATTTCCAAGATGTTTTTCTGTGGAAAGCAAGAGGCTCGTATTAGGAGAAATAAATCACAGCTGGCACAGACATAACTGTGAGTTGTCGGTGCTGGTTACCCTGGTGCAAAGCTGTGCTCAGGTTGGAGGGTGCCGGGTGTTCTTTTCCTGTTTATTTGACCTTTGACTAATGTACTTTGGATTTACTTCCACTGGAGCACGCTTACTAAAGGGGAAGGATGCAGCGAGGAGAAGTGCACTGACTTTGTGTTCTCTGTCATGTTGCAGTTGACCACGGTGGCGGAGAAGTCCAAAATCCTGCAGCTGGAGGAGGAGCTGAGCCTCAGGCGCAGCGAGGTGGATGAGCTCCGGCAGTGCCTCCGCAGCTCCCACCAAGCAGAGACCCCTGAATACAACCTGGGCTTGCAGTCGGAGGCTCTTCGGCTGCGGGATCAGCTGCTCTCTGCCAACAAGGAGCATCAGAAGGAGAGCAGCCAGCTGAAGGAGAAGTACGAGAAGACGCTAAAGAAGTACCAGCAGGAGATGGAGAAGCTGAAATCTGTCAATGAGAAGTACTCGCAGGAGATTGTTGACCTGAAGCATAAAGTTCAGCAAGCCACTAATGAGAACATGGGCCTCATGGACAACTGGAAGTCCAAGTTGGACACGTTAGCTTCTGACCACCAGAAGTCTCTGGAGGACCTGAAAGCCACACTCAACTCAGGCCCGGACACCCAGCACAAGGAGATCGTGGAGCTGAAGGCAGTGGTGGAGAGTATAAAGTTGGAGCACCAGCTTGAGTTGGAGAACCTGAAAGCAAAGCACGACATTGAGACAGCTGTCCATATAAAGGAGAAAGAGAGTCTCAAACTGAAGTTGCAGGAGGCTTTGGATGAAGTGGAAAAAAGCAACAGCAACTGGAAAATGCAACTGGAAACCAAAAGCAGTCAGCACCTTCTTGAGCTCCAAGATGTGAAGGACAAGTGTCGAGATGCTGAGCTGAGGGTGCATGAACTGGAGAAACTTCATGGTGAATATACAGATCAGACACAAGCGATAGCTTTCCTGAAAGAGCAGATCTCTTTGGCTGAAAAGAAGATGTTGGACTATGAAACGTTACAGAAAACAGAAACCCAGAGCAAACAGGAGATCCAAAGATTGCAGGAAAAAGTGCTTGTCTTAGAGAACAAGCTGCAGTCCATGGAGGCCCTGCATCCTTCTCAGCATGCAAATGTATGACTTCGGGGTCATTTTGCTTGTTTATTATCACTGTTGGTAACCCCTCAGTCACTGCCTTGTGCAGTTTTCTGAGGCCTCAAATATCTGGATGTTTTTTCCTTCCACTGACAGTGCTCTTTCTGCACTGCATCTCCATGCTGAAGGTGTCTTTCCACTCTAGAAAGCCAGTACAGTGGGACAGTTAGGAAAAAGGAGCAAGTGGGGCCACATCTGGGCTTGGAGGCTGTGCTGGCAGCAGAGTAGGGCTGTCGTGGTTTGTCAGGGTGGGCTGTTATCCTGAGCAAGCAGTGTTCTGAGCTGGAAAACCATCATTCCTGCAATGCAGTTTTGTTTCTCCAAGGAGCTGCAGCAGTCTTGGTGTGCTATTGGGCAAGACTCTTTAGGGTGGAAGAAGAGTCAGCCTTGCTCAGCACCTGGAGCAGGGTTTGGGAGGTGCAGTGAGTGGCTGAGTGGGTGGGGGTATGCCAGCAGCAGGGCAGGGGCTTCACAGCATATATGGGAGATAGGGAAATGCTGATGTTGAGGATTATAGTGGAATAGCTGCCAGCAAGGGCCAGAATGGCAGCAGGCTGGGGAAATAAAATGGAATGATTGAATATGAGATCAGGGAAGGCTGATAAGAGCAGTAATAATATGAAGGGGTCAGTTTTCTGTGGCCTTTGTGTCTCTTTAAGTCATCCTTTTTTATGGACTGCCACAGGATGCATCATCCCACCTTTGTGCATGGCACAGGGAGTTGTGGCTTATTCTGCACTGTAGTGAGTGGGGAGATTGCTCTTCATGCTCTGGGCTGGGCCCCTATTTGTGTTTGGATTTTGAATAAGAAATGAGGAACGACCCAATTTGCATTCTGTGGGGTGCAGAAAATTAAAATAAGCTGTAAAATGTGCACATTTTAAGAATACTGTATTGAAATTTCACTGGTGATGTAGTTCCTGTTCCAGACAGAGCTGCCAATGAAATGAATTCAATGCCTGTGTTTAATTTCCCAACATGAACAGCCCCATTGAAACCAGTTGCAGCTCCAGGCAGCAAAGTCAAGCCCATGAATTCCATGTTGTCTAAGTCAGAACTTCACACCTTGAAAATAGGCACACTGAGAACAGTAGAGGCAAAGGCCAAGGAGAAATCTCCAGCATCAGTAGTGTTTGAAGGGTTGCTCCAGCATGTTTCATCTGGTAAGGACAGTTAGGAGCAGTAAGTACAGCCAGGACCCTGGGAAAAAGGGGTTGTTATTACAACATGTAACACATTATAGCCAATATTCAAACAGGCATGAATAGAAAAGAAGAAGCTGGAGGCTTGTTCCAGAGCCCTTTAGATAAATGAAAGGGCTCTGGGGAATATGGATACTGGATTAGAACCAGGGAAATCTTGAAATAAGTGTTTCAACTATGTGTCAACGAAAATCAGGAGGATATGGGAAGAAATGCATGGGTGAAAGCCTTTGAGTATAATGGGGCAAGTTCTATTTAAAATTATCCTAGTTAATTTAAAGTGACTGCAGTCACTCTCCAAGTATTTTAAACGAGCAAAGGTGTCTTGTGACAGTTTTTCCTGAACCTTCAAGTAAGAATCACAACTGTGCTTCCCAGGAGTAGTTAAATAGGTTTTTCCATACCAAAAGTACGTCAGGAAACATATTTCTCCTCGGGGTGTGCTCATATTTCTGTTTGACTCGTCCCACAGCCCAGACTTTAGGGAACTGACCTTGGGGCTCTTGACCGTGGTGGCCACAGCAACTGCTGGGTCTGGGCATGTGCTGAGGTCCCAGCAAAGGCTACTGGATGGGAAGAGGCATGAAGGGCTCAGTTGTGGCCTCTGCCACAGAAGGCTTAGCACTGAAAGCTCTGCAGTCTCTGGCTTTTCACTGCACTGTAGAAAAGAGAAGCAGCAGGCACTGCAAAGACACAGAAAAGAGGGTGGGAAAAATGCAGAATCCCCTGTATGGACCCAGCATTTGCTTGTTATTATTTTTATTAATGCATTAGTTCTCTAATAAATTATTGTTTTGTCAATGTTTTTATAACTTTGGGCACAGCTAGGTTCTACAGAAGTTGAGGAACTCATTGACTGGTAGGTTTCAAGCTGCATGCTGGAGAGCTTTTGCACTTGGATATTTGCTTTGATTGACCAGAGGTGCCTGGTCTGAGGGACAGCAGCTCTTCCATCCCTCTGCACCAACTCTGAGTGTGCAGAGCTGGAACCAGAACTTGTGGGGAAAACCTTGAGCTCTGTTCCCTCCCAGGTGAATCCTGCTGTTGTGCTCAACTGCAGGTTGTGTGTGGGCACTCTGGTCAGCCTCAGTAGTAGCCAGCTGGACAAGTGGCTCCTCAGACAAGCCTTTATTTCCCTCTTGGGAAGGGTGTAAAACATCCTTACTTGGACATGGGATACCTTCTGCTTTGGATGGGGCTTTGTGGTTGTTAACTTTGCTTTGAATCTTTGAGTAAAGGGTTGGTTTATGTCTCATATTTTACATTTATTCCAGATGATTGAGACTAATGATATTTCAGAAGAAAAGATAAAGATGAAGCAGACTATGGAAGGTATGTGGCTATTATTTTTACTTGGAACACCCTGTTCTAGTGACTTGTATGCTTTCTCCTGACTTTCTGCTCTTGCAGGGATGGCTGCATGAAAGGGGTTTAGGAAGTCATTTCATCTGTCAAAATTTGCTGGATGGCATTTGTTGTCTGACTTTGTTTTTCCTTCTAATCAAGCTGAGCATATGCAGGGGTGGATGTTTTTAACCTGTGTTAGACACTCTCCGTGCAGATGGTGCAGGTTGGAGGCAGATCTGGGGAAATGGGTGCATTTCCATCCCATCACTGATTTTTACAGCAGGTGAAATTCAGACATTAAATGTTACTTGTTCGCAGGAGAGGAGTGATAATGGTAGATATTAATGTGACTGGCTTCAAATAATGATAATTACTTTTTATTAAGCTTACTATAAATTAAATCCATCCTTTTAACAAAACATGAAACTTAGGCACTCAGAAAACTTGTATAAAGTGTATTGCAGCTTGAACTGCACTCAGCCCCCTCAGAGGGTGAGCTGTAACACTGAATCTGAGCAATAGCAGAGCTGGATTCAGAGGTGTTTTGTCCTATTTCCCTTGCCCTCAGTGCAAGCCAGACATTGTCCATAAGCCTTGTCTGTCTTTGCAGGTATGGGATGATGTAGAACACATTCATGTTATACCCCTTCCAAGGCCAGGTTGGACAGGGCTTGGAGCAACCTGGTCTAGTGGAAGATGTCCCTGCCCAAAGCAGCGGGTGGACCTTTAAGTTCTCTTCCAAACCAAACTATTCTATGTTTCTACACCAAATTGTTTGCTGATGGACAGGTAATTCCTGCCTAGTGATGGCAGAGCTTAGCTAGACCCAGCAGCCACGGCTCTGAATGGCCACTCAGTCCATGTGTGCATTGTTTCCACACTGAATAAACCCCAGAAAGATGTAGTGAAAACAACCAGGTCAGATTTGAGCCACAAAAGCATCACACTTCAGATCTACAGCTCTGAGCATGGAAATACATCCGTTCCAGAAAACATGTCTTTTGAAACAGTCTCTGCCTTCCACTGTAGGAGGTGACACAAAGAAATGTGCTAAAAGCTCCTTTTGGGTTTTTTTTATTAAAGTTTTATTCCCTTTTCCCCCTCCTCATTTGTGGTTGCTTTCTTAACCCTGTCTGATACAACTCTCCAGTGTGCACCCCACCTCCAGGTGGGTGAGATGCAGTGTCTGCTGCTGCTTCTCTGCCAACAGGAGTGAACCACCGTGGTGCCCGGTGCACCCTGACCCATGCTGTGCACCTGACACCTTCCCAATTTGCACAAAGCATTTTCCAGTTCTCTGGTCTTTGTTTTTTCATTCCCCCACAGACCTCCAAGACAAGCTGAGTAAAAGAGACAAAGAGGTGTCATCCCTGGTGACTCAGACTGAAACTCTAAGGGCCCAAGTAAGTGGTAAGTTTCCCTAATCCAGTGTTGGTGGGAATGAGGTGTTTCCCTGCTTATCCTATGCACTGGGGTTGAACAAGAGCACAGAGCTGAAATAGGCTGATGTAAAACATGGTGCTGCTGGTTTTTTAATGGATATTGCGAGTAAAAATTAATTCACGAGTTGAACACGAACTGCAGAAGATATTTGTGTCCTGTGAGGGAGGGTTTGGGCTTGTTTATGTGTAAAGCTAATGAGGTAGAAATCAGTGGAGCTGGGTGTGTTGTTTCCAAGATCTCCCCTTAACTACAACCAGAACAAGAACTAACCAAGTCTGTGCTTTTAGAAGTAGGAATTGGGAAAAGGCAAAAAGCAGGAATATAAGTAAAGGACTAAGTGACCTTTCTTCCCCTGAATCCTCTGTTTCTCATAGCTTTGGAAAATAAATGCAAAACAGCAGAAAAGAAGGCTGATTTGGCATTCAAAGAGAAGAAGAGGCTGGAAGGCGAACTGGAAGCCTTGACCAAGAAAACACACGATGCCTCAGGGCAACTGGTCCTGATTAGCCAGGAGCTGCTCAAGAAGGAAAGGTTGGTGTACAGGTCTGGAGGCCAGAGGTGGAGACAGAGGGACTCTGTGTATGTTCATGTTCCTTCTGGGTGCTGTAATCAACCACCAGAAGAAATGTAGGGTTGCTTTGTTGAAATCCAGCCAGCAGCTTTCCCATTCTTTAGGGATGCTGATGTGTGAATTTGGTTAGAATTAGAGGCTGTGAATTCTCAAAATGCTGTGTCCTTTCACTGCTTGCCAGGAGCTGCAGGACAGCTCAGTACCCCTGTAGATGCTGAATGAAGTCATCTACAAGCCAGCAAAGCTGGCTGCTGCCCTGCTCCCAAGCAGTGCCCTGGGCAGGTCCCAGTGTCAGAGCTGGCAAAGTGGGACAAGAAAAGACTGGTGGGAGTTGGGTCAGATTTGCTCACTGGCCTTTCTTTGGATCTGTAGCAAAGGTGGGAGGGAGCACAGCAGGACTTCAGTGGTGTGTGGGCCCTGGGAATGTCTTCATCTCTTCCTGCTGCTGCTTCCAGGTGCCTGAACGAGCTGAGGGCATTGTTACTGGAGGCAAACCGGCACTCGCCGGGGCCGGAGCGGGACCTCAGCCGGGAGGTGCACAAAGCTGAGTGGCGGCTGAAGGAACAGAAACTCAAAGATGACATCAAGGGGCTGCGAGAGAAACTGGTTGTTCTGGTGAGGGCACTAAAACCCGTCCTGGGCATGGCCTGGAGGCTGGAGGGCTCTGTACTGCCGAGGGGAGTGGGGGAGAGGGTCTGAGCCCTTCACTCTTGCTCCAGGTCTTTGTGTTTTCTTTTGTACTGCTGAACATCTGATGGGAATTCTCTTGACAAGGACTGTGAGCTGTGGCCTGGCTTAGCAGCACCTCATTAAGCAGCAAAGATGGCCTTACATCATATAATCACAGAATATCCCGAGTCAGAAGGGCCACAAGGATCATCAAGTCCAACTCCTGGCCCTGCACAGGACACCCCAATCACGTGTGCCTGGGAGCATTGTCCAAATGCTCCTGGAGCTCTGGCAGCCCTGGGGCCATGCCCAATGCCCTGGGGAGCCTGTTCAGTGCCCAAACACACTCTGAGGGAAGAACTTTTTTCTGATATCCAACCTAAACCTTCCCTGACAGAGCTCCAGCCATTCCCTGGGTTCTGTCCCTGGTCACAGAGAGCAGAGATCAGTGTGTGCCTCTCTGATTCCCCTTGTGAGGAAGTTGTAGACTGCTATGTCCTCCTCCAGTGTTCTTCTGTTCCCACAGGTTTTAGATCCATGGCTAAATAGCGCTACAACTTGTGGGAGGAACTGAAGGTGGTTCAGTTACCCCACAGGTTTTACACATTCTCAGGAATAAGGAGTGTCCTCTAATTCCCGTGTATTCAGCGTCCTCTAGTGCTTGAAATGCGAATAATTGATTTGAACTGCTGGGAACAAGCTGGAGCTGCTTCTGGTCACCTGCTGCGAGCTGTGCTCTGCCCCCGTCTGCTGCAGAAATCACAACGTGCTTCTAGGAGTTATTGGAACCTTGTGTTTCTGCAGCCGTTGGTTTTGATATAACATGCTCCTGTTTTCCCTTTGCTGTCTTAAGGACAAGGAGAAGTCGGTCTCGGACCAGCGGCGATACTCCCTGATCGACCCCTCGTCGGAGTCGGAGGTGATCCGGCTGCAGCACCGGCTCGTCAGCACCGAGGATGTGCTGCGCAACGCGCTGGAGCAGGGCCACCAGATGGAGAAGCTCATGGAAGCAATGAGACTCTCCTCCGAGAAAACACAGGTAGAACATCAGCAAACAGGGTTGCTTAACCCTCGTCAGTCCCCTGGGATCTTGCCCTGTGCTCTGGGGGTGATGCCACCAGCTGGGAACAACCTGACGAGGCCTTGTTGTATCAGATGTAGCCTAATGCTGTAAAACCCCTGCCAGTTGGTAATCACAGATCCCTTTGTGCTCCAGAGAGTGGTTGCTAAACGTGGGGTTTTGGGCAGTTGCACTGTAACTGTTCTTTACAGGTACAATACAGTCTGGCTGCACCTAACATGGAGGTTGGGGTTTTTCTGACACCTGTCTTCTTTGAGAGGTTTATCTGTGCAGTCCATAAGCAGAAACTTTCCCAGGTGACTCTGGGAAAATGTTGTCCATTTCTCTTACCAGCTCTCTTACCACCTTGGTGTCTAATGTGGGTTTGCTGGTGGACTGTGAATGTTCCTACTCCACTTTCTGTCTTCTCTCTCCAGCTTCCTCTGATCTTACTTTGTTTCTTCTGACTAAAGAAAAGCTGCTTCTGTTGCCTGGCTTACATCCTCCTTTATGAAACTGAAGGGTGCAAATAGCTTGACTCAACATTTGGCTTTTCCATCTCATACCTGTGGAGTCTCACCCTGACTGATTCCTCCTGCAAAGTGACCTGCCCCATGTGCCAAGCTTTGTGCTTCATGTCCTTGAATGTTCTTCTAGCTGCATTTTCTCTTGGGTCTGCATCTAGGCCGTGGCTTTTGGAGTTCAGATGCACCATTATTTCTCTTGTACTTGCTCATTTAAATTCTTAGCTGAAAAAATGTGTTTCTCTTGCAGTAATGAGTTACAACTGGCATTCAAGCAGACACCTTAGGGTAGTACAGAACAAGCCACTAGACACAGAATGGGAAGAGAGCTTTTTTTCACTGATGCAGGTGCAGATATGCTGTGGTAGGTAATCTGGGGGGTTTCAAGCCTTCTCCTCCCATGACAGTCTCCCTTGGATACACCAAACACTGTTTGCACTGCAGTGGAACAGGCAGGGAGGTGGTCAGGAGGAAGGAGTAAGGTAAAAACTGCAGCCCTGAAAGACCTGCTGGCTCACTGAACATCTGTGTGTTGCAGACAAGTCTCTATATCCTGCAGTGCAGCATCTGCCAGCACCAGGCAGGACAGCTGGAGTGGTGATGACATGTTTGTGGCAGTCCAGGATGTACCCTAATCCTGTCAGTACCCCCAGAGTGACTTAGCTGTAATTGCTGTGTGTCACATGCAAATGCATCATGACAGCTTTATCTCTGGGCAGCTGCAGGACTGGTGGGGAAAGTTATTCTCTGTTTGCACAGTCTCTTGAGAAAGGGAAATCTTCCCTTTTGCATTCCCATCTCCAGAAGTTGAGCAGGTGGTAATTATTTCTTCCCCAATTCTAGAACATTGCTAATCTTACATGAAGTGAGTTGGAACAGACCTTGTGAGGTCAGCTAAGATATCCCTGGTATTAGTTTGATATTTTCATGCTTAGGAAAATGTAGGGATAGGACAGAATAGCATTATGTCTTCAACTACAATCCAAGGTGCAGAGAAGCAGAGGATTACTGTGGGAAGCCAGGCTTTATATTTCTATTGATGTCAGGTTTTTAAAGTGCCTACTTACAGGGGAGTCTGGATCAAAGCTCCCTGGTTTTGGTTTGTTCACCCTTCCCCTTATGAAGGGGAATTGTTAACCAGGGGCTTTCAGGCTGAGGACATTGCTGGTCCAAACAGATCCTGCTGCAATAGTTAGGGAATTGATGGTTCTTCCCCAGAAGCCACACGTCCACTGTAACTCATTCTGCACCACCTTCTGACCTCCTGCCCCCTCTCTGATGGAAGCAGCTGTTGCCCAGGGACCTGCCTGGGCAGAAAGAAAATCTGCATCTTCTCCTTGTGTTGGGAGACTCCTGACCCACGGCTTTGCAGGAAATAACAAGGATTTGGCACTCAGACTTTTTCTTGAAGCATTTTAGTGATTCCTCTGGGAGCCTTTTTATTTCAAGCAAATTGCACTACTTTGTTCATTATTGTGACCATGTTCTGAGACCATACTTCAAGCCTAATTTCTGATATCTGCTGTCTGCTCAGTGAGTGCTCAGATTGGGTGAGCTGCAGGCAGGTAATCGCCTGTGCTGGGGTGTGCAGACCCCAAGGCTGAGCCCTGGCACCAACACTGTTGTTACCATCCAGGCAGGATCCACTGCCTGACAAACAGCTCAGGCTCTCATCAGAACTTGGTTTGAATTTCTGCCTGGTTTTCATGATCAAACTAAACCTCTGTCCTGTTGGGTTGATTCTGCACCTTTGTGGTCCTAGTGAGGATGGAAATTGGGACTCTTAAACCCTGCAGTCTTGTCTCCCCATATTGCCATCAGCAGTTCACCATCAAATGTGACTCTGATTGCCAAGGCCCAAGCACCCAGCTTGGAGTGCTGGGACTTCAGGCTGCAGCTTTCTTCTCTTACTTGTGCTGGCTGTACTGTCATTTTGAAGCTGAAGGGCTCCGTACTACTCTGCTCAAGAAACATTATAAATGTTTAAAAGTTCTTGTGCTTTCTAAAGATAGAACAGCCTGTCCTGGTTGCCAGACTTGTCCCTGGAGATGGGAAATGGGGAATGGCAAATGTCCTTTTCGGTGCTGGATGTTCAGTGCGCTGTGCTTTGCAGCTAACACTGCCCTTGGCTGAGGGTTTGTTTTCTGGTATTTAAGAGCTGGAGTGAATAGTGGGTCTGTGTCCATAAGGAGCTTGGGGGATGTTTGGTAGCTGGGAGGGATGCAATCTGGCACGTGGGGATTGAGCCAGGGTGCAGAGGGCAGGAAGATTCTTGCCAGAAGTGGGGTGGGATTTTTGCCTCCTCCTTTCCTCGTGTGGAGTGGGCAGCTAGGGAAGGACATGGCAGTCTCGCCAGATTTCAGTGCTTGTAAGCAAAACCACCAGGATCTGGGTCCCTCTTCAGTAAGTGTTGTCTGTTCTCCATTGCAGACTGTTGGAAATTCTGGGTCTGCTAATGGGATTCACCAGCAGGATAAATCCCACAAGCAAGAGGTAAGTTATGTGCAGAATGTTGTTTCAGACAGTAACTGCTTCGTGTGGTTTCTTGCCTGCTGTGGTGGGGACAGCACCTGGATGGGGGTAGGTCTGCCAGCAAAGCTTGACTCTGTCATTCCCACAGCAAAAGCAAGAGGCTGTGCACAACTGCAGTTCCCAGGTGTGGTGGGAATGTCACGAGAAACCCCGTGAAGCCACGGGGAAGGTGGTGGTGAGGGGCACACCGAGGTGCAGCGCGTAGGGAGCTTCCCCACAGTCTCCTGGGTCAGTGCTGTGTGACTTCTCCCGGCAGCCCCTGCTAGAACCTGCTCATTCTCAGATCTCTGCTATCCCCTTGACATGGGTGGCATTTGTGGGACCTGCTGTCCCAGCCTCCCACAGTTTTCATGATGTGGGACAAGACCTGTAGCCTCAGACCTCACCTACCCCTACTGGGCAAAGCAGTGGGTGTGCCACTCCATGCCTCTTCCAAAAAAAGCCTCCGTGCTTGTCCTCATTTTGCCTAACAAGATGTGTTTTCTTCTAGGAGAAGCTCTGATAGAGAAGAGGTGAAAAGGATCATTTCACGCCAGTATCAGCTCCTCTACACAGTCAGGAAAAACACCACCACATCTGGCTTTAGCACCTCCAAAAGACCACACAGAGTATTTTCACTTTAAAGCAGGACAATGTTTATAATGTACTAACTGATGTAATCAGGACAATCCCAGAGTCCAGTTTTCCAAGACAGCCATTGTTCCAGGAGGGAGAAGAAAGACCTCTCTGGATTTGGTTTCTTACTTGTATTGGTTTTGACTGTGGAGTTTGTATTGTTTGAGCTGCCCTTGTCCCACCAGCTGATGTGGTCTGGATGACAGCTGTCCCGACCTGTGGCTGAAGTGTCAGCGGGTCCCAGTAACCCCACAGGAGCTGCAAAGGGATTTGCCTGTGGTGTTCAAAGCATGTGCCCACAGGCTGCACCCTTCTCACGGGGTCTGTCCCTTCTCTCCCACCCACCCCGGTGTCCTGAGGACCTGCACAAGTGAGTGACCTGCTGGGCTGATGATGTGAGGTGTGGGGATGTGTTCCACTCCTCCCTTTGCAGAAGACATCACTGCTTTAGAGCAGAGGCTGCACTCAGTTCTAGTATTATAGCATGTTGTGGGGAATAATCCAGTTTCAGAGGGATATTTATTTTGTTTCTTCCCCCCTGCCATTTGGGGAAGAAGCTGTGATGGCTCCAAGTTTGGGATCAGGCACACCTCACTTGGCTGTGATTGGCCTTTCTTCCTGCAGTGAGGTCTCTGACAGGCCTGCTGGTGTCCTGTGCCATAGCCAGCTGTCCAGCTTGGTTGCCCTCACCCCTGGGGGGGTTCATCGGGTCTGTTTTGAACTCAGGACTCCACAGATGCTGGATCTCAGCATCGCTGGCCTTGGAGCTCCATGCTGGGGGCAGTCAGTGTGGGACAGATGCCTTGAGCAAATGGTTCCCTCCTTGCCTGTTGAATTTAACAGCTAATTGCCCATTGCCTGGCAATTTCCAGAGCTGTCCTTGGCTCTTCAGTGTGATGCCCGTGCCCTGCTACCAGGGATGGATGAGGTGAAGGTGCTGCTGTGAGCCTGACTGTGATGGATTCAGCAATCCTCTGTGCATGACCTGAGTGTGAGTATTTGGAGCAGAGGCAATTCACGACTGGAGCCCACACAGCTCTTGTGTCTGTACCAGCAGAGGATCTTGTTCCTTCTTCCCAAGGCTTTACTCTAACTTTGCACCACAGCTTCCGAGGGATATTAAGGCAGAGGACGGGGATAACACATGCTTAAAGGTGTGAAAGAGCCCAGCTCAGGTTCACTGTTCAGTACCACAGGGAACAGTCACAGCAATGTTTTTCCAGGCTTCTCCCAGTTAGTGTCCAACTCCTTCAGTCTTCATGAGCTCCTGTGCTATGATGGGGCATCTGTGAAAGGACAAGATGGGAGAGAAGATCTGAGCCAGGCCCCCAGCAGGTGACATGATGGCACATCAGCTCTATTGCTTTTTGCCCTGATTTCCCACAAAGTTGTGTCACTTTTTCCTAGTGGGTTGCCAGACTCCTGCTTCCTTGAAGGACGGGCAGCCAGAAGCAGCCTGGAAAAGACTTGAGCTTCATGACTGCAATTTTGCCATAAGGAGGATGATGCTGAATACTTTACCTTTCTTACTTGATGCAGGATTGGTGATCTCCTGTCCTTCATAGGAGAATGGGAGAGGAAGGGAACTTCAGAAAAGTACAGCAGGTCAGAAATCACAGCAGAATCTGGCACATGGTAGCAGGAGGCAGAGCCTAGGATTGAACTGGCTGAAAATAATTCACTAGGATTCCATCCTGCCTTGTAGAAGTGTTTCTTCAGCTCTTAGTAATCACCAGGAAGATTGCCACATATCTGCCTAGCTCTGAGAGTTTCCTAAGGGATTCTAGGAGTGGTTTCCAAAACCCTCCTGGTTGAGTATTCATCTTACAAGTGATTTTGGAGAGTCACAGAGGGAGTGTTTGTTTGTTACAGCCCTCATCAGCGAATACCTCACTGCTGTTTTTAAGAATTCAAGGCTGATGTTTCCCAAAATGCTCCTGTTGGCTGGATGGTCTCTGAAGTTGTGTCTGCAGATCCTGTGAGCTTCCCAGCGCTTCCCAGGGCTTCCTGGGCACCTGCAGGAGGGAGGCCCCATTCTGGTTGGTAACTTATTTTTCCTTATGGGTCTTGTAGTGACTTGTGACCAACTGCCTTCACTCACAGAGCAGAGATGTCTGCATTCTCCACCTTCTTGCAGCTCTGTACAGAGTGGGGTCCCTTGGGAATGGTTATGTGGGGACCATGTATTTGATTCTTTTAATCAGATCCAAAGTTGTCAGGCTGGAGGAGTCTCTGGCTCTTGCCTCTTCCCAGGGAGCATCCCCTGAGAGCAGCTCAGACCTGTGGCTTTTCCCGTTCAGCTTGGGAGACAATGCAGAACAGGAGCAGATGGGTCAGAGCAGGTTCAGAGTTAGGGTTGATGGTCTTCTCTGGCTGTAAATGGCTGTGCTGTCCCTGAGGATCAGCCAGGAGCTGATGGCACTGCTTGGCTCTCTGTGCAGGCTGTGTGGTCACTGTGTTGCAGGGCTGAGGGGTGAAATCCCCCACCCATTGGGATGCAGGTCCATGGGAGCTGCTCCCAAATAGGACCAACCACAATGCCAACAGGATAGGCTGTCGTGTGCTCATCTGGGCTTCAGTTCAGCCCTGTGTAAGGGGCCAGGAAGGGTTGGACTCACACACCTCCTCCCTCTCCAAAATTAGCACAGGCTTCCCCAGGGCATCAGCCTCTGGCTGCCCTTCTGGGGTGATAAGAGACCACACTAGGGACAAACTTGGAAAGGACAAGAAGGAGATTCCCCAGCCCCTCTATTTATTTGTAAGTTTAAGTGCTATTTTTGCCTATGTGGTGGTGTATAAAGTACTTCACGATACTTGGTCTTACTGGGAGAGATTTCCAGGGGCAGTGGAGTGCTGATGCACCCTTGTCCTGTTGTCGATCCGGGCTGGTTCCTGTTTGTGCCTTCACTCCCCCTTCAGCTTCAGACTTGCTCTTATCTCGATCCCTGAGAGCTGGTAAGGGAGGGCTGTGCTCCCCCCAGCCTTTCTCCCAGCCTGGGAATGCCATGCTGGTTTTCCATCTGGAGCTGGGTGCTGAGCGCCGTGCCGCAGAGCGCTGGTGCGGGGTGGGGAGCAGGAGGTGACGTGCTGCTGGAGCCCTGGGCTCCGAGGGAAGGATCAGCCCCCACAGCCAGTGCCATTACCCTGACAGTTAGTGATGCTTTTCTGCTGAGAGCTGAGCCCTTATCCAGTGGGGAAAAAAAAAAAGCCTTTGGAATGGAGACTACTCAGTATTGAGTGATTTCTTCTCTAACTCTCAAAACCGAAGGGAAAAGAATCAGTCTTGCTTGGGAATGTCAGCTTTATCCCTCCTGCAGCAAGCAGAGAGCTGGAGCGAGGGGCAGCACGTGCTGGTGCCCTGTGGAGCGATGGCACCAAGCTGCCTGGGTGTTACAGCTCTTGGAATGACAGGGGCCGAGCTGCCAGCCAAGGCCTTACAGCTCCTGCCTCCCCCAGCCACCAGCAGCTCCTCTGGCTTGCAGTAGAGATGCATGAGAGTTTCATTAAACAAAACGATGCAAATGACACTGTAAAAGTCTTAACAAAAGTTCCAGTACTCCGTTATTCAGCAGCTTTAGCAGCTCAGCACTATCTGTAGGGAGTTATTAATACACTAAGATCCTATAGGCCTCCTGTAAGTTACCAGAAAAAAGACTATACTAGATGTATAAATGGATGATAACCTTTTACCCATACAGTATGTATTACAATTTTGTAGCTTAGTCATTTTTTGGCTATCAGATTTTGTTAGTATGATATAAAAAAAAAAAAGACAAAAAAAAAAGGTTTGATTGCTAATGTCTATTTTGTTATTTGATTCGTTTTCTTCCTCTGTACAAAAGCTGTACAAATCTGTCTGTGTAACTCCTCCACATCTGTATTCATGTACCATCCCCCTGTCCTGGCTTGCTGGTGTGGTGAGCTCCTACTAAACAATAAACTCTGTGGCTGAAGTTGGGCATCCTGGGGCTGCTGGGGCACGTTCAGGGTGTTCTGCAGTGCATGAACTGTCATGAGCTGCAAGGGGCTGGGGGCACGGGGCTGTGGCACCGTTCCCCCTCGCCCTGAGCCCCAGCAGTGACCTTGAGCCATCTGTGTGTGGGCTCTGCAAGTGGCTGGAGGCTGCACAGCTGCCCTGGGGACGAGCTGAGCTGGAGCACAGTGGCATTTCCTCTTCTGCACCCCCTGCCAGAGATGGGGACAGCCAGGCCCAGCACCACCTCCTGCTTAAGGAAGCTCCTGCTGTTGAGTGTCTCCCAAGCCTCAGAGTTATTGTGCTGTTTATTAATCCATGATTATTTTCCATCTAATTGTCTCCCCAGTCCCTCGCTGACATATCCACAGCGCCCTGAGTTGAGGAGTGTTGCAGGGTGCTGCACCAGATCCAATCCCTGCACCTCAGCACTGATCCATACCTGTTTGAGCAGTGCCCCCTTCATTTTGCATAGGCTGTGACTGGGTCATCCTCATTCCTTCCAGCTGCTCCCACAGACCTTCAGAGCACAGGGAAACGGGGATGGCAGTGAATCAGCCTGGGAGGAGCTGCCAGCCCCCTGCCCCTCTTCCCGCTGTGTTCCCACCCCGTGTCCATATGGATGCTCTGAGCATCACAGGGTTATGGTGTCGCCCATGAGGCAGGACTGGAGGGATTTGTGCCAGGGCTTGGTGCTTTTTTCATGGTGCAACATCTCAGTTGGGAATTTCCTTGACTGCCTGTGGCCTGTGCCCTGGCTCAGCACTGCCCATATAGCAAGGGAACATCCATCTCCTCCTGCTGTGTTTTCCTGCATCCAGGGACTATAGATCCTTTATAGGAAAGTACTGTTGACAGCACAAGTACAAGTGTGTTGACAGCACCAGGTGCTGTTGTGGGCTGTGCTGTACTCCATCAGGTGGAAGGAGAATAATTCATTTGAACTTTGCTTGGGAGGAATTTCTTGCCATAGAAAGTCCAAGGATCTCAGCCCAGTGCCAGTGTGGGGCAGGGAGCTGATGAAGTTATTACATTCCTGCCCATGGCTTTTGGAGGCAGCTGCTGCTCCCTCGAGGGTGCGATCCTTTTCCAGTCCTGGGGTGGGGACTTGGCATGGGGGGAGCGTGAGCCAGGTCTCTGCTTGGTGCTGGGAGACCCAGGAGCCACTAAAGGTGCAATTTGACTTTTGCAGGGGCTGCCTGTGTCCCCCCTTCCTGCTGCAGCCCCAATTCCAGGGACCTGGCTTGCTGAAGCACCACAGCCAGGCACCCCCAGGATGCAAATCAGGGCTGAGAATGTGCTGCCGCCCTGGCAAGGCTGTTTCCTGCCCATCCCTTTGCTGCTGAACCAATTTCCTTCTCAAAAGCTGCCAGGACAGGTGTCTCCAGGCCTGCCCCTCCCCAGGAACAATGAGGGGGAGCAGGAATGAATGGGGAGCTGCTGGTCAGAGTCTTCACCTCCATCCCAGGGAAGGCCATGGAGTAGATGAGCCTGGAGCTGTTTCCAATGGGGCTGAAGAACAAGAGGGGCTCAGGGGATCTGTGTGTCCTTCTCCCGTGAGGGGAGCACCTGGCACCTACTCACACAGAGCTGGGGCAGCGGCTGAAACATTGCAGGGCAAGGCTGCAGTCAGAGGGACCTCAGCTGCCTGGAGAAACGGGCAGATGGAACCTCCTCAAGTTCAGCCAAAGAACAGGAAGAGTCCTGTCCTGGGCAGGATCAGCCCCAGGCTGCAGGACATGCTGGGGGTGCCCGGCTGGGAAGCGACTCTGCAGAGGGGGCCTGAGAAGGAGCTCTGGGCAAGGGGCTGCCAGCCCCGCGGGAGGAAACCCGCTGGGCCACCCCTAACGCTGCCCCTCGAGACAGGGAGCAGCATATCTTCAGTGTGGCTCACTCCCAGGGTTTGGAGTGAGAGGCTGGGGAAAGGATGGGGGCCCCCAGGGCTTTCCGTGCAGCTGAAGGGCCCCCACACTGGGACAACACGAGGTCCGTGCCCTGACTCTACCATCACTGNGCCCAGATCCCAAAGAACATCTCAGTGATTGTGAAGAGAGTCCCAGCTCGAGCTACATTAAGTATCCATGAAGCATTGGATTCCCCGTGAGGGACGTCAGGGTGTGAACTTCTTTTATGGATATGGGTTTACAAAGGCACTTGGACTGTATCTGGTCAAAGCTGCAGTTAATTTCTGTTTCCATGGGGTAGATTTTAATGTATCTGCTCCAAAGCAGACTCACATTGTTAGGTTTTCAGGGTTGTGGTAAATCCTAAGATGATTCTCTTGGGGTTTTTTTTGGGATGATTGGGCTGAGAGCCAAGTCGCAGATCCCGTTTCCTCTGCATGAGGAGATTTCAGATTGTGTGTGTTTGCTTTTATTGGCTTTGTAGTAATGACAGGTACACACTGTAACAGTTACGTATTATGACAAATAAACTTTTAATGTGTTCCCATCTGAGAAGAGTCTGGTTGTCTGTATTTGACTATTCCTTGCACTGGGGGAGGTAGGTTTGGGGACTGTGGGGTATCTGGCAGGTACCTTGCACCCCAAATTTGGGGCTTTTGCACACTGTAGAAGAGAGACCAAGAATTCTGGACACCTCAGCGTTGTGCTTCTAAACATGGCATTGGTTTGGGGTTAATGGAAATAGGGATGCTTTGTGCTGCCCTGTCACGGCATCCTCCTGTTTGGGCTGGGTGGCACCTCACCTGGTGTTGTGGTGCTGCCCTGCAGTGAGAGGATGGATGCTGGTAGCATTCAGACTCTGTCAGTTCCTGTGTGTGACAATCACAGGACGATGGCTCTGCAGCTGCAGCCATGGCAATTACCCAGGCAGAGGAGTTTTCTGTCCCTCCGGCTGTAAACGTGGCAGAAATATCTGGCAGAGTGGCTGATGTGTGGGAGGGATGAGGATCTGCTGTCACAGGGGTTGTGGGTCTGCTTCCTGAGGACTTGAATCAGACACAGATCACCGAGTATGTGGAATCTCAGCAAGCTTGCAAATGTAATAAATAGCTCCCAAAAGATTGCCGCATTTTCAAGACCACCTGAAAGGAAATTCTGCCAATTAAGATTCTTTTTTTTCCCCCACAGAGCTCCCAAATTGCACCAATCCCTAGGAAAGGCTTCCCCCTGACCTTTCTACTACTATTTGTAGTGACTGTAGCATCTGTAACACACTGGGCACTTTGGCCCTGTCGTGGCTGAGGGTGGCAGCGATCTGAACACAGGGCTTGGGCTCCCACAGAGAAACACCAGAACCCGTTCTGGACACGGAGCTGCTGGCAGTTCTGGTATTGCTTTGGCAGAGGAGGGGTTGTTTTTCACTGAAAGAAGCCTGCACTCCCGAGCTTGGTCAACGCTGTCACTGTTCTGGCTTAGAAGCTACACTCCTGTGTAACTGGTGACACCACAGAAACGAGATTTTGGGGAACTTGTTTTAGTTGCATTGAAGGTACCAAGAGAGAAGAGCTTATGTAGACAAATTTCCACGTTCACTGAGCTATCAGAACATAATGGTTTGATGTTTGGGTGTTCTCGTCTGTTTTCACTGCTTGATTCTGGGTCAAAGTGCTTCATTTTAAGTTCTGATCACCTCGATTTCTTCTGCCAGGGACCAAAATGAGCCAGTGAGAGCAACATCCAAGGCAGTACGTAAAACCCCAGCCTCACACTTGTTCTTACACACTGCACTTCATTCTAAACAGTGCAGAAAATTAGTGCAGTACTAATTTTCTGGACATTGAACTTGAATGTGGTTTAATTCTTTTGTGAACAGATTGCTGACTCTTCTGCCCCTCTTTCTTTGGCCCAGCTCATTAAGGTATAGAGATATTCTCTGTCAAATACTTAAAAAAATTCCATTGCTTAGTATTTTTAAAGCTTATACTATGATCTACAGCTGGATAATTGTGGTAATGTGGTCAAAAGTGTATTTTTAGTAATTTAAGGTGTTTATTGTAAGTTTAAAATGCATGTATGTTGTGATGCTATCCCGGAAAGAGAAATGGAGCACCTTATCAGCCCCAAGGTAATGTTGCAGCATTACTCCTCTTCAGGACCCAAAGCAGCAGCACCTCAGCACCTGTTTCCCGTTTTGTATCATCAGTTTTGCACTGGAAACTAACAGTTTGTGTTGTACTCATGTGTACAGAAGAATTGAACTGGCTGTAAGTTATGGACATTCCAGGGATGTTTGCAGCAGCCAAAACAAGCATTTCTGGAACAAGGACACTTGAGAGGCATGAGTTTTGAATTTCTGGCCATGACAG
Source organism: Orthonyx spaldingii (assembly GCA_013397795.1). Classification (NCBI taxonomy): domain Eukaryota; kingdom Metazoa; phylum Chordata; class Aves; order Passeriformes; family Orthonychidae; genus Orthonyx; species Orthonyx spaldingii. The sequence continues at coordinate 420,369 of VZTJ01003854.1, forward strand.
CTATGGATTCGTTCTTTGGTTGCTGCACTTGTTCACAAATCGGGGTCTGGGGACAGTGGACAACACAATCTCCTTTGTTTGACTGCAGACGGTGTAAATGTTTTTGGTATCATTATTACTTTGTAAAAAGTGCCATATTTGAATTTGGGTCTCTTCCTAGACATGTTTTGGTGGGGTTTTGTTGTGTTTTGTAAGCAATTTGGTTTGAAACGCATTGGTCAAGTGTCTGTAAATTTCTCTGTAAATGTTGATAGAAATTATTCCAGAGCAGTGGATCTGGATCATGCTCCTGTACAGAAAAACACTGTGTCAATGAAACACCCATTTATTAAATCTCTGAACTGGTTGCTTTTGTGAAGCAATATCCATGAAAGCAAAACCTCGAGAGACTGATTTCTCCCGGGGCTGTGCGGAGGCTTTTGTCTTTGGCTGTGGGGGGCTCAGATGTGTTCTTCATGTGTGTGTCCAACCCTCCCCTGTCACACAGACCCCCAGTCTGGCTGAGGCCAATGCTGCAGAAGAGGACAAGATCAAAGCCATGATGATCCAGTCCTGCCGTTACCATGAGCCCCTCAAGTAAGTATTGGTAAGGTCAAATCTGGTCTTGGCAGAACGTGGAAAAATCACCTTTATCTCTTGTTTTAACAAGGGACACACATTCCTACCTTCTTCTTTTTTTGCCCTCAAAACCTTGCAGTGACCTGAAGACACCCTTGGGTCCTGCTCCATCACCACCTACCAGCCCTGTTCCCAGGCCTAAAAGGAGCTCAGGAATTCCCATGAGTTTTATGGTGGAGGTGAAGGACCCCAACACAAAGGGAGCAATGCTTACACCCAGTGGGAAATATGCCATTCCAATTATTAATTTGTAAGTAGGGAATTAATTGCACTGATCCAAAAGTGACCGAGAGAAGCCGTGTGGCAACGTCTGAGTGGCAAAGCCACCACATTGGCCACCACCTGTCCTTGCAGGGCAGAGAGCATTGTCACTGTAGCTGATCCATCCCAGAGGTCATCTAAAAATCCCAGATTTTGTAAGCAAGAAAATAACAACTGAGGACAAGAACAGGAAAAATCCACTGTGCCGAGGCAGCAATGCAGGGAGTCCAAAATCCATCCCTAGCTCTGGAAGTTCATGGGGCACAGGAGAGTGGAGAGAGATGCACCCTCCTGGATGCTTTTGCACTCACACAGTAGCTGCTCTTCTGTCTTGGCAGCAGGAACTTTTCCACGGTACCAAGTTCTTCCGTGGGCAGCAGCTGAGAAATGCTTTGACATGAGCACATGGAGAGGAAAGAAAACACCCAAAGCAAATTTTGGAGGAAAACAAGTGTTTTGAATTAACTTCATCATGTTCTTCTTTCACTCCATACAGAAGGCAACATCCACAGCCAAGGTCTCCAGCTGGAATGGAACCTCCAATGAAAAAAGTGAAGAAGGCAGAGAAACCAGTTTAATTCATGTTTTCCTTCTTCATTCATGTTCTTTATTAATGTTCTTTATTTTTTGTTCTTCTTTCCTGTTCTACTTTTCTATTCTTAGTTCACTGTTCTTTATTCATTATTCTTATTTTATGTTTGTAATTAATTGTTCACTTACTGTTCTTAATTCTTCCGTATTGTTCCTACTATTGTTCCTACCTTCCTACTATCTCTTGCAAAACATATTTGGACAATAAACATCACAGCATTGAAAGGAACTTGCTTTGCTATACTTTTCCTCAGTTGTGCTGCATATTACAAGCCTTGTCAGGTCACTGGAAATTAACTTGATTAGTCCGTACTGCCTTTAACGCGGGTTTTCTTTCTCAAAATGTATGCAACAAAAAGCTCAAGAAATTAAGGATAAGAAAAAATCTTGAAAGGTGAAAAAAACAAACAGGGGCAATAGTGATTAAAGACATTAAAGCTAAGAAGATGTGCCACAGAGGAGCTGCAGGAGTCTCTCATATTCACACGTCTGACAAAGAAACAGGATGGTGTAAGTGTTTATTAGCCAGGGATATACATATTCTACCTTAGGTGGCCAGAGAACCCCATAACTGCTTTGGGCCGCCTTGACTTGTTACTGAGCTCTCAAGGTTCCACGGACAGTTACATAAAGTAATGACAGGACAAAGGGGAACGGCTTCACACTGAGAGACAGCAGGGTTAGATTGGGTATTTGGGAAGAAATTCTTCCCTGCAAAGGTGGTGATGCCTTGGCACAGGTTGCCCAAAGAAACTGTGTCTGCCCCATTCCTGAAAGTGTCCAGGGCCAGGCTGGATGGGACTTGGAGCCACTTGGTCTCGTGGAAGGTGTTCCTGCCTGTGGCAGAGGATTAGAAAGACAGGATCTTTGAGGTCCTTTCCAGCC
>VZTJ01003855.1:0-15256 GCA_013397795.1 Orthonyx spaldingii
TTCTGTGATTCTGTGAAAAGCCAAGAGAAGAAAAGACTGCCCAAAAAGACAAGGTGGCACTTACCATCTGTCATGCATCCCCAAATGTTAATTACTTATGAGTAAGATTTAAGATCAAAATGGAAATGAAAATGATCTTCAAAGTGTAACTGAAGAGCCATGGCTGTAATTCAGCTCTCTGTACGTCTTGCTCCTCTTTCTCTAACACTTCAATTGAAGTATGAGACTTCGGCTTCTCACAGAATCTACACTGCAGCACATGTTACTAATCTGGTACAAATTTCTACAGCACTAAAGGGCAATATCTATTTGGAATGGCTGTTACAGGAAGTTTTGTATTTATAGAAAATTCATATTCTAATTAGAGATTTTTAAATAGGCTTTCTCCCCCCCTTTTGGTACTATGCAAAAAGAAAGAACAGTTAATCTCTTCATACTCCATTGATATTATTAAACCTACAGAATGGCTGGGGAAGAGGAAAGGAAGACAAAACTATTGATCTAATTTGAACCTCTAGATGTGAAATGCTGGATACAAAGCAGCTCAGTAATTTTGATTCCAAGCTACATCCAAAACTGAACAAAGTATATTCTTTTAGCCTTAAGATAGAAAATAATTTTTTTGTAATAACTTCTGTTCACTGAAGATTTTGCCCTGAGAGGAACAAAAGCAGCACAAAAATACCTAATCTTCAGGGGTTTCTATACCTTACAAGGGAAAATTCCTGCACAGAGAATAATCACTTGAAAAGAACTTATTTACTTAGCCCTCAGGTAGAAAAGAGTTTATGCACACAGAGAAAATCCAGATAGTGCCTTAAACAGAGTCTTGGATATCTCACACACAACCTCTATTCATCACTCTAAAAGTGAGTAACAGCTTCAAAATCGCTGTTTGCCAGCATCTCTGGGGGAGGAGCCGAGGCTAAGCACAGCTATAAAATGTTTCCCAAAACCACTAATAACATTTTGCAATGTAAGAATGGAAATCCTAATGTTCGGCTTTTCTTCGAAGAACAGTTTCTTTGTGTCCTTTGCTCGGAGAAGGAGAAGTGGATGCTCAAAGCCCCCTGTTTTGCTGAGGAATGTTTTTGTTGTTACTGCCCCGCAGTGGCTCATTGGAATATGTATGCAGGGCGGTTGTTTTTTTCTGCCTGAGCAGGCATTTGGAGACGGGGAGGGTTGCCAGGGAATCTTTTATTTTCCCTCAGCCTGCCTTGCAAATGATCTACAGTTATAGGCAAATACAGCTATAATCCAAGACTACGTTTTCTTTCACATCCTTATTACAGAGCTAATGTATTCCTCGCCTCAATGTATAGATTATGTTTTCTACTTACTGATGGTTCTTGAGATTGGATGAAATGGAAAGATTTAGTGGATAAATGGGGGACTGATTCGGAGAACAGGCGTTTCATTGAGTGCTCCCAGTGACAGTGAATCCTGCAGCATGCCATGAATGGTAAAAACCTCAATGAGTGTAAATACACATCCGTGTGTGTAAATACTCTTTTCTCACACACTGTTCCTCTGTATGCACTTTCCTTTAGCATGACTTATTCTGAGAACAAAACCAAAACTACCTTACAATGCCAAGAAAAGTCGTTCTGTATATTTACGACGTGAATTTAGCAACCAGGAACTCATTTTTAGGTTAGTGGTCTGAGCGTTTCACGACTGCTATGATTTGGCACAGTGAACACATTGCACAGTGACCCAGATTCTCCCTGTGCTCTGTGGCTTTGGACTGCTCTGCCAGCATCATCCATCTCCCAGAGCAAAGGGGAGCTCCAGTCACACATTCTCAGCCCAGTGCAGCTCTTTGCTGGGACTGTAGTCAGAAAAAGGAAGGGTTACTCTGGAGAATTCCAGTGCCAGCTCAGCCTCCTGGCCCCCTTAGCCATGGACATGGTACCTTATTTCTGACACTGGCCTTTGTGCACAGCAGCAGCGTTGTGATAGCATAAGAGTAAAATTACTTTTTTTCAACTATTTTTTCTAACACTTCTTGCCAGTTTGAGTTTAGATACACTTAGTTCTGTAGTCAAATACATTTTCAAATTACTATCAGATTAAAAGAGCAAAAAGCACTCTGGAATTCACGATTCCTTTCAGTCAGTGAAGCAGGGAGAATGTTACAACATACTAAGTCACCCTTCAGTCTGACCTTGATTTGCAATCTACAATTTAGTGAATCTCACATCACATCAGATGTTCACTGGGTTAAAAAGATCAGTGAGCTTACCTGCCAGTACATATGTAGCTTATCTCTTTGTTTGGAGTTCAGCTTGTCAGCACACTAGTGATCTGTGCTCCATCTGCACATGGCAGCAGAAATATTCCTGTCTCATAATACATAGGCTAGCACTGCCCTGGAGTTCCTGTTTCAGCTGAGGAATGTTTATGGGGCTGAGCATGCTGGTGCTGTCATCCCCATTTTTCTACGCCGTTATTGTACCAGCATAAAGTTCTTGCAATGTGTGGTTTAAAATGCTGGCTGCTCAGCAAATGAGCTAGTGCATGCAGCATTGTAATAACACAGAAATCTGCATGTTGAATTTCAATTATGCTTTAAAGCTTTCGAAACAGAGTGCTTACATTTTCTCTTCAACATGCAGTGAAATGTTAGTTGTTTGTTTGGTTTTTTTTCCCTTTCTCTACAAGCATCAGCATGGCAGGGCACTAGAGAGTTTCCTTCTGTGTAAGTGGTTGTTTACTTCAGCTCCCATGCCCTGTGGAACGCCTGCCTAGTGAGTGACCATGTTATAAAAGAGGCTCACTCTGGTTTCAAATCAGTTAATGCATTGTATCTCTCTCGTGACAGAGAGGAAATTAATTCTGTGAAATGCTTTTTACCATCCCATGTTTAAATAGCCAGTGCAGTAAAGCATTTTGGGATCGGTGCAAAGTAGAAGGTGCCCAATGACGAGATTTATTTGCAGGAATTTGTCACTGGTACCTGCAGTTAGCACATGTAAGGGACTGACTGCTTAGGACAGGAAATAAGAACCATTATTTCTTGAAACTGAGGTTTGCAGCACACTAGCAAACACCTTTTTATTCTGGGAAACGTTTGGATTCACCACCCTCTGGCAGGCTAGATTTCATGGCCACTCTCATAGTGCCAAAAGAACAATTTCAGGTTTGAATAAAGTGTAAAATAAGAAATAGAAGATGCTCATTCCCCTTCTGTAAGAGCCAAGTACTTTATGCTTCTTCAAGGTAATGGAGAAAGGAACAATGAGAACCAAAGTTTTCATTAACAATAATCAAAGAGAAGAATGAAGCTGTAAACTCTAAATAACTACTTCATAAACCTCGTTTATAGAGGGGTGCACTTTAAAGCCACTACTGGTTTACAAAACAACATCAGCTCAAAATGACTCTCCAGCATATAAAAATCTTGTTGCACATGGTTTTAAGAAAATAGAAAGAAATACCAAGTACCCATGGTAGTTGTATATTGGTCACGGTACCCACAGTCGGTCTCCAAGGTGACAGTGAAACAAGAAGTGGAGGAAAAAGTGAAGGAAGTAAGAGATTTTAACTTTCTTCATGTGCAACATAAATTAAAAATGTGAGTACTGTACTATAAGAAAGGTTCTAAGTACATTTCAGGGACCCTGGTGATAGAACTAACCATTCCAGCCCTGTTTTTCAGTTTAGTACAATGTCACTGAAGTCCCTTGAGGTGAAGAGCTTCATAACCCACAGAAACTTCCAACACTAATTCTCAGTTTACGCATGCATGCACTTTGCTTTTAGCAAGCAAGAAAACCAAGAGTAAAATTTTAGATTTTTCATAACCAATGAATCCAACAGTAGTCTTGAAACACTACAATAGAATAAGATCTGTATTTATTGTGTTTTAATAAGCAATCCATTAACACAGCTACAATGATAAGGGGAAAGGAACTGTTCCCCATTGTCACAAGACAGCACCTCCAGAATTAACACTGACTTGTGATAAATCCTCTTCTTACAGCCAAGAAGACAATCACAATGCAGACATCCACAATGATTTGCATTATTATCCCATATTTTCAAGCAGAACTTGGCTTCTTCATCAACATAAGACAAAAGGAGCTGTTTTGGTAGCAGGCAGATTTTAAGTTGGAGTGACAATGGAGAAGACTCCAAAGCAAAACCACCAGTGTGCCCAGTAGCAGGAGGGGAAGGGCAGGACCCGATCTCCTGTGCATACACTGTGACAACAGAGCTGCTTACAGCAAAAGGGCAAGAGGACATCACTGCTCCTTTCCTGTGTAAGCTTCTCGCTTCGCAAACTGTGCATTTCCAAAGAGACTTCAGTCTATAAATGACAAAGCAAGAGAAAATAAGCCTCGAAGAGGGGCAGATATTAAAGATACAGCATTATGTTCTGTGTTTCTTCACTCATATGTTGATTTTTGTTGATCCCATTCTTCAAGTATAACTTGCAGCAACAGACTGTGTAACAAGCCTATGAGAAACTTTACTTTTTTTTTTTTGGTCAGAGATAAAATTGACTCCAGCGGTACTTTTTTTCAGTGTCCTTGCTATTCTAGAAACATTAAGCTGCTGGAGATTTGCTCCCTGTTAAGGCACATGCAGATCTGTTTGTATCAGTAGAACAAGAGGAAGCAGCTAGAGCTGGTGAGTCTGAGCTGAAATTTCTTCTGAGGCACAGCTCTGGTTCTGCACATGTCTGAGTAACATGGACAAGCATCTTCAAATCCAGTATTTTAAAATTATTTAGGTTAAGAGAAATGTCTGTGAGCACATGGTATTTGCATGGCTAGTTCTTACACGTTCCACCAGCAAGAGATACGCTAAAATGAACGGGAGTGCCTGAACAACACTAATTCAGGCTCATTTGTTTTTGTCACTAGTACATGTATGTGTCAGTGGGTAGTGATTCCTTTTTGAGGAAATGACTGGTAAATATCAGTCCAAATTACTGGAGGAAGTTGTAGATAGAGATGAAGACAGCAATTTCTCATGTATTGCAAGGCTGTAAAATCAAGTTAATATTAGGGGGATTTTGAGTGCTGGAACACAGAATGTCACGAATGGGATAATACTTGCTTTTGTTTTATTAATAGGCAAATACTGAAAACATTCTAGAAATCTATCAAATAACTCTACAGGAAACTTAAAACTAGTCTGAAAAACACTCAGCTTTGCTTTCATTTCGTATTAGTCATTGTGAGAACTGTCTTTGGAGATACTGAAGGTATTATCATGGTTGACTACGTTACACTTAAAACCCTCAGGGTAGCACTACACTTACCTGTGCATAACCTGCAATCAAGTATGAAAAATAAATATTAAGGCACATTTTGGAATCCCTGAGGCCTTGTTTGAGTGGCTTATGCTGTCGACTTTGGTTTGTATCATGCTTTAAATTTGGCAGACATATCAACAGCAACGGATACTTTATTTTCAGTTCAGACAAACCATTTTGTTTAACTATGGCTGGAAAAAGCCTTGAATTGCATGGCAGTACAGATTGCAGGTTGAGCTTTTTTCCCTTCACAGAGCAATGTGAAACATTTTTATTTCAGGTCTAACAGAGGCCACAGACTCTGCTCTTCATTTACAACATGGTACAAGCAAATGAATAGAAGCAGAAGTGGAGAAAATCCACGCTAAATTGCTTTTGCCTTTTTTTATACTGACCCATGGCTGTGGTCAGGAGAAAACAATATTCTCTAAAGAGATCTACAGTCTATTCCTCTGTTTTACATACTGAAACAGTGCAGAGCACTGTGGGAATTGTAAAACAAGGTAATGTGCAGTTAAAATAAAGTTGGACAGTGCCATAATGTATATGCTCAGGTGGTAATCATCAATCTGGCATTTACTGCCTCCATGCCTGTGTGGTTTTTCATTAGGACACAACTGCCCACAGTGTAGCTGGAAACCTGGATAGCTCTGGCTTGGATTAAAGGATAACTCCTGAGAACCTGAGGGAGGTTTTACCGAGATCAGCTTCTGGCCTCACTCTGCTCTCACGCCCAGTAAGTCTGACACATAACAGACATTCCTATTATCAGTGTAGGATAAGATTTAGGCTTGATCTCATTTAAATTTTATCAGCATGGCTGTTGATCAGCTGTTGTTATTCACACATCTATCCCAGTCCTAGAGTTATCTCTTTAACTGCTGTTGTACTGATGCCAGGGTATGCCAGTAGAAACATTTCATACCTGTGTAATTGGATCTACGCTAAAGCGATTGAAATCATGATAAAGCCAAAAGCTGGTCGTGTCTGTGCAGGGAGTTTTATGATAGAAATCTGTCTCTGTAGGCAGGGTTCAGGCTACAAATGACTACCAGAGCAATGTGTGAAGGCACATCAGCTAATCCACGGCAGCTCCTCCCTGTGTGGCCCAAACCGTGTGGACACCGGACGGGAGAGCGTTGCCAAGTTTAGGTGACGGAGTCACCAGGCCCTCGCCACGGGCAGAGGGCACTGACTTGGCCACCTGCTTGGGGCAGATGATGGATTAACTTGTTAAGCTTCAATAACCTGTGAGTGAGTCTGAGTCCCCTCTTAATGTTTCCAGCAATTCCAGAAACCCCGTGGAAATGCTATGAAGGAAGAGTGGCTTTTTTCTAGTTGGCCTTACCCTGCCTTTTCATTTATTTCAGGCACACAAAGAAAATCTATCAAAACCATGACAGTGACTTTTGTTCAGTAGCTCTCTTCCCTACAAAATTAACGTAAAGAACACAAACATAAAAACTTATTCCTGACAAAGAATCCAAAATATATGTTCAAGGTAGCAAAGTTCAGTAATTGAAATAGTGGTGCTTTGAACAAATGCAGAAATAAAGATCTCAGCTACCTGGAGGAGACAGGAACCCTAACCCCTAATCCTAACCCTGAGTTCTTTATTTGATGCGATTGATAATGATAACGATGATAACAATGAAGATGATAATCTCTGGATTATTTTAAAATTTTATTCATGCAGATAAACTTTGGAACTGAAGACGAGGCAATTTTTCAGGGTTGTGCCCAAGATCCATTCTTTGTCTGGACACAGAGCCTGGCTTATGACTTATCAGACAATAAAATTATTCTTCCTCTCAAATTATGAGCCAATATAGTATATATATATATTATTAGCTACTATTGGATCAAATTATGTTCCTTCATTGATATAAAGCCAAAATAATACATAAATAAATAAAACTATAAATATTCTGGGGTACTTAGATTAATCAAACTTCAGAGTATAACATGAAGGGTTATTTTGGTTCATGAGTTTACATGCTATAGAAAAATGAAAATATCTTCAAAAATGTTAATGACCTAATTTATGATAATACCCTGAAAGGTGTGGTCTTGAAAACTCATTTGTTCCTAAGTGACTTTAAAATGTTTTCAGAGAACAAAAGCAACAATATTAGCAAAAAACATAGCAGCATGTAATGAAAAATGTTTACAGGAGTATGTTCTCTAGGACTGTGTGCTTTAAATGCATGAAGATTTATTGGCCTAGGACCATGTATGGGATTAATACTTTTTTTGCCAGTCCCTTGATTTCTAATTTCTTTGCCAAACAATTTTGAACAACAGTGATGATTTATCCTGGCCCTCTGTAGTCCTGTTTTCATCTTTTATTTCACTTTCAGAGGAAGTTCAGGAAATTTAGGGTGCTTTCATGCCCAAGCTTTGCAATTTATACTGGTACAGTTAAAGTGACAAAACCTAATATTCATTGATTAATATTAGTTTAAAAACAGTTATAAGAGTTCAGGAGGGTGAAATCTCACTCACGTAAATCCTCCTTGCACCAGATCAACTACAGCTTTTATTACCATGACCACAGCCATAACTGCCATAGTAGTGCAACCTATTATACCTATTTTTAACCTGTATATCTGAGACACTTAAGAAAATGTCACCTGTATATTTTTGGTCTCACATTCTTTTCAAATAACAGGCATAAGCAACCACATTTTGAAGCAAATTCCACCTCACCACTAAGTACCACAAGCACAAAGATGTTCGCTTTTTAAATTATATTCATCATGGCACTCTGGAATGGAGTACACACTAATTTCACTAGACAAATGGAAATTTGGGACCTTTAGGCTATATTCATAGCTACTAGTTAAGAAAAAGAATAACTATGTGTTGCAAAAAACCAACAAAATATTTTGTTGTCGATTGTCTTCCTATACATCAAATGCATTATCTGCGAACTGTCATGGTCCAGTTCTGTGTCTTATTTCATTGTATTTCAATACTACTAGGAATAAGCATAAGAACAATATTTAATCTGTTTTGGTTTACCCTTCAAATTCCTCACTCTGAGAAATTCCGTGAGCTAACGTCTTGGTTTCAACATGGAAATGGTTTAGGGCAGCAAATATTTTTTTTTTCCCCAACAAGGATTTTCTTCCTTTAGGAGTCAGAAAAACTCTATCTAAAACTTGAATAAAATGAATTATCTTCTGCTGTACTGAAATCTACATTTCAAACCCAAGAGCAAAGGAGGCCTAGGCTAAGCTGGACTAGACAAAGATGCGTTAAGTCTTGTCCAAACGGACTGATCAATGTATTTTAAGCTGTTTTTTACCTTTATTTTCCTCTTGCTGTTTGCTCTAAAATTCCTGTGAGTAGATGTGCTTTTTGGCACTAATTGAGAACTATCTTAATTTGAACCCTTCCGAGGGACGTTTCCCACAGCAATTCGTTGAGGTCGTCGCGCGCGACCACGACTTGCGTTAGGCGGCTGGCGAGGTTAAAGCAGCCTCACAAATGATCACTAACCAGGCAGCGACATTCAGTTGTAGTGATGAAAAACATCGTGCGGGTTTGTTTGTTTGGTTTTTTTTGTTTGGTTGGGGTTTTTTTCCGGTTCGACATTACAAAGAACCTTTTTTTGGGTAATTTTTCGGTTGCGAAGCTGCCGGAGGCCGTGAGGGAGTAGCGCTGCCTGGGGCGCCCTCTAGCGGCGCTGCTCTGGGAAGCGCAGCCAGCTCCGGGAGCCGGGCCCGGCTCCTCACGGCAGAAACCTTCCACCTCCGAAATAAAGGTTTTGTAGCGGATTATCAGCGCGTTAAACGGCGTTTGTGGGCAGCGCGGTGAGGCACTGCAGAACAAACACCGGTTTAAGAAATAGGTAAAGCGTTTTCTGATGCGAGGAGCCTTCCTCCCTTCTGTTTCATTGAGAACCCTGGTGAGCCACGCTCACGGGTAGCTCAATGAAGTGCCAACAACAGGTGTAGTTTTGGATCAAAAAAAAACACCTACATGCAATTCCAGACTCCGATTGGCAAAACAACCCCTTTTTTTCAGAAAGTAGACTTAAGAGTAATAGCCAAAATTGAACTTAGTGAACATAATGCCCTACAATGTCAACCCAAACCGCAGGTAAGACTGCCACGTCGGTCTGTACCGATACCTCGGCGTTCTTGTCAACAAACCATTCCATGACCCTGTGGTGCAAGGAAGGTCTGGAATGCTACATAAGCCTGCGAAAACCTTAACGCTGAATATTTGGTTATCTAAATTGAGGGAAAGGAATCCTCATTCCGGTGGCATGTGTTTCTGCATAACTGTTTCACTCGAAACAATCCCAAGTATTTTTAAATGAACAACTTCATTCATGGCTGAGACACAGCAATCCCTGGAATGGGAATTACTAAGCCCTTGGCAGCATTACACAGTTAGAGGCATCCATGCCCGTTCTCTGCTCTTCCTCTGCCCCTGCAGCAGATATTTGTTCAGCAAGTCCTGTCTTGAACTTGCGTTGAATGATTCAAGTTCTTGATGGGGTCCAGGCCAGTGTTCTGTCTCAGAAACTCTGTTTTGCAAAGCAACTCCTCCACTCTCTAGCAGATGAGGGAGTAAATGCTTCAAACTTAGGGTCAAAGGTCTGAGGCTATGGACATGAGTTCCTCTGTTTCTCTGGTGAGCAGTTTTGGTGCTCGTATTACGGAGCATGGAAAGCCAGGGAACACAATTTCCCACAAATCACACATCAGACTGAACTGTCTTTGGTATTATATGGCCACCAATACCACTGGTGTTAAGGTGATGAAATAAAGGTTGCCTGAAACATATCCTGTTACTAAAGAGCAATGTTTTTCCCTTTTGCAAAAACAATATACTTAATATCTGAAGAAATCCAGGTCTGATGATGATTGAAAAGCACTTTACTTCAACAGATCTTTGCTCTCTCAGCAAGACAATACAGGTAAATCTAGGCATGCAACCTACTCCTTAAATCAGTTCCATTTTTGAATGTGAAAGTTTTGAGCTATATCAAACAATATCTGCACATGTTTTTATTCAAACATAATTTGAGCAACATTTAAAATATTTCTATTACAGAAGTATTAATTTTCATATTAAGTGGGAACCTGACAGGCACAGGAATTGAAAGATTTGCCAAAAGACGGATTGAAGAGAGAAGCCTGGTAGAAAAGAAAGATGGGTCTCCCAACATCCAGATTAGTGCCTGATTTACTGCACCCCTGTTGTTCTCCAGCTACAGATGTGGTCAGGGTAGGTATCCACCTGCTTTGTTATTGCCCTACACAGTCATGAGGAGAAAAATTCTGTACCTTGGCATGGCCACCTCTGTCATTTCTCCAAAAGAAAGAGCTCTTTTCTACCCTGGTGGTCATAAATTCAAAATCTCAATCATGACTCTAGCTGATTATTCTTTAATTGCACACACAGTTGAAAGGAGAATGAATGAAAACATATTTATTCAAGACCAACCAATATTTGAAGCCCTATAATGAATATTAAATAGTATTTAATAATATTTATATGTTAAAATAGGTTAAACAAGCCACTAAAGTAAGGAAGGAGAGGGAAAAAAAAGGATGTGGCTTTTCATGCCAGTAAGTAAAACATCCTGCAAAATATCCTGAAGGTTTATTTTTTCTTTTACAGGAAATCACTTGTAATTGCATTCAGTTGGAAGGAAATTTATTTGTATTGTGGCAGGTAACAGAATAGCCTTTTAGTATCTTTTGTTTGGAATATTTGAATAGATATGCAATCCTGTTAGTGTGCATCATTCTGAAATTTATAGCTTTCCAGCAGAAGCTAATTTAAAATAATGAAAAAAATATTGTTTATTCTACCATTTTTGCATGTCTAGACTGCTTCTTAAACACAAGCTGTGCTGTAAAGTACAGCTAAAGACACAATATATTTCAGCTTTCTTAGTTTGTTTCTATTTTGCAAGACATAAATCCCTAGACACTCTTAAAGATGCAAAGAACAGCACAGTGCAACTTGTTACGTTCACAAAATGTATTTAAATGAACACTTTCTGCAGATTTCTATTACTCAGTTTGCTGTTATCAAGGACAGGTATTTCATTAATTCCTAGCTTGAAGACTCGGTCTGATTTTGATCTTATTTGAGTCATTTTAAGCTGCCACCTGTATTGTCATGGATATCATTGCTGCTGGCTCCAGCAGGGAGCTGGGCACAAGTTCCCCCTGTCCTGCCTTGCACAGCCCCTGCCAAAGCCCTGCCCTTTGGGTGTGCGTGCAGGAACTCTCAAAGCAGAGCATAAAAATTAATGTGTTTTATACATAATTCATGGCATTTAAAAAACATTGTCACTTGACAGCTGAGTTGATAATAAAATTAGTTTGTTCTACCTCCCGCTGTTAAGTACGAGACTTCCAGAGCTCCGTGTTTTAATGGCTCTGGCAACACCTCAGTGAGGTGATAACCACCACTGGTGCCTGGCTCTCCCTCAAAAATCTGTGTGTTTAGAAATCGAGACCCTTCCAAAAATAATGCAGCCTAAACTTCCTACAAATCAGCAATAGGTGTATAACGTCTCCAGGCCTGGAATGAAAGGGGCAGCTTGCACATGGACATGTGACAATTGCTCGTCTCGATTTGTGGCTGCAGGGTTTCTGTTTTCCTACATCGGTGTCATTTCTAGTTATGGCTGTAAAGTAAGTGATTTGACCTGAAGTTATGCCAGTTTCTTGGCCAAAAAATAATATTTCCACAAGTAATTCAGAAAAAAAAAAAAAAAAACAAACCAAAAAAAATGATCAGCCACTGTAATTACACTGCAAAGAGTAGGACTCTGAGAGACCCAGACCCAGGGTTTGTGTTCATCAGCAAGTCCAGATACAGGATCAACTGGCATTGATGGAGCACGGTGCAATGGAGATAAACACTGCTCCAGAAAAGGTAAAACTTGGGAATTTCCATGATTGAGAAGCAGAAGTAAAATCCAGGCTGATGCTCAAAAACCTAAGTGGGATTTATTTTACATTTCCTTAAAGATGAAAAAAGGAGAGAAAGAAACTGTTGCTCACAAAAGTATATGGAGAACAAAAGTCGTATTTGGGACAGAGGCAAAATCCTAGCAAAAGATGTGGTACAAAGTGGTTGCAAATTTTTCTCAGAGTTTTTCTGTTGTTCTGACAGCAAAGAAGAAACAAAGCAGAACTATGTGAGGCCTTCAGCAGCGAAAAACCTCCAACCTTATCCGTCAGGCTGGTGAAAGTAGTTCCTTTTTGTTCCCTGCACCAGTCCCTGCACACCCCCCATTCCCAGTGCCGAAGGGAAGGCTTGTGTCTCTTCATTTTCTTGCATAGAGACATAAAAGCGAATTACAATCTTTCTTTGCAGCTGTCATCTACAGTGGCCTCTCAATGACTTATCTGGCGACCAAAGTAAGGCTACTCAAGCAATATCTTTTACGTGACCTTTGCAAAAATGCTGAGAATTCGTCCTACGGGCAGCGCGTTTTTATTAACAGGTTTTTCCATGACTGTAAAGCCAGGAGTTGTATAATATCTCTGAGACTCTTACGTTTTGAGAAGTTCATAAGAAAACTGGCATCTGTGGGAAGAAGAAGCAGCACAATAATTGCAATCAGGGGAAGGCAGGGACAGCCTGTGCTCTGCAAGGCAGCAGCTCCCTGCAAGGCACCCAGCCCCAAAGTCTCAGGGACCTGCCAGGACACAAATTGCTCTAAATCAGCCACAGTGCTTACAGCATCCTGAGGAATGAGCTGAAGCTGCTCTATGGAAACCATATTTCTGAGAGTTTGTCTGTTAAGTGCAAGTTTTAGAAAGGAAGCAAGCTTGACCTTCACAGTATACAAAACTTTGGCTCTGGTCCTAGCTCTTTTCACATGTGAATAGTTCCTGTGGGGCCTCTTCATGTGCTCAGAGTAACAAACAATTTCAGGATTTAGACCTTGATCTGAACCAAGGGTAGCAGCAATACCTTCTGATGGACAGAAGTATTTTGCTCATAGCATTTTCTGCATGGACACAGTTAATCTGACTTGGACTCTTCAGTTTCGTGATGTGGCTGTTCTGGTTCTTTGCAGAATTCTTGCCTTTTTCCAGGGTTTTCCCCCCAATATCTGTTAAATAAGCCACCAACGCCATACTCTTTTTGTTGTTTTGGTTTTTCTTTTTAATGAAATAACAACTTTTACTAAATTTGACTTCTGGCTGTGCATTTCCAACACAGTTGAGGCAGAATGCTGGAACCATTGTAGCTTATCCTTAGCCACTCTTTGGAAAGCAGGACAGGTCATGCCCCCCAGACACGCCACTCGCTTTCCTTCCTGGACTGGCTGATTCTATCGCAGTTGATTGCTCTTGCACAGGACAAACCCTCCTGTAGGTCATTTTGTGTCCAAGCAATCCACAGAAATTCCTTCCCCAATTGCCTCTTCTTAGGTGTAAAATACACTTGTCCATTATGGACTTTGCTATTTTAGAAATCCACTGTAACAGCGGCTCGGTGAAATGGGTATTAGCAGGATTGACAGCCCGTCCTCATCTGTATGCCACCATCGTGATGTAAACCAAACACACAGAGCCGCATGTTGCTTTTTGTTTTTCATCCTTTTGTGGTTTCCATATATCCCATTTTATTACAAAACGTTCAGAAATGTTGATAAGTAAGTCTCACTGACTGGGAGGTGTTACTCTCATGGACACGAACTCTAATTTGTGGCTAAGGTTCTGTTTGTACATAATGAGGCACCTCTGCCATCTGTATGTATGTGGGACAAAAATAATGAAGTCACAACTTTACTAAATTCACAGAATTTAGCACCCACTGGAGTAAAATACAATGGGCATTTGGTTAGAGTCAGGCGACTGAAATACAATATGGAAATATGACCTCGAAAAGGCATTACATCTGTTCTGGAGTATTTCAGCATGGTTAATGGCCATGCAATTGTTCATTCCGAGTCCATATTCAAAGAACCTCATTGAATATATGAGCTAACAGGTAAGATGGAGACAATTCACTGAATGATTGGGGATTTTCAGAAGCTGGTTTTAGAACTTGCTCATCCTCTCACTTATATACCTTTATTTCAGAGAAATTCTGGTGTTTAAACTATATTTAGTAATAAAAGTGAGGCATCACCTACATCTTGCTACAGTGAAGAAGGTAAAATAAGGCTTTCACAGACATTTTCATACTATTTTTAAAGAAGGACACATGAAAAATGTGTGCTGTTAGGGTAAGTGCAATGTCTTCTCTTCATCAGAAGAGTTTAAAGCTGTCTTGTAACCCAAGTACAGAAAAAATGCTCAATTATTTACTAATAGTTATTGTGTTCACTGAGAAGTGCCTACTGCAGGCATCTGGCAACATACTGCAAATAACACAAGATACTCAAATTATTAAAATCAACACCACAAATTAACTATTAAATTAAACTGTATTTCCACGCAAGCTGAACTCACCGCCACTACCTCCCTGTGCCATCCCTGATCCCTGCACACAGACTGAGCTGACTTCACACGGCCACCAGTCCCCACCCCCGGCGGCATCGCCCCGGGCATCGCCCCCCGGCCGCACCCCCGGCCCCAGCGCTGCCCCTCCGGGGCGCGGGGTCCGGCTCGGGCGGACAGCCCGGCCCGACGGACACCGCAGGCCGCCCGGGGGCGACCCGAGGCCGGCGCTGCTCCCCTCGGCAGCGGGTCCCCGCCTGAGGCTGCGGCACGAAGCCCCCGCCTCCGTCCTGGTCTCCCGCACGGCCCAGCTCCGGCTCTAGAGGGGATCGTCCAAACCGTGCGGGACGCCCGCCCCGCGCTGCGCCCCGAGCCTCGAGCATCCAGCATCCCCGGAGCCCCGGGCACCCAGCATCCCCGGAGCCTCGGGTACCCAACACTCCCCGAGCCCGGGCACTCAACATCCCCGAGCCCCAGGTACTCAACACCCCCCCAGCCCTGGGCACTCAGCATCCCCGGAGCCTCGGGTACCCAACATCCCCGCAACCCCGAG
>VZTJ01003855.1:15963-94059 GCA_013397795.1 Orthonyx spaldingii
GGCGAGCGCCCAGCGGCGGCGGCTGCCCCGCGGGGGGACGCGGCGCTCCGGTGGCCGCAGCCGCCCGGCCGGGGAAGGGCTGCCGGGCTGCGCCGCGGAGCCGCTCCGAGTTCGGGGGCTCTCCGCGCAACTTGGGTTACGCGGCCGGACCTCTGCGGACCGATGCGGGGCTTCCAGGGCGCGATCGCCTCTCCATCGTCTGGCGGCTGCAAAAGCAGATAATTGACTAAACCCAACAGAAATAAAACAAACTCAGGCTGCCTAAAAGTTAGGATACCTTTTCCTTTTTTCCCCCCTTTCTTTTGCAATTTTGTTCCCTATGTGGAAGTCGCGTGTGGTTCGTGCTCGGCACACTGCATGGGAAAGAAGCGGCTGGTGCTTTGGATCGAGGATTTGCTGTTGCAAAGCGGTCTAACTTCCATGCAGTGGGGCAGCCTTCACTACTCCAAACGCCTTGGTGATGTGCTGAGGAGCCCGTACAGATTGGCATCTTGTGCAGAGAAGGCACTGAAGGTAAGAAGGGGCTTGGGGAGAAAGGGCATTTTTGTATCCTTTTATACGATGTCTTTTGCCCAGCATCACCCCCCCTCCTCGGAAGCAGAGCCTGAGCGGTTCATCCAGAGCAGTATGGATAGGCTGGAACCGATCAAGTGAGATGAAAGTCTGCTCCTGTGAAAAGTACACGGAGCTCACAAGTGATTGCAAAAGCTGTATTTATTTTTGGTCTGGTAACAGCACGGGGAGGATCTGTGCTCGCGGCGCGGACAGCGAGCAACTCGCCTCGCTCAGGAATGAGGAGATCCACGGGCTCGGTCTCTGATGGGCAGTTTGCATTGGCTGCTGCATTTGGTTGAATGTGTACCCCCCGCTCCCTCCCTAGAGCATCCCATCAGCCTGCTTGATTTGTTGTTTTTTGCAGATATTGTGACTACTATTAATGAGAGAGGGTGAGGGATGCGAAAAAAAACCCATATGGAACATTTTATTGATGTGATCATAATCCTGTAATGGAGATTGCATTAAATGAGGATTGCATCAAAATGCCAGGCTGCTGTGGAGAGCAGAGAAAGCAAAAACTATGCTGGATTGTAAATGAAGTTCTTTGATTGAAGGATTTTCTTGAACCATGAAGGGATGTCTGTAAGCTTAAAGTTGCCGTGTATGTAGAGTACTGGAATGGGATAAAAACCAGATGAAGCTGCAATGTGTTTTAATGGACTCAAGCTCTGGATACAGTTAGAATTGGTTAGAGGCATTGCAGTGATGCCCACTGAATTCTTGGTTTCAGCTATGGAGACCACAGAAAGGCAAGGAGAGAGCAGAACACAGAAAGACGAGGAGAGAATGTGATCTTTTGGGGAAGGGAAGGATGGCTCGTTTGTGACTTTTGCTGTCGTGGTACAGAGCTCGCAGCCGGCAGGCTACAGGCAGAAACCTTGCAGGCGATGTGGAAGGCAGAGGATTTATCTGACTCTGCTTTTGCAAGCTGGGTGTAGTTGCCTGTAAGAAGTAGCTGCGAGGTGCATGGCAGGAGGCAAACAGGGACCGATTTGCCCCTCTGGGATGCTGAAGGAAACCGAGGTTGGGAGAGATGCAGTCGGCTCAGCTGATCCTGCCTTTTTGAGCTTGACTTGATAATACATTTTGAGTAATTGTTGCTGCTTATCTCGGTTGACAAAGGAGGGGAGAAGATGTTCAAGTTTATTGAACCAGAGCAGAGCTGAGGACAGTAGATGCTATCAGCTCACCCTTGCATTCTTTTTGTGCTCAGTTGTGTTCTGGCATAGAGAACTGAGCCACAAAGAGCACCTTCTTCAAGCCTTGCTGAAAGGAAGCCTCAAGACAACAAAAAGATTAAGTGAAAGATAAATTTTAACTTTTTGCTTGTCTGCAGTGGAAGTAGCATTGATCTGCCAGATTGCACAGGTCAAAAGAGGTAAGATAAGGAACAAAGTTGCTTATTTATTTATTTATTTATTTACTAACATTCCCACACACACAAACAAAGTTGGTGCACAGAGCAACATCCCAGAGCGCGGACGCACCATGGCTGAGCACCACCCGAGTCGTAACTGATGTAAACAGCAGAGAAATTCCTGAGAGAATCCCCGACAGTACCCATCTGTAACTGCAAAATAGTTGCTTAAATGCAAATCTGTACACAGCAAACCAACCCTGAGTAGCTGATGTTCTCAGAAGGAATTTGTTTTCCCATCTGTGTGTAGAATCTCAGGTAGCATTTCCAGAGCTCAGTCTCTCCCTTGCTGTGTGTTTGGCACAAAGTTGAGACGGAAACACTCATTTTAAATAAAATGAAGAAAAGCAACGTAAGCATATTGAATTCCTCTTAAGCATTTTATTTTGGCAAAAGACAACTTTTCATGAATTGTAAGAGATAGGTTTAGAATATTCATGGCTAAACTCCAGGGAGCTTAGTGTTAGCTCAGTAGGCAGAAGGTTCTTCCTCTAAAGAGGTGTCTGGAAAAGACATGTTTAAATTTCAAGCCATATTCAGTAGAGACTGTTGGTTTTCACATTTAAAATAATTTTTTTATGCCTCTTAGGGGAATGATGCTTAATCTGGGCAGTCAAGCAAGCATCCCTAGCTCACTTTTTTAATGGAAAGAGCAAACAGTGTGCTTTAACTCTACTTCTGTATGTCCAATACTGAAGATTTTACTCTATTTTTTTAATCAAATAACAGCTGTGGAAGAAATTTTGTCCTTTGAAACCATGGTTATCCATGCAGATCTTGGTGCGTATTTTTGCCACAGGAGAACTCTACTTCATGGCTGCATCGTTCATTCTTGCAGCATTTCTTTAAATGTGAGCCTCGCTATAGTTAAAGGATAATTTATATTCAGTGTAGTACTGTCCGCACAGTGGAATTGGCTTTATACATCACAGCCTCTGCAAAAAAAGGAGATCAAAGATCTGAACCTGTGGTCCTGTATTGCATTTGTATTCTGCATGGACTTGAGTAATCTCCTAGTGGAGCCATTCACGCTCCCACAGTTAAGAGTATGTCAGCCTTTCCATTAAAACACCCATTTGCTTAGGAATTTAACAGCTAGTTTTAAGGGCGGGCTTAAATTGGACACATTCATACAGTAAAAAGAAAATAAGATACCCTAAACAATGAAGTCTAAGAGCATTTGGCAATGTTAAGTTGAATTTATGGAAAGCTTAGTGGAAAACAACACCTGTATGAAAAACGGAGAGGTTAAAAGGAAAATAAAAAGCCCCAGCAAACCTTTCAAAAGGCCCTTGTGGATCCAGGTGAGTGTTTCTGCCTGGATTTTAAAGGGCCCTGTGGTTGTTAAGCAGGCAGTAGGACTTTTCTTAAAGGAGCACAGCACTGGCTCAAAGCAGGAATGAGTCAGATCTCAGTGTAATGGTTCAGTTTCACACCGCATCAGAAGGAATGCCTTTGGCACTCTTCCAGGTGGCTCTTTTGAGAGTTAAATTGCAAGAAGAATAAACCCAAACCTTGTATTGCAACAGTTTTCCTTTCAATGAGCCAAAGAGAACCATTCACTGTTGAATGGTGCTGATTGTCTGACCCAGGTGTTGGAAGCCTTTGGGGAATCCCGCTGCTGCTAAAGCTCACTTGCCAGTTTTCCACCTGGAACAGCCATCCCGGGAATCCTCCGTGGACAGCCAGCGGGGAACAACGGCTTTTGTCTAAAGACAAAAGGGTTTTGTAGAACCCTTTTGTCTAAAAGCATCCCAAAGCCTTTTCCACTCCCTGTCTGGGTCAGATATCCATCTTCCCACAGCAGAGTAGTTGCTTCATCTGTGCAAAGGATGTGAATGCTTATAACAACTTCGGGCATATTCCAGGTTAGAAGTTACAAGACTGGAATGACAAATGCACGTGGATCCAAGAGTACAGTTGCACGTGCTGTGTAATACCAACCTTCAAGGAGCAGGTTCAAGATGCAGCCTCCTGTGTTCCAAGTATTTTGGGCTGGATGAAATAAATGAGTATTGTTTGCCATTTACATAAAAATTCGTAGGGGAGATCAATATTCTTCTGTCCCAATTGCCTCTTTCTGCAATGAGTTCACTGAGGAATTTTTTAGCAGTTTTCTTTCGCCAGTGCGGTGAAGTAGGAGTGACCAGATCTGTCCTGGCTCTTTGAAAACTCATCCTCCTTGCAGACACACAGGCAAGTAATACGGTGTCAGAAAAGTTAATGTGAACATTAGAATACAGATAAAAACCACTGTGGGATTTAGTCTGTGGATACAATCAAATCTTGGTAGCTTTGACAGTAAGTAAGAAACTGTGTCACAATTAAGCATTCTTTTCCTTTGAAGTCTGTTGTCGTTGCCTTTAATAAAATCCTGTTGGAAATTATTTCTGATACTCTTCGAAAATGTATGATTTCCCGTAGATTGTGCAAGGTTTAGCCTTCTTGATCCAACGTGGCCTGAGCCAAATCTTCCTGCAGTCTGTGAAGAAATTCCTAGTGGAACAGAGCCTTCCATAACTCCTTTTTGCCTTACATTATGTACATACTTTAACTTCTGCCACTCCTTCAGGAGTCCTGCATGTCCATGTGGTATCGAAGGCATTACTGTAGAGGAGTTTTGCTTGCAGGGATGGCAGAACTCGGCCAGTTTAACAGCAAATGCTTTACTAACTTTTCAATGAAGTTCTTTTTAAATGGCTGTTGTTTTCTTTAAGTTGCAAAGGGAACCTACATAGCCAGATCATCAAAGAGCCAAATGTGTTGTTAGAGAGACAGATGAATGTTGAAGTCGCTGGAGACTTCCAAATTCAACAGTGAAATTACAAGCAGAGGTGCCCACTGTATTTAAAAGCCATCGCTGGGGGGTTTAACATGGCAGTTCCCTGTGCTCAGAAACTTCTCCTGCTTCATCTTCCTGCCAGGGGAGCATCTCGCCTTGTGTTCTACTTTGATGTGATATGGTTGTTTTGGGGAAGATTTTCTTCCTCCAAGCTGGTCTAGAAATAAGATGTCACTGGTGATGTAGTCTGTTTGCATATCAGTGTTTATCTGTTACATCCTTAAGGACATAGTTTTATTATTGTTGTAGGAATTTAATTAGTAATTATGTACGCTCAGTGCTGTCTACTGAAGTAGCAGGAGATACATGCTAAAGGGGAAAAAAACCGAGTATAAGTTTGGAATGCTTATGCACAGCATATTTCATTTAACCAACTGTGCTGTCTTGTTAAATAAATAAATGTATATGTATGGAAGTGTATGATCTGCTGTGTATGGTCACCCCTGGGCACACTGCAGCCTCACGCACTCGTGTTTCCAGCTGCAGTCCCTGGCACACGACACACGCACGCCCACCCCAAGGAAAGTAGGAAATACTTGGGGGATGACTGAACTGCAGGGTCCATAAAACAGAGCACAGGGAACAGTTGTAAAAAAGCCAACTGCCTCCCTCTAGCCTGTAACTCAGATTTCATTAGGTCACTTTTTTTTTAATAATCCTCCTGAGAAAGGAAGTTTCATGGCTGAGTTTTATCTCTGCTAATGGAAGTAATAATTTAAACCCATGTTTAGTCACTTCTGCAGGTTCTGTGATTGCTTTTGTAGTTCTAAAAGTCTGTATCTCCCTGTCTCCTGAGGCTGTGTGTCCTGACAGGCTCATGGTCACCTGGATCATTGGTTTTCTTGGGTATTTTTCTCCCTGAAATGGAGCGTAGCTTCAACGGGAGGCATCATGTCAAGGTGCAGGTTGGATTCACAAACTGGAAGGAGATTTTCCTAGGACTTGTGTGATGTTTCTGATGAAAGACTTGTTAAATAGCCAAAGAGAGTGCCGTGGCATTCCCTAAAGAGAAGTGCAGAGGTACTCTAGTGTTTGGAAATTTCATCACATGTGGACTTAAAAAGAACCGTAACGTGCACATACAACTCTGAACTCAACTGATTTAGGGCTTCACTGTAGCAGTTTGTTTAGATTATAGTTGCTGTCAGTAATTTATAAATACATGCAGGATATAAGGATGAAACCAAAGCTATCATTAAACGGAGTAATGGCTTCACTATGTCAGTCATTTAATTGACCCTTGGAAAATGTACGTGGTAATGTGTTGCAAATCAAAATCTGAAGTGCAAGGCAACACAGTAATAATTTTGGGGATGAAAATTGGGAAAGGAATACATAACATTAAATTTCGGTTCATCTCCCTGCCTTGTCCTCGTTTGAGTTTTTACCAGAATGAATGGATTCCGGTGAAGGGTTTTGAAGTAGTTTCCGGTAATCAGGACTTCAGCGCTTGTCAGAAGAGTGTACATCCAGAGATCTCTGGTTAAAATTCATGTTCAGGAGACCTGTAACTTTATGTCTTATTAAAGAAAATGGGATATACAAAGCAAATCAAGAGTTCTGTTGTCGTAGTTTGTTACGGAGGCCTCGGCCTCTGACCAAATGGCAGCTGAATTGGCAGTTACTGCTTCTTTGTCTTCTATGATTCCACCAGAAACGTCAGGAAAAAAAAACCCCATATGATTGTACTTGTGCAATTGTTTATGGCATTAGTGAAATCTGAGGAGTGCAGGTTGCAGGAGGGTCCTCAGGTACTGGGGAATAAGTGTATTTTAATTGTATGTAATCAATCTGGAATAATGAAGAGTAGAAAAACAGAACTATCATGAGATTTTTGGTATTCACGTATTCTTCCCCCACCCTCTTGTTCTTCATATATAAGTCCTTTAAAAAGACAGTATGTCTAGGAGAACACCATAAACCACACTTCCTTAGCAAGAAATTCCTTTAAAATCCCTCTTTAAACAATTACAGAATTGTGGGCCATTAGTTATTTATTTTTTGACAACGTGCTCATTCAAATATCACTTTGTATCTTGCACAGTTTAGATTTATCTACACAGAGAAAGAAAACCATTTTCATGAACTGCACTGGGAGTACCCTAAAGCAGAATGCAAAGTGTGTTTGAGATCAGTTCACAGAACATTAACTTAAGGTGTTTCAAGCTAGAAAGGGGGAGGAAAAAGACACTTGGCATATCATTAAAAAAAAAAAAAAAAGTTTGACCGCTTAAAAAAAAGTCAGAAATCAAAGACTTCGGTACTTTCAAAGAAATGTCTCACTTGTGTCTCTGGCGAGAAACTGTTGTGTTCTGAGCTGAGGGATGAGGTGGGATCTGTGAGCCCTTCTGGCTGTGTCAGCGCTGAGCCCTGGGCGGCACCGAGCAGCCTCAGCCTGTGTGCTGGGGGGAGAGACATCGCTGGTGACTAAATACCAGCGACTCTCGGAAGAGTTCTGAGTGTTTTAATGGCAGCACTGAAAAATTCCTGCTTTCTTCCGTCCCTGAAAACAAAGTAAATTGAATTTACTCGTGCTCGCTCTTGCTCACTTTTTAAATTCGACTGAGCTGTCTTTGAAATAAGTTTGCTAATTGCAGCTGGAAAGTTGCAAAAGTGGGTTGAGTTTGGGGTCAGTTACTTCTTATTTAATATTCTGTATTTTGTGGCTCATCCAGTGGTTAAGTCTGTCCAGGCAACTGAGTGGAACCCTCAGCACTGGAAAAGGACACAGGTCTATTTTAGGTCAATCACGCGAAGCAAGAAGTGAAGTCAGAAAAAAGGTTTCTTTGTACTTTCTGTTAATCTGCAGTTAGACAAACAGACAACAAACAGAAGTTAAAACACTGAAGGAAGTTTATAAGCAGGAAAAGAACTGGCTGAAATCTACCTGAATTTATGATAAAAATAATTTACTTTTATTCATAGAATCACAGATTCCCAGTAGAATGATGGGTTGAATCTGAAATCCATTGGACTGTCCATTAGATGAAGGAAAAGGTCAATGTGCTGGTAAATGTTTTTGAGCTAGGACAGCCTTTTCTGTGGTTGTATTGCATTACACAGCTCACTTTCAGCAGGAGGTTCCTAACAATATGAATGGAATTTGGGTCCAATTCTGTGTTTGAGAAGTGCTCTTTGGAATCACTGGGTAGGATACTTTTAAAATACAAAAAAAAATATTCTTAATTAACAGAGTATTATTGCTATTTGGGACTGCTGAGCATCATGTGCTGGGTCAATTGTCCCATAGCTGCGTCCTTTGGATATTTTTTATCTTGCTAACTTAAAGCAGGTTTCATGTTTTGGTCATTATTTAACATCAATGGGAAAACATAAAACCCCAGAATATTTTCCTGTTAAGTTTGGTGAGAACTTCATCTGGCTTCATAAAAATGCTATTTGCTATGAGTCCCCTTAATGTCAGTATTTGTACTTTTGTTGTACTGCACTTAACAAGAAAAGAATATTTAAAAAGTAATGTCTGAATCAAAAATTGTGCAACATCCCTCTGCAAAAAATGTGTAGAGTCTCAGTTCCGTACATGTAATTCATTTTGGCAGGTACAGTCCTTTTAGGCTCTATTGTATTACAAATGCTAAAAAAGCTTGAGAGAAATCATTGGAAAAAGGTTTAGAGTAAGTGATTTAGGAGGGCTGGCAGGTGGTAGTGTGGCTACTGCAGGATTAACTGAATTCTGGAAATGCAGTCACTTCAGAGTATTGGGTCTGTGTCTTGATTTAGTCATTACTGAAGCAGAAATCACTTTGCTGATCTGCTGAACTGCCAGACAGTGGTTGATGGAGTTATTAATCAACGAACAGAAATTACTCTCTGAAAAATTTGGGATGCTTCAGTGATTAAAGGGATAACTTGGTCAGGACACCCCTTTAACTGCAGTGTATGTGGTTACATGGGGTTACATGTACATGTGATACTTGTGTAAAGCTGTGGCGTTGCAAATAGGTCTTTTGGAAACCTCCGAGGGAAAGTGAAGTGGAAATGATGAAATTTCAGGATACTCTTGGAAACAGCTCAGTGTGTTACTATGGTAGTAAAATACCTGTTGATGAGCCTCACAAAAGTTAGATGTGCTCAGATATTTCTTATGGCTGAGGGAATTAACATTTTTAACAGACTGTTTTGTGATCCATAAGACCAGCTTTAGGATGACATCCATCATTTTGTGAACCACGTTTATGGCAGATTTTCCTGCTTTCCTTTTCTTTTAATGCTCTTTGACTGATGTAGTTTTTACAGCCTCAGCCATAATGGTTTTGGAGGGAGAAACGTCAAATCTGTTGTGGGTTGGCAAGAGCCGTTTTCTTTCTCAGCTTTTGAAGATCCTACGCAGTTTTATGGAGGACCTTGGAAATGGGAGCCCTAATTGGAGTTACATATTTCTGCCAAAATGAAGAGTTTCCTGCTGCCCTTGACATCATTGTGATTTTAGGCTGAGTTCTGCATGCTGATTTGCACTAGATCCTTTGCCGTTTTATATTTCCTGAATGTAAGCTCTGTATTCCTTGAGTCTCCTACTGATCCGAAGTGCTGCCAGCACACAGGATAACCTTGGTAGTAAACCAAGAGAAATACTTGAAGTGGATTCTCCTTTTTGAACACCACAAAAATGTTGGCTTAATATTCAGAGGTATCCTTGGAAATTTTCAAAGCTTGACCTAAGGCCCTGAGCAGCCTAATGTAACTTGGAAGCTTGAAGCAGGTTTGGCTAGACAGGCTCTCCAGAGGTCTTCCAGTCTGAACTTCCCCGTGCTTCTATAAAAAGACATTGACTCCTCTTTATAGGTCACAGCTTTTTGCTTTGTCTCAACTGTGATTTTTCGCTCAAATTCAGGATCTTGCTCTGTCCTTGCTGTTCTGGTTGTCCAGGTGGTGAAGAGGAGAGGAGCAGGACAGCAAGGAGTGCTCACCTGCCAGCGAGCAGAAGAGAGCTGTTATTTTTGCGTTGGGTTTGGCTCTCAGCACTGGTGGCTGTTCCTGTCTCAGAGCGTGCTACTGGGTGTGATTTTGGAGGCCTCCTTCAGCTGAGGGTATAGAGACAAGGCTGCCACTTCAGCAGGTCATGTCTTCACTTTGTGCAGGGCCCTCCTGAATACAGGCTGGAGTTCTGCTTTTGATCCATGAAATACCTTTTAGTTTCCTTTCTCTTTCTGAGGAAATCCTGCTGTTCGTTTTTGTTCTTCTGTAGAAGCCAACTGGAAAGCAGAGGCCTCAGCTTTATTGGCAGAGCTGAGGGCAAGAGGAGCTGAGACTGATTCTCTTCCCTCAGTCCCACGAAAACCTAAGTTAGTTGACATTCAGAGCTGTAAGACAAACTTGTTAATTCAGTTTTTCCTGGGGGTTTTCTGGGGTGGACGCATTAGCTGGAGTGTAATTTTGTTTGTATTTGTGGAGAGTGTTCTGCTGATGCTTCATGTTGATGGTTTATTGCTCTTGACTACAGGAGTGACTGGAGGTTGATTGACAGAATCTCTACAAAAAAATGCAAGAAATGCAGTTTTCAGAGGGAGACTTAACAATGTATGACTATGAGAATATGAAAATAAAATCAGTTTGAGAATAGACAATATTTTTATGGGCAGTACTTTCATTAAATGTAACAAAAGATCCCAATGAATGAAACCAAGGATCTTAAAAATTCTGTAAAAAAGATATTTATTGTTACAGAAGTTCTGATTTATTCCTTGTTTCATCATAGAATTGTCAAAATAGGCAGTCAAACAAAAATTGTTAGCTGGAAGGCAGCGGTGAAGGTGCCTGAATGTGAACCAGCATTTAATTATTTTTGTTGTTAAACCTTAATTTCTGGTGGTTTCACTTACTTTCCATGCTGTCTGTCTAACACGATGTCATTGGTATTTTTTTATACATCTAAAAGGATCATGATATTGCATATGCTAAATTTAGCTGAAATTTAGATTAAAAATTGCTTCCATGGGTTTGTGTTGGTTTATTTGGGCCAATTTTAACTGAAAGCTCAGCAGAATACTGCAAGTACTCATTCAGTATTTTCCATCCTTGACTCTTGCTGTACCAGTTTGTTTCTGCTGTCTGAAAAAGAACATTTTCCCTTAAAAAATACTTAGGTGTTACTAAATATTTCAATAAATGTCTGCTGCATGCAATTTGTTGGACATTAAACATAGTTGTTCCACAGTTATGGACAGTTTCCTTCGGACTCCATTGATGAGAACTTCTTATCCTAATTATTTGTTTCTCTTAATGAATGCATGGTAAAGGCTGTGTTGCAGTTGTACCAGTAGACACTCCCTGATATTTTCAGAATCCTGCAGATGTGGACTTTAAATAAATGAAAAGAGCAGATGGTACAGGGAAATCTTTGGTAGGCCAAGAAGCTAAATCAAAGTTTCCCTGAGTTCCAGGAGGTACCTTATGTAGGGATTGCTTTTCCATCACTAGAAAATTTAATAATAAAGTGTTGATCTGCAGTACATTGTAGAATCTCCTAAATATGAAGAATATTTTTTAGGAGAAGCGTGTGCCATGGGAAGAGATCTGCAGCATGCACTCTGCTTTTTAGCGTGTGTTTTTATGTAGGGCTTAGGCTTGCTTTGAGACGCTCAACCCTGATGGTGCTGAATATAAGAAATGTCAATATAATTAGTCATCTCCAGCAGAAAATAATTTTTGCCATTTTTCCACGGTGTGGAGGAGGGGATGAACTGGTTTTCAGTTACTCTTTATCATTTCGGTTTCTATTTTTGCCGCGGACTGGGAACATTTACCAATTACTTTTTTTTCCATCTTGTATTTAGGGATGGGCTATCTTATGAGATAAAGATTTATCACTGAAATGCCCTGGTGAACCAGAGTGAACTGGTGGTAATTCAGCAAAAGCTACTCCTTGTCTGATGGTGGGGAATAGAACACAGAACTCTCCATGGTCAGCTTTGGATATAAAGTGAGCTACCTACACCACTCTAGTCCTAACCCACGCTCTCTTAATTAAGACATTGCAAGTGTTCATTGTAGAAACTTTATATTAAACATTCTGGGCAAGGCACATAGATATGAACTGTTTCTGTTTTGTTTTGCATTGGTGCAGCTGCAGTAAAAGTTATGCAAATGAAAGACTGTACCCAAAAAGTCAGAGCACAGACAGTTGTTCTGATCCTTTCCTGATTTGAATTACCTTTAAAAAAATCTCAAAGATCCATCATTTCAAGCATATCTAGGCAAGAGAGTGCAATTTAAATGTGTGGTTGCCATCATGGATAGCATGTATGGGCTCTATAACCACAGGGAAATCAGAGATTTTCAATTTCCCTTGGAATGTGTTCATTATTAGAAAGTGTTACCAGAGTATTGTTTGTTGTAGGAGAGGAAAATCCTGTTCAAGTGTATAATGAATCTCTTGAGAGATTCGTCAGATTTACAGGTTAAAAAAGCTGTAAACCTTCTGCTGGGAATAGTCATTAAAGGGAAGATGAATGTGAGTTATCTGCACACTTCTTCTGAAACAGAAAGCCTGAAGATGATTTACAAACCGAAAAGCTGTTTCTCTTTAAATGATCTGTGTTGCTGCATTGTGCAATGAAATATAAAGTACGATTAAAGTAAGCCTGTTTGCAAAAGGAGAACCAGATGCACTGTTTGGAGAATTTTATAGGTAAGACTACGTTGATCTGGATTTCAAGGGGAGAAGCCTGAGATAAATATTTCCTTCATTCACAGATTCCAAGAAGCACTAGAGTGCAAGGAAAAACGCTTACTGCATAGGTAATCAACTTGGAGGGCCTCGTGTTGGAAATCTGATTTCCTAAATTGAAGAAAAATGAATTAATAAAAGGTCTGTAGACTAAATAAAAAAAATAATTAAAAAAAGCTCAATCCTCTGATGAGTTACATTTTTTGGTAAAACTAACAGTGACAGCCCAGGCCTGCTAAAAGGTCTGCCTTTCCACGAGGCACTTCATACCCTTGAGTACTCACTCAAGCTTGACCCAGCAGTGTGCCAGTAAAAACTCATCATTTGTGATGAAACTGCTTCATCAGTTTTTCTTATCTGGAGTATTACAGGTGTTATGAAGGGAACAGTTTTGAATGCACCACCAAAAGATAAAAGGCAGATAAGTATTTCTAAATTAATTTGTCAAAAATTTGATCCTTGAAAGATTTTAACTGGTCCCCTACAATTCCGCTGAAGATGTTTTGGTAGCCAGTATCTCCTGCTTCTTCAGAAGACTCCAGGAAAAGAATGGAAGAGACTGTTTGTGTGTAGCTGGGGTGAATTCTGGCATTAGTTTTGGTTGGTTGCTGTAGCTCCTCAGTGAAGCACAAAGGCACTGAAAACTTGGAAGACGACGAAACGTGAACTGTGTCCCAGCCGCATCTGGTGAACACAACAACAGTGGTTTCACAGTCACTCAGCTTTCCCAGAGGTCACCCCCTTTGCAAATAATGTGCATAACAAGCTGCTGTATTCACAGTGCCTCATCATTATGAACAGGGTGTGTTTCAGCTGACAATGCCATTCACAGCATGATGTTACCAGTTCAGTGCACGGCTGTGAATCTGATCTTATTGTCCTACTGGAAATAGTCAGGGCTCCAAAGTAAAATCACTGTCCCACCAACAGGATTCGTGCTTCTGCTGCATTTTCTTAATATTTTGTAAAGATCATCTTCTCCTGAGTGGTTTTTTCGAGATGTATGTGTGTGTGCATTTTATTTTATTCTTTTTTTTTTCCTACTGAAAGCATATGTGTGTATATGTGTATGCATGGAATGCTGTGGCCACAAAACCCATAACTTATGTCCTTGGTCTAGGCTAGACATTGAGCTTTCAGGCTTTGGGGAAGCTTCTTCATGAGGCAGTCCCGATAAAGATTCATCTCTGACCTGGAACACGTGCAGCATCCTCTTGAGCAGACTTCAGCCATGGCGTTGGTCACAGCGTGGCTGACGATAAAGGGGAATCGAGGCAAGAATGAGGACTTCAGGTCTGCTCTTGCTTAAGACTGAAAGTCCACAAAATGTAAGGGAATGCGCTCATTCATGTGGAATAATTTTTGTGATGCAGCCTGTTGGTGGGAGGTTAATGAAAAAGCCTTGTGACGTGTTTGGTACTGACGTTGTGTTCGGGAATGTCTTAAATACCAATGGTGCAGTGTGAGATCCTATGTTCTTTACATTTCCTTTTACAAGAATTTACATTTGGACTGTCATTTCTCTACGTGACTGGAAAGCATTTTGCCAGTTTTCATTTTCCACTACCACCCTTCTGTGCCCGTTTGTCTCCCACTGACTCCTAATTTTCCACAGGCATGGCCCTAAAAGGAACATTTCTTGCTAGGAAGGCTCTGGGTGCCAAAAGATGATTTGCACTCCTTGGACTATTTGCTTCACAAAGGCTTGCAAGATTTTAGGAAAGATGCCAGCTAGCGCACAGACAGTTTGGCTCTCCAAGCCCAGCATTAAGGTTAACAACTTGTAAATAGCTGCATGTTGCCATTATCTCCAAACCCCGCTGATTTCAGGACACGATGAGGGCTGTAATAAGAATGTTGTTCATTGCTTGTTGCGTTTTTTTTCCTTCTCTTGCCCAGCACTTACTGAAGAGTAAGGTTTAAAAGTTGGATGGCTTGTGATGGGGTCTTGATGTGATTCTTTCATCTCACTGACCAGTGTGTTCCTGGTAGAACTCTAACAAATGGATCACTGAGATGAGCGGAAAAAAACTGAATCCAAACCTGCCACTGTTTTTTTAAAGAATTATTTATAAGAAGGAATCTTGGAGTCCAAAAATTTTGGATTTTTTTTTCCCGCAAAAATAAATACAGTGTTAAGAGAGCTGAATATATTTACGGTATCTCCTGTAAACCTTCATATATGTATAAGGCTTTCTTGCAGCTATATAAATCTGCACATCTTGATTGATGTCTTTGGAGCTGTGCTGACTTATAAAAAACATGGATTGTATCTAGCATATGCCACTCAAAGTTACAGCATCTCTTTTTTCAGATATGTATAAAAATTCAACTTGGTGCATTTAATGAAAAAAATATTTTCAGTGTTTAGGAGATGCTAGCTTTGCTTTGAGAATGTCTAATGCATTGTTGCATATCATGCTCAGTGAAGTGGCGAGCTTTGAAAAAAGTTGATAAATTAAACTTAATTAGTATATTTTTTTTATGCAACAATCCTTTCCTGACCCAGGAAGAGTTGTTCTGTCGAAATGTGCAACTCTATGTGACTGTTTATTTCCAAAAGAAAGTGCCAACACTGATCACTGAGACACATTAGCCTCGGATGTGCTGTGAAAGAACTTGATGTCACTCTCCTGTGAGTGTCCTCTGTCTGAAAACACAGAAGAATATTGCATGATTTGATTTGAAGAAGAGCTAAATTGCTCCATGTAGACATAAAATAATGACAGTAGTAACAAAAGTACTACACCAGTAATATTGGTGATGGTACCACTGGACAGGTGACCCAACCAGGAGCGACAGAGTTCTCATGGCACTTTCTTCCCAGGAGTTTGTGATGTGTCAGAGTAACAAAGAGAGGACAAGGTGGGCAAACCTCACTGCATTAACTTTCTGTCAGGAGCTGATGATCATTCATTCATTCATTCATTCATTTTCACCCATTTATTTTGGAGAGGTAGGAGGGATGGAGGAGACTACATTGGATTACCTGGGAGCACTGTGTTGAGTCTGTGTCTGAGCTGTGTCTGCCCTAGGCCTTGAAAATTCACGACGGAGCCGCAAAGGGCCTCCTGTGTAGGAAAGAATTGGAGCAGAGTCTTGGAGGAGAATTTCGTAGCTGTGATGACTTGGCTGTCGGAGTACACGGCTGGAACGCCACAGCCTGAGATGAATATGCTGCAATATCAAGGCAAAGTGCCAGGATGAAGGGAGCGTGTTCAAAGTGTGGCGTTGGAGCTTCACAATACAGAGAAGCTTTGAGGCAAGACACTGAAGTACTGAGGAAAAATCAAAAAGACTGAGCCGTTTTGCCAAGCTATCAGGGAACACAAACCAAGATGAAACATTCAGTTCTCATGGAGAAGCACCCAAGTGCTGAAGGAAAATGCTAAAATGTGCAGATAAAATTGGTGGTTCCTAATGCAAAGTGCTAAAGAGGCAAAGGCAGAAGTGCAGAGTTAAATAATGTTGAACAGATGAAGCATGGAAGCTGTCAAATTACGTCTTTTCTTTGGAACTAAGTTTTTGGGGAAGCTGATGTTATGATTCAGTCTGGCTTTGATTGACAGCCTGCTTATGGCAACATCAAAGGATTTATTGGTGTTTTGGTACAAATGGGACACTTTTGCCAAAGCATAGGATAGAAGTACAGAATTCCAGTTCAGAGGACTGCTGGGTTTTTACTGTAAATGCTGAAATGTTTTGCTCTGCATAAGATTCAAAGGAGGAAATTATTTTGGTTAAGAATTCCCCTTAGGAGGCTTAAATTCTACAAAATCCAACCCAATGACACCAACATACCTTAAGATCAAAGGCTGACATATTTGTAGTTTTATCGTGTATGAATCCTCCTGTTAAAGATCTTCATGAAAAGTTATTCTAACCTGCCCCATTTAATTTCATTTCTGTAAAGGCAGTGCACAGTAATTCAAGAAAAGGGACTCATTTTTAATATGACAGAAACGTACAGTTTCTTCAATATCCAGCTCATGAATATTCATGTATTTTTGTCAGTATGTCTTCATTTCAGAAGTAGTAAAGGGACTCTAATACGAATGGTGTCCTGTGGCTGGTGTGGAGGTTTGCTGAAGGGGAATGAGATGCAGGTTTTAGCAGAATGGGAGACACAGCTCTTCTAGGTTATTTTCAGACAAAACTATGGAAAGGGGGAGACTGCTTTAAAATTCACAGAGACTCAACTCAACCCTAAGGAAACTTGTCCCACTCTAATAATGGCTGAGGAACCAGAGTGATGGCAATTTGTGTGTGAAATTGTATCTGTGTGAAATAATGCACGTTTGCCACGGTTCAGTGCACCTTGTAAGAGAACACCGCCTGTACTGCACATGTGGTGTTGTCCACAGAGTTGGTTAGAGGCCATTTCACTCTGTGCTTTTACTTTCATTAGAAATTGCTCTGTCTGCAGTTGTATAAACTATTGCTGTGTGCAGGCACTGCCTCAGACTGCCAGCCAGGCTTTTTTCATTGTTGCAGAGCTTTTCTACAGAGATAAGGCTTTTAGTTGGATGTTAAGAGGCTGTTTATTCTTTTGTTGTTCTTTAGTTTAAGAGTCTCACTGTCCTGATGAGTGTGCCAATTATCTGGATGACAGAAATACTGCCTCACCTGACAGCACCAGAGCTGTTTCACTTTTCTTCACCTGTTTATTCAGATAGCAAATGACACACACCTCCGGAGAACCCGGTATCTCGTGTCGTGTGCGCGTTCTGACGGATTGATTGCCCCAGAACGCAGAGCCAATATGAAATATGGAAAATGTATGTTGATTGCCATCTCCCATAATGTCCTTTTCATGGAATGAGAGGAGAGCTGCCTGGTGCAAGGTTTTCAAATGTTCAGAGGGTGAATCACGCAGATGTGTGTGGAAGGGTCCCTCAGAATGGAAAAGAATGGTTTTGGAGCAGCCAAATGTTTCCCTTTATCCTTTGAGTGTTTGCAGTGTTGGTGTGCAGCACTGGAAATTTGGGGGAGAATTACTGGAGATTCAGAACAAAATTTGTACAGGATCC
Organism: Orthonyx spaldingii; assembly: GCA_013397795.1. NCBI lineage: Eukaryota > Metazoa > Chordata > Aves > Passeriformes > Orthonychidae > Orthonyx > Orthonyx spaldingii. The sequence goes on from VZTJ01003855.1 coordinate 33,498, forward strand.
AAGTCTCTCTTGGGCAAATGCAGCGTGCTGGAAACTTGGGAAGAGTGTATGTTATGTAACCAGGCTCAGTTTCACAGCTGATTTAGAAAAAAAGGGCATTTTGCTTCCCAGAATGAGATCTGGGGAAAGAAATTTTATCTTGATCAAATACAGCAGCTGCTGCAGTTTATATTCAAGTGTGATGCAAATCAAGGCCCCTTTTCTGCTCTGTTCCGTTCTGTCCAAAGAGGGAACCATTGTTGGTTTCTTTTTTTTTCAGAGAACCGGTCTGTGGTTTGACCCCAGCAATTACAAGTGATTAAAAAAATATATATATATACAAGTTCTAGGATATTGCAATGAAACATATAAACAGTTTAAAAATACTTAAGTGATGAATCTGTGTTGTAAGAGCCAGCTGCAGAGTACTTATAACTGGAGTATGGTAAACCATTTAAATATTCCAAACATTATGTACAACAGATCTTGTACTAATTCATTATGAAAACAGCAATTTCATTTAATCATTTATTAGCTATTTATAAGGTGTCTGCATATCAAGTATGCATACAGATTGTTGTTCAACCTGGCGACCAGGAGAATGCTTGCATGTGCAATCACTAAGGATTCTTTTTGGGGATCATTGTTCTCAATTACTCCTTACCAGCATGTGTGGTTCTGAGACGTGTGTGTGTAGCAGAGTAAATGAGTCTTTGTCCCCCAAGAGGGGGAAAAACCCCAACAAATTTTCCAGAACAATACCCAGATGTGAATGTGAGTCACTCATTCCTCATTTCTGTTCACTTCTGGAATGTGCCTTTGCTGCTGTCATCATAAAGACAGCGGAGCAAGCTGCCCAGAAATGCTGTGTAATCTCTGTCCCCAGGGGGCTGCAAGATCCAACTGGCCAGAACCTGAAGCAATCTGGTGTGAATTGGGTACTGACACGTATCTGTGCAGGAGATTGGACTGTGGCCCTTCCGAGGGCCGTTCCAACGGGAAGGATTCACTGACTTCCTAGGAAGTCACGGCGTGGGACTCAGCAGAGTGCTGGTAGTTATCTGTTGTGTTTCCAAGGTTGTTAAACACAGTTTTGTTGTAGCACACAGTGTTGGACTGCCATGAAAAAAAGGAACAAATCCAGAGGAAGCAAACTGCAATTCTCTGTGACTCTGCTGTTTTGTATCCTGATCCTTGGTGTTTTCCCCACCCTGCTGCAGTGCTTTGGGGTTTTTCATGACTGACACGTGAGTTTCAGCTTTCCTCTTGTGATAATTAGTTTCTTTGATGGGTCTTACTGTTCTGTAGGTGTAGGTACCATAGGATCCAACTGCTATTAGCAGGGTACTGTTTGCTACTTATTTTACATCCACATCTGAGTCATCTTCATTATCTCATCATTAAAGCTTTGAGAACCTTAATCAAGAATTTGCCAGCAAAGATAAAACATATCCAAGACTTTAGACTCCCAGATCCTAGAACCATAACTGTTATCCATGTCCCATAAACATTTACTATTTTGGAAAGAGCAGTGTATTTAACATCATGTGAGTTGCTAATGCCAACAATAAATAAAAGGGAAGATGCAGACACCTTGCTGAAATGCACCTGAAGAGGTTCAGATAATTCTTTTCCATGCCTTGGCCGTGACTCTCTGCCTGCTGCATAACCCAGGAGGGGCACCAAGCTGGGTTTAGATTGAACATGACTGGTGAAATTCTTGGACACTGTTGAAGTTCTCACTAATGGGATTGTTTATCACATCTATTCTTACTCCTGAAATGAGTATGTGAAGACTGGAAGAGAATTTGTAGGTCACCCCGCCATATAGTCCTTTTCATAAATGTACTTACAGACCATTTAATCTTATAAAGAGCGTGGAAAAGGGATAAGATTTTATTGCAAAAAATACTTTTCTCACACACCTCAGAACTTGCTCTTTTTTTTATTTTTCGCTTCCCAAGTAGATAAATGTAAAAATTTCTTTTGCCAGCAAAGAATTGATAAACTACTGAAGACTTCAAAACTCCAGCTGATTCCCACAGTGATCCATTGCTTTGTTCTGTTGGTGTCAAAATCCTGGATGCAAGTTTTTAGCCCTGAGGTATTTGAGGACAGCTATACCATGCATTTCTCGTGAGGTGACTCTCACAGACAATGAAAATGTGAATTATTCACAGAGCCCTGGCATTGTTTGTGATGCTCTGTGCCAGTGCACCTGCATTAGCTCCACTCTTTTTAATACCTGTATTGTTTTCACTTTTAAAACTGAGTTAACATTTTGTTGTAAATGCCTGTATTCATGGTTCCAAGTGCCTTTTCTGATCTGCAGAGACATGCCTACACATAAAAACTTAGCAGCTGATAAAATTAAATGGCAGATAAGGAAAATTGTGAAAAGCCTGAATCTCAAGTCACCCATCAGTACCCGTGGGCCTTCAACAGCGTGGCACAATATGACATTTAATCAAAATTAATATCGTTACAGCAGCAGCGATCGAGCATAAAGTATTTCAGGGATTATTGACAGACTGAAAGGAACTGCTGGCTTGCAGTAATCAACAAAACTCATCTGGCTTTTAATTGCCAGGAATACCTGCAATGAAGTCTTCCTTGCTGTTACAACTCGAAATTGATGGATACAATGCTATAGATTCTTTTTGCATAACAGACATTCATTCGCTGTTTATTAATTTTTTCAGTGTTTGTTCCTGCCACTTAAATATATTTCCTGAAATAGAATAGAGGAAGGAAATTATCTAAAATTGTCTACAAGGGCTTGTACAAAGTGCTGCTTTTGCTGCTGCCTAGAAGAAATGTGCCAGTCAGTAACTGACTCCCAGACTCGGCCTAAAACCAACAAGAATCCAGCAATGATGATACCAAACAAAGCACAGCAAATGAAAAAAATATAAAGGTTCATAAAAATATTTGTGTATCAGCTTGCCTGGCACGCCAAAGAGAGCTCTCCTGGAGAAGTAACATCATTTTACGTACATTTTGGTGCTCGAAGTTTGGTAAATTCTTTCATTTATGCTCTTTTTCCACCAGTGCACTTAAGAGTGACTTAAATGAACACTGTCTTCTGTGTTACTTTGTGGAACATTAACTTCCAGAAGCCCATTGCCTGAATTCAGAATGAACTGCTCCTCGACTGCCATGAATTGGTAATACTTTGTTGTGGAAAGTATGGAAGGAAAGCCACGGAGTGCTGAGGACTGAGATCCTGCAGGTGGGGTTTGGAGTCCATTTCCGAGCAGGGGGACTGGCACCCCGTGTGCAGCCCAGAGTCAGGAGGCAGGGAAGCTGAGTTATCATCCTGCATTCCTTGCAGAGCAAACCAGAGGGAGGAAAAATCCCATTTGTTACTTGAACAGACCTCGGAGAGCTCTTCCTTCCACAGTTTGGCCTGATTCTGTGTTATCACCTGAATATCCTTTTACGTGCCTTACCAAAGTAATCGCTCTAAATTCCTTTTCAATTTATGCTTAACCAGGCTGATTTGCATGCACGTAGAAAAGGAAATGAGAAACTTTTAAACCAAAAATCTATGTTCTTAGAATTTGATATTCATGCACATTTTTATGCATGGAATTCCCATTAAGATTACTGGAAGCTTTACCTACAAATCTTCCATGCTGGAAGAATGATTAAATTCCCAAAGTTTTATGAGAAATAATGTATCTTGCTTTTCAGTTGCCAGTTAATGCTAATGAGGGTATGAGCAACTACGCTCTTGTATGTTTAAATTGACCGAAAGCTTTGTGTGAGGCTGGCTTGAAAGTGGATGAGAATCCATGAGTTATTCATGTCTCAGAGGAAAATACTTTTTGGGTTGACTTCTGCTTCAGCTGCCGAATAATTTTTATATTTTGTTTTTCTGCAGGAAAAACATCTTTAATAGCAATGTAAATACATGTGAGTGTGTGTAAATCAGATTCATTGCGTGAGTATCAGCTAAAATTAGTATCGTGTTTCCCAAATAAATTGTAACTATTTAAATAGCAAGCCTTTGTTTTTTAAGGCTGCTTTTCAATTTAAGGAGTTTCCTGGCATGTTCAAACTACCAGGTTTTCTGACTGTGGTCTGTTGCGTGTGATGTAGCAAAAACTCCCATTCTATTTAAATTAAAATACATTTCAACTTCAACCCATCCAACCGCAAAATGTCCCAGAACCTCGCTTCATTTTCCCTCTCTAGGGAAGCAGCACAGAATAAATTATTCCAAGTTTCAATGCTGCTCTCCAACTTGTGGGAAACATTTGGTGCCTCATTTTGCCGGACACATTATCCCAGAAACCTTGAATTGATAGAGGCATCTTAGTCTGGTAGTGATGAAAAGCCCAAAGGAAGATCCTGCTGCTTTAGTTTGAGCTGTGGCACTGTGATGTCCTGTGCACTGTGCAGCTGCTTAAATCTGCATGGTGAATTCAGGCAAGTGCAGAAGGAATGAAACTGGAAAAGCTCTGAGATATTTAATGAGGTATTTTCATTAAATATCATGATTCCGACATAATGTATTTTTCTTAAATTTTATAGGGGCAGAGATTCACATATTTTGCTCCTTTTGCATTCCTTGTGCTGTTTTTAGCATGGATGTATCAGCATTAGGATTGCAGTGCTGGAGCATGAATGGCTGCATTTTTCACCTGAGAGAATTAGAAGAATCTTCATTGTTCTGCATAGTCTTCTCTTTGTATTATTTCTAAGTAAGTGAAAAAAAAAAATAATCTAAAAATGATATTGCATTTTAGGGCAAAATCTGTCCTTTCTACCTATAGGTGTCTCCAAGTCCAAGGAAAATATTGGCAAAGCAGGAGTTTGATTTTATTGGCTACTCTCATATTGGCAACAAAAAAGTCATAAATTGCCTGAAATCCATCCAGTAAATCCCAGAAACTCATGTAAAAGCTGTGAATTTAAGTAGCACCAGTGCTTCAGCATGGTGCTTTTGTTGACACGGGATGAGGCACTTGCAGTGTGTTCATTTTCATGCAGAGTGATCCTATTTTCTGACATGTATGACTGCCTTGTGAAAGGGCATTTTCTTGGATGAACTTGTGTGACTTTGCTGCTGAAGGGGTTGCTCTGGTTTGTCAGTGCTGGGCACACAAGCCAAGCACGAGGCACAGGGACTGTACCTGTGTGAGGGCTGAAGGGTCTGTGGTAGAGCTCAGGAAGGAATGTGCCATCAGTGTCAGTCGCCAGCTGATTTATAAACTCCCTTTTTCCTATTATTGCTATAAACTGAAGTTAATTTTCATTAAATATCATGATTCCGACATAATGTATTTTTCTTAAATTTTATAGGGGCAGAGATTCACGTATTTTGCTCCTTTTTGCATTCTTTGTGCTGTTTTTAGCATTGGTGTATTTTGGAAATGCTTTGGCCCAGTGTTTTACACACAGCAGTTATTGACCACTTTCCATTCTAACTACATGGAAGAGAATTTTCTGATTTAGAAAAACGCCATAGAGTTCTTTCCAGGATTCAGATTCTTTTATATTATTGTTCAGGTCCAAGTAGATATTCTGGGTGACAGTAACATCCAGGGACAGTCTTGGCTGTTACTCTTATGTGCACGTTCATATTCCTGATTTCCATAATTCTGATTTGCCCTGGCAGCTGGACACCTTGGAGTGTCATCAAGAATTCCAGAATTATTGGCAGAGCAGGAGAATTTAGTCATTCCAAGCATCCTTATTTTTACCTTTTCAGTTAATGCCTGACTTCTTAATCACTTTTAGTTTTGTTTCACCTATAAATGAGGGATTAAGACATTAAATTTACAGCAAAAAAGCGCAGCTCAGATTAAAAAGGAAAGAAGAAAAGAGGAAATGTAATTGGTATAAAAGTTATATAAATGAAATTTCTTATTATTTTTCTTTAAATAATGAATTATTCAGTATTTTGGTGTTAATAATTTAACAGAACCCAAAGTAAGATATCAGCAGGATGCATGTGGGATGGGTGGTAGTTCAAGTTTGATGTAGAAGGCTTGCCTTTGTATTGAAGTTGGGTTGAAGCTTTGATCTATTTATAATGAGTATTCTGAGGGTTTACTAATTATTTTAAACCTGAAGAGAATCTCAGAGTCCATTTTTCTGTTGGAAAGGAACCAAAAATAAACCTTGCTGGAAGGTAAAGGCAGAAGTCATAAAGTTGGAGCGTGTTTTTTAAAGTTAAAGCACGGCCGCCTACTGGCTATAAGTTCTGAGAAGTTTGGGGGAAAAATGTATTTTCTGTCTCCTTTTTGCATTCTGTAGCATAAGAAATTTTCTGAGGTACTGCTAACTTCTGACTAGGGATAAGGCATCCTTTATATATTCCATCCACTTACAAAGTTTGCAGCTATGAAGCTGAAATGCAGAATCGTTTTTGTTTTTCTTCAGAATTATATTTAGATTTAAAAACGTGCACCAATTTCTGTGACTTACCACATTCATTCTATTAGCAAACTAAATTAACATACATATTTATGAGAAATTGTGGGGTGCTAATAGATTTATCAAGGGAAACTGTACAAACCATTCCTGATGGTGCACAAGTACAACTTTAAAAATAAATCTGGATTTATATCTGCTCGGAACATTGCGCAAGACTTGGGAAGCTTTTTTTTGAAAACCGTGCTTGTGCCTGATCCATCCTCAATTCCATCTTTAAAGGCAAGATTCTTATTTGTTTCAATTGCTTTGATTTTGTCACTGAAAACAGAGACCCATACACTATGGAATTAAGTGCTATTTACATCATGGGAGAAATCTCCCCCCTCCCCTATTTTCTAGGATTTTTTCCAGTTTTCAAAGGATGCTAACTAGTTTAATGAATCTATAATGCATGCAAATAATTTCTTTCTTTTTTCTTTTTCTTTTTTTTTTTTTTCCCCATTGAAACAGTATTTGGGATTAAAGGTGAACCTCTTTTCATGGTTCAAATCATTTTCATTAGCAGGAAGGGAAAACATGCCCAATAAGCCTGGCACTGCAAAAGAATTATTTAAAATGGTTCTGAGGAGCAATTTTTGCCTTTTCAATTATGCAAACGTTCATCAAGTTTTTGTCTTTGGCAATCTTTGGCTCATACTAAAAAACTGACACAGACTTTTTGACCTGACACAAATGTAATTGCTGTGAAGGTTTTCTCCTGCCTTTACCCTGGCACAAGATTAAAGAAATGGAAGCACTGCATTCCACAAATCAAGCTCATACTTATACCTGGATCTTATCCTTGTGATTAAATTTTTATGGAACCATAGAATAATTCACGTGGGAAGGAGCCCTGGGAGTTTCTAGTCCAGATCTCTGCCTGCAGTGTCAGGGGTGAATTCAGATCTGATCGCTTTAGGCTTTGTCCAGTCGGGTCTTAACCCGCACACAACCTCTCCTGGCACCCTGCTCCAAGGCTTAATTAGCCCAAGTGATGATTTTTGGCCATAATGCGCAGTCAGAACCTTCCTCATTTCATTTTTCGAGCCTGTCCCTTGCTCTCTCACTCTGCACCTCAGTAAGGGCCTTGCTTTTCCCTCCTGGCATTTTTCCATGTTGGTAATTCCTTCCCTCCTTGAACCTTGTCTTTATACTCAAAGACCTTTCTCTAAAAGACTGAGGCAAAGTTTAGTTTCTTTCTCTTGTCTTTCTTCACTTTCATGTCACGTGTGTATGAGCTCAGTCGTGAGTTCCCTGTGAAACCAAGGCCTCCTGGTATTTCTGCTTCTTTTCCTGGGCATGGAGTGTTCTGCTTGCAGGAAGTTGCCCTTACAGGGCTTCCAGCTCTCTTGAGATCCTTTTCTTTCCAGAGTTCCTCACACAGGATCTCACCCACCCAAAAAATCCCTTCCTAAGCTGAAGTCTGTCCTCAGAAATTCCAGGCTCTGTACTTGGCTACTTGCCGAGACAATTTTTTTTCAAAGAAACTGAGACTATCACGATAAAAATAATTATGCTGAAAATATTTTTAATAGCTGAATAATCACATTTATCATTATGGTTTTTACCTATAGCTAGACTTCTAGACTGCTATAACTCAACAAATAATATATGGGAATCTCTTAATTAGCATACTCTTATAACTAGAGACATTTTGCCAAATTCAGTGAGGTGTAGGTACTTTTTGTTAATTAATTACTGAGTGATCATTTAAGAATTTGTCACTGGGACCTAGAAGGAATGGGTAATGAGGCTGCTTGTTACAAATTCAAATGAATCTAGATAAGAAGTATACAAAAAAGAATATTGGACTTACACCTAGCTGATCACTTCATTAGCTGTACCAAGGAAACAGCTGCTAAAAAGGCCTTTGACTGCTCTCTCACAGAATTTCACTTCCAAGGTGCTGTTCCTTAAGGTAAATAACGCACATGCTGCCTGTGACCGGTGACTACAGCAAGAATTCTTGCTCACTGCCATCAAATAAAGCATTTAGGGGGCAAAATTTGTAATGCCACAATATTACAGACAATTTATGCCTTTTATACAACAGATTTTTTTGCTGTGCAGATGTTTGTGAGCGATACAAGACCTGAAATTCCATAACAGTGAATATTCCACAGTGTCAAAATTAACACTGACTCCAGTGGAACTGGGGCAGTGGAAGCCTTGTCCAAGTCAATGGAAGGTCAATACAGATCAAAATAAAACAGTACCTGGGCGTATTGTTCTTTAACATTAATTATATCTCTATGCTCTTTGCTTTGTTGGGATTATACTGAGGTAGAATTTGGTTTGGTTTGAAACATTTTTGTATTTAAAATATTTTTGAGTTTAGAATAGTTTTGTAAAACGGGAAGATGATTGGAAGAATGGAGGTCATGTGGAAAAAATATTTATTTTCTTTCACTCAGTTTTTGCATCCTTTCTGTTTCACTAAAGTCAGTGAAAGAGGAGATTTTTAAAGCTCATGGAATCCTGTCTGACGTGTAATTGGAGACCACATGTGATAAACCACAGTGCTGAGCAGTCATGGTTTATTGTGTAAACTGGACACTTAATTCTAATTTATGGTGTTTAATTCTAGAACTTCCTGAGTAATCCAGGTATGATGTAATACTCTACCAGCTAAGCAATACATGATAAACCAGACTTTTTTCTGCTCTGCTCCTTGTTTTTGCAGCATAGATGAGGTAGAAAGGAACACATCACTTGGTGCTTGTACACATTTGCCTCGGGGTTGTGGTAATTTGAGTCTGAAGAATGACAAAGTACATAATATACAGAAGATATCAATAGCTGGGACATGTGCAAAAGCCTTATTCAAAGCACATTGAGTTGTTCTAAATGTTTTAATCTGGTCTTCTAAGCCACGTCTCTATCTCTTATTACAGAGTGTGTGGTGGCACGACAGCAATTTTGCATAATAAAATATAAAAATATTTAAGTGTTTATTGTTTGCCTCAGTACAAGAACACATTTGCTCATATGAAAAGGAAAATAAATTACATTTTTTCACCGTGGCTTAAATGTATTGTTGATAAACATGAGATTTCATGTCTTCATTTAGTGAACATGGGAATATTCTCTGTGTATAAGAAGAAAATCTTTTAAAACTTTAAAAACAGGAAGTTCAGAAAGAACTTTGGTTTATTTCTCATTATTTAACATAAATAAAAATACTTACATGCAATAACAGAATAAAAGGAAAAAAACAAAAAAGAAAAGAGGGATGCTTGCATGCCACCAAGGACTGGAAGTGTAAGCAATGTACACAAATAACTTTCAAAAGCCCAGGCTGCTTTCTCTCGGTATTTACCATGTTTAAGCTCCCTGAAGACTGCCATAATTAGTTTTCTCCCTTACAAGTAATTATGAGCACCTGTAATTTAAAGAAAAATATTTGTGTCTGAGATACGATCCCTCGGGTATTTTTCTTTTAGATCCTTCCTCATTTGCTCTTAGAAGTTCTTTTCCACTAACTCCTACTCTTGGGATGCTTTAAATGGGATGAATTGTTCCTCTTCAATTACTTTGAAAACCAGGTGAGGCCTGAAAAAAACCCTTTCTCAAAATAGCAGTGTCTCAGTCTCGAGGGAATTGTGCAGTCCCGCACACCAGGAGATGCTCTGGAGATGGAAAACCCCAGCACTGTGTTCCTCTCCCCTTCCTTCTGCTTGGAGGTTTCACAGGTCAAACTCTACAGAAATTAATCTTCCACACCTGAATGTCGGCATTAGCTTTAAGCTGGGAGATTTCCTCAGAAAGAATTATTTAAGAGTAATTTTGCTTAATGCGAGGAACTGACAGGATAAGCCACGAAGTCTACAAAGAACTGCCCATTAACTGGACAAACCTAAACCACTGGCTGTCTGAGAAAAGAACTTGATTCAGTTTTTTATTCTAATACTGTATTGATCTGAGAATGTTCTTGTCGTTCCTTTCGGGGCAGTAGACCACTGATTAAATTTTGGGTGTTTTCCTTTTCATAAGACATTTTGAATTCCTCTCTGCACTGCATCACCAATACAAGCGGAGGGAACTACTCCATATAACCAAATTCTCAGTGATGGGTGGCAATCACTGAGCATGATTTGGTTCTGGAAAGCACTGAGGTTTAAACACTGAGGTTCATACCCCTCAATACCTCTGAGGATAGAGATGTGTAGCCTAAGATTTTAAACTTGTGGGCAAATCATAAAGCACAGAACTCTTTAACGATTTCCCAGGTTCTGGATAAAATGTTCATTATGGGAATTTTCTCAGTCTGTGCTGATAAGGAGTTTGTTTTGCATCCTCTTTTTGAAGAAAGAAATGCCAGTTGTACAAGTTTAAAGGAGAAACATACTGAGGCTGGCTGGGAGACCAGGAGCTCCTGTTGTACAGCTCAGGAAAAGCCTAACTGGCTCTAATTTCCATCCCTTCTTTAATCCCTCTTAAAGACAATGAAGACAATATGTTCTTGAAGGGCAAAAACATCCTCTGTCTTTCAGCTGTATCAGTTTCAGAATTTCTCTGCCTTTCTAACGCATTAATATCAAACTGAGAAAAGGTTAATTAATACAGAACCCAGAAGTACAGCGTGCTCCAGAACGCCCTTCTTTTATCCTGTCATACAAATACTTCACAAGAATGGTATAAAGCTATTTGTGTGAGCCCCATGCCTGGCTCAGGAATTACCTACAGAAGAAGGGCTTTTCAAGGAGCAGTGCCCATTCCCTTTAAGGGCCCTGAATGTTTTTTTGGGAATCAACTCCACTTGGTTACATTCGACCTTTCAAAAGGACTGCATTCAAACAAAGGGGAACTAATCCAGGTTTCTCAACAAGACTGAAAATGAAAGCAATCACAAGCTTTTCAAAACTTGCAATGGTCTTGGCTGGATGTGCTCACCTTGTAATTGTATTTTCCTCAAGAGCCTTTCTCCCAAATAAGAGGTTGGGATGCTATTGTAATGTCAAATATGACTCACTGTTACAGTTGCTATTAAAAGTTAGCAGCTGTAATTAGGGAAGAATTTTGAAGCTGCAGTGTTGTATTGTCAGTTGTAACAGCTTTTAATTATCTTATATTTTTCTTTAAAGTGATCAGCTTTGCTGAAGTTGAATGTGCTTTTATCATTTTTGCTCTGGAAATGAGCTGACACATTTAATATAATTTAGATAGAAATACTGTTGCTGCAGAAAACAATTGGAATCTATGAACTTTTTAGAGGATTTTGAGCACAGGAGACAGCCATAGTGCTTAGAGGGATTTTGCCATCATCCAATTAAAACAGTCCTCCATTCTTTCTAATACCATTCTATCTGGTCTTAAAATGCTAAGACTAATTACATTAGCCCACAGAGGCTTGCCTGGCTAATACTATTGGCCATTTCCTCAAATAGAGGAATTATAAATGATTAAACATTTGCAAATAGGAGCAGTGTTTCTGCTGCAGGACTCGGTGGATCCAGAGGTGCTCTGTGATTCCCTCCTGGCCTGCAGCAGCCTGTGCTGCCCAGCCTTGGAGCAGGTGCCAGTGCTGGAGTTCCAGCAGCCAATTCCATTGTCCCCCCAGCTTACTGGAGTCCAGGAGGAAACCAAACCCTTTTGTTTCTATTTCTGCTCTGGGCTTAGGCTGAGGATAGAGAGAATAAAGACAGAGCCTTATAGATTAGTCTTGTAATAGGACATGCCTTGTTATGCACGACTTCGCTCCCTTTAAGTGCCTGCGGTTGTTTTGGGGGAAAAAATGAGTTTTCCAGGGAAGGATCCTGAATCTTAAGGACCTGGAGGAATGCAGTTGGGACTGCAGAAGAGCCTGGGTGAGCAGAGTGTCCTGTGGCACCGTGCAGCAGCCTGGAAGGGGAGATACAGCTAAGGAATGCTGCTCTGTGTTGTCGTTCTTGGCAGGCAGCGTCCTTGTCAATATGCATGAGCACTCAGCAGAGTGAGAGAACCTGTCACCCAGGGGATGTCACACACTGATGACAACAGCCAGGCACAGGTCCTCTAACATGTACTCAGATTAAGTTCATTTACAGTTGTCACTCTGAGGCAGGGAAAGCTGCTAGGCAGGAAAGGACAAGCAGCACTGGTGCCGCCGTTCGTACAGCCAGCATTCCCACTTCTTGCAGCCTGCTTCATAATTGGTTCTTCAAGACTGGAAAAAGTGAAAACTCTGTCTGCTTCAGCAGCTCCAACCAAACTGAAAATTAATGCTCATAATCCTTATATTACGATGTCCCCAGGAGAGACCAATTTAGCCCATGACCATTAGTGGGAAAGCTCTCTCTCTCCAGCATGTTGGTGTTAGGTTGGATTGTTCTGATAAATACTGATTTCATAGGTAACATTGCTGTCCAACTAAAAATCCACCATGGGAGAGATTCATGTCATGATCTTGTTCATGTACTCCCTTTTGAATTATCCCAGACATTCCTGGCTCTGTCACACAGTCACCAGATTCTGTGGGGCAGGGATTGAACATTTGTTCAATTTGTTTTGGTTTGTTTTTTCCCTGTCATTAATGTTTGAGGAGGTGGGATGCCTTTCAGATCACAAAAGGAGAAGTAACCAAGGAGGTATGGATGGGTGTCCTTTATCCTTCTAATACCTGACTAGTAGGTATCAACAGATGGGTAATAAAATTCTAATCTTTGAGAAAGGAAAAGACCTTCTCCCTGTGAAACTCCAAAAGGCTCACAGAATGCTGCAGGGGAATTTTACTGTTGTGAATCTAAATATTAGAATTGAAATTTGGCATGTGGGAGCATTGATTTATCACAGAGGAGAAGATTTTCTTTGAAACACTTTCAGAATTTAATTCCTGTTCTAGGCAGATGCAACACCTTGGCCTGGATTTTTGTTTGGTTGTTTGTTTTGTAAATAAAAATGCCCATCAAAGCAAATCTCATCAGTGGGAAGTGCAGTGCAGTGTCAATGGAGTTGGAGGGTTTTGGACAGTTCTGTGGTCACAGTTGCCTACAGAGTTCAGTATCTTGGGGAAAGAAAATCTCTAACTCTCACCTTGAGCAGTTTTGTAAACATTGGGCATGTTCTCTTAAATTTTGCTTTAATGCTCAAAAGAAGTTTATTTCACTGAACGCTTTTCATTATTTCTTTTCCATATAAGCACAGTATATATACACACATATCTGTAGACATATAAATCCTAAATAAGTTTATAAATTGAACCGGGAGATTCAGAGTATTATGCTTTCCAGAGTAAATAGGTTTTTGAAAAAACTATTTGACTTTGGCTTTCAGAGCACTGGATGAGATATGCAGCATTGGATACACATTTCCCAGGGCTGGGGGAGCCCAAATTCCACTGAATTTCACGGGACCAAAATACGGGTTCTGACTAAACTATCTGTGATCTGGCTTGCTTTCATGGACATATGTCAAATGAGGATATTTAAAAACGAGTCTGTAAATCTGAATAAGAAAATATTTCCAGTATCTTCTGATCCCTTTGAACACAGCCCTTCCATGGGCTTAAAATCTCACTATTCTGAGGAAAGCACTACGGGTAATTTAAGTTTGAGTAAAGAAAGAAGCAGTCTTTTTTACTTTGAGGGACTATTGCCTGCTTCTTGAGATTATTGAATTTTCATTCCAGTCTAGAGAGAAGCAGTATATCGCCGAGATGAAACAGAAAGCTTAATAGGCACTATATCTCTTGATGTTTATAGAAACTTAGCCAACAATCTTAAAAGACACCGGACTGGATTCTAAACTACTGACACAAATGAATTAGGAGGAAATAGCTCTTGCATCAGGACTGCCACATGTGCCATTCACACTGTTAAAATACGACATTATTCGTGATTTTGTTATATTAAATTAGAAATTGCGTGTGTTGGAGAATAACGGGGAATCATAGAATCAGAATGAGCTGAGCTGGAAGGGACCCACAAGGATCATCCAGTCCAGCTCCTGGCCCTGCACAGACCCCCTCAAAAATCCCACCCTGTCCATCTCTGGGAGCATTGTCCAAACCCTCCTGGAGCTCTGGCAGCCTTGGGGCTGGGACCATTCCCTGGGGAGCCTGGGCAGTGCCCAGCACCCTCTGGGGGAAGAACAATTTCATAAAAGAAGACTGGCATTTATTTTTTCAGCAAGAGACTGCAATAACTGACATCCTACAAGTAGCCAGATTACCTACAAACTTAATTCTTAGAGAAAATAATTTTAACTTCCTTAACAAGACAAAGATGTGTATCTGTTCCACACTTAAAACTCTTAAAGGAAATTGTCACAATTCTGCCCGGGGGCAGGGGGGACTTCTGTGTTATTTTTGCAGAGTTTTAGCTTGGCAGCATGGTTTTGCTGTCCAGGTGAGTGGTGTTACTTGCTGTGATCACTGCAGGCCGTGGCAGAGTACTTGTTGTTGTCAGGCACTAGGTGGCCTGCTTGCTAAAACATCGCCACCGAGGCTTCTGCAGACGATTTGCAAAAGCACTGCATGAAAAATGAGTAAATAAAAATGCAGTTTTAATTTCTGATAGAGGGTGAGGCATTTAAATGATCTGATGCAAAGTTACAACCACTGCAGGTACTGTAACCTGCCTGAACCCAACTGAGCACACAATTGTTTTGTTCTTGTCTTGCAGACAGTATTTAGACAAAAGATCAAGGTTTCCCACTAAAGATGGGATACTGACCTGTATATTCCCTAGATCATAAGCTCTTAGTTCCTTTGAGGGAAGGTGAAAACTGACAAGTACCATATAATGTAACATTTGTTTTAGCACCTGATGGTTTGGTGTGTTGTGCTGAGAAACATGAACAGGGTCAGTGTTATTTATAGTTTCTAAGGGACAAAGAGAACAGGGGTGTTCAGGAGTTAGTTGTACTCAAGCTGATCTACAGAAAACCAGAATTAAGAGCAGTAAGCAAAGCAAGACCTTGGTGGCCTTTTTGTTGTTGGTTTGGTTTGGTTTGGAGTGACTGAAGGCTGGACAAGACCTCTGTGTTGCCACCTGAGTCCTGTGCCTGTACAAACCACGTTAAACTGTGTTTTCCAGCGATTTTGATGTTTTCATTTGTCGTTCTGTGACTCTTGTTAGTGTCAGTAGAAGGAGATGTGTGGTGATCACTCAGTTTGAGCTTTGGATATTGAACTTAAAAAAAAAAAAGGTATCTATTTTATTTATTTAAATTGTAGTGAATAATAATTGCAATAACAAGCCTTCATTAAATTAGTTGTGCTGTTGAATTGAATGGCTAAAGTGATGAACCACAGAATGATTTCAGTCTGATTATTGACCTTCTTTATTTCAGGTCAAATGCAAGACTAATGAGATGGCTGAGATTGGAAAGATCATTTTATCTACCATTGGTAGAATTCTAAAATATTAGTGGTCAGGAAAGGTGCAAATTTTTGTTGTTCTGCAGAGACCACGTGAGCAGGAGGTGTCTGAACCAAGGGATGAACATAATCTGCATTCCACACAACACCATTGTGATCGTCAGCTTGGAAATTTATCTTGCACACATTTTTCGACTGAATTCCCTTAATGCCTCTGTTATAAACCAAATAAATGAACAAACAAGAGAAAGCCCCATTGCACTGATTTCTAATTGCACAGGAAAGGGCATTGTGTGGCTTGTGTGATTACTGGTTTCGTTTTCTCCTGGAATCATATGAATTTAAACAATGGATTCAGCTAACTGATCATATTCTTCTAGGCCAGGAAAGATATTTCAACCTGATATTTGTGTCCTTTATTCTGAGTAAGAGTAGAATACATCAGCAAATATATGGCAGAATAAAATGTGTTCCAAGAAAATGTCTGGTTTTTTTTTTTTTCCTCCAAGAAAACATTGCATCCCAGTAGAAGAGCTATAAGAACTTGTTGTTTTGTGATTTGATCAAAAAGTGTATTCCTCCCCACTCCAGCCAAGTCTGAGCATGAATCTCTTGAATTGATTTCAGAGAAAGCAGCCTTGGCAGTGCCCCTCAGGTTACAGAGAGCGAGTCTCCATTTGCAGCAGTGCAGCATCCATCCACACTGCACTGAGGAATGATGTGCCTCCTCAGACTCTGCCAGAAAGAGACAAAAAATCTGTGCTGTGTGGCACACACACACTCACACACTCACAAATATCCTGTCACTAATGCTCGCAGGAGAAGCAGTGAACAAATTACTGATGCATGCAGAAATATCACTGTGAGATGTCAGACTGCCTCCAGGAATTCATCGTCCCTGGCTATCAGAAAATAGGTGAAATGCGCTGCATCACATAAAATACGGAAAAATTTTATTAGGAAAATAGAGTTGGAAACTTAAGGCACTCATTTTATGTGCTGGTATGTTTGGAAAGATCAATGTATCTTATAATACTTTACAGAGTACATAGGACTAGCACCAGGAAGTTGCAATAGGAGTTGTGTTTGCTTCTCAACACCACGACACTTTACAGCTTCCAGGTTCTCTTCCAGAATAGAACTTTGTCTTGGGGAAATTTGCTGTGGTGCACGTCATAAATAACTTCTATTCCACACAACTGGAATCCTGGTAGGTCTTAGTAACAGAACACCAAACTTTCTTTACTACACAGGATGTGAATTTTGTAAATTCTGGGCATTTGTTTTACTGTAAATCATTGGGACTTCTGACTGACACATCATCAGATGTTACAAGATTGGAAATGTTATTATTTTCTCTATTCATTTAATCAAAAAATCAATATTTCTACTTCTTACCCCAGTAATTGGTGGAGCAGTTAATCTTGTCACTGTTGTTCTTCCATCTTGTGAGGCAACATATAATTATGTCCTTGTGTCACTTGTCTTGATCTTGTTTAAGAGATTCAAAACAACCTCTGCATATAAAGGAAAACATCAATTTTCTTGGCAGGTCTCAGATTTGGAGGCATAATTAGCTGCTGTAAAGTCTATCTGTTGTGTTTGCATGACATTTCTATTACAACCCTAACACAAATGTCTAATTTCCAGAAATAACCAAAATATCTTTGGTCGTTTTTAGTTATCTGAAACAGGCAAAGTAACCAAAATGTGAAGCATGATAAAACTTACAAATTGTATTTAATACAATCCCAAGTTATTCAGAAGTTCTCTGTGTTGGAACTATTTCAGCTAATAGGCTAGTATGTGTTTTGTGGTATTTTTTGTACTCTTTTCTGACTTACAGCTAAATAATAAGCTGTTACCAAGTGGAGAAGTCACTCCATTTATATGCAAAATTAGTTTTTTCACTTGGGTTTGTGGAGTAGGGACATGACTTTTGCACAAAAGAGAGGAAGAGGAATATATCTCTATTTGAAACTTTAATCATCGTTCACATTACTCCTTTAAGATTTCTCCTCATTTAATTTCTGCCTTCAAGAACTAATACGTGATTTTCTTAAAAAATGTTCTGTGTAGTGTACCAGTAATGATGAAATGCATCAAGGCCCTGTGATATTAGGTGGGAAAATGTGCTTCAAGGGGACTTTTAAAAGCTTTTCCTTGCCCGTGGTGACCCACAGGACTGATACACAGATGCACACTGCTCTCATTATTAGTTACACCTTTTGAGGCTGCTCATCCTGTTGCCTGGTGTCAGAAGAAGGAGAATGGATGGGAAATAACATCCCAAATATCCCAAACTTCTCTGTTCTCCACTACAAGCCTGAGTCTCTGCACATCACTTGTGGCTGGAGGTCGTTGACAGCAAGTTGGCCACACCGAGTCCAGGGAAATGCAGCTTCCCAGCCAGAAACGTTTTGTCCATCTTACAGAAATGTAATTGTTGGCAGGATTCAGTGAGGAGGCAGGGAAAAAATGCAAAAAACACATTTCCCATTGTTTGAGTACAGTCTATAAAGGAGCTGCAGTGTTTTTATGAACTTTATGGCTCAGGGCAAAGTGTTAAAAATCAGGTTTTCTGAGCTCCTGCTAAGCAACAGCTTTACCATGACAGGTTCAGGAGCGTGGCCTGACCTTTGTAATACAATCTAAAATTAAGCATTTAATGCTGACACATAACAGTCCATGCAAATATTTAATAAAATCCTGTTGTTGAGGCGTGTATGCTGAAGTTAAGGAATTCCATTTCCAGACTATAGTTACAGCAAACTTTGTGAACCCAAGGGAAGATGGCACTGGTTTCAGTGGGCTTTGAATCAATTTAATTGGTGACCAGACTCCACTTCTTAAACCATATTTACTATGCAAGTAAAACAAAGTTTAAAGAACCGGGTCCTGCACATCAAACTGCTGTAACACATCTTAAAGTATCCTGGTAATTCTGCTCTATCCAATTTTGTGACTCTTTTTGCTGAGTATTTTTTGTACAAGTAGTTTGACTGATTTTTGGTAGCTGCTTTCTCCTGAGTCAAAACAGCTCTGCTCCATCATCTCCAAAGGATAATTTAGTTTTCAACCCCCTTTCCAGAAACACTTTGGTGTCGAATTCTCCTGGCACAGAATTTGCTTTGAGAAGCAATCCATGTGTTTGCAATCTCTGCAGCAGTTTGGGGACCTGTCAGGATGGGAGGTGTTTCACCAGAACAGTGGAACGATGGAATGATTCAGGTGGCATTTTGTTTTTTTAAGATAGCAGAGAAAAAGACTTTACATTTTTGTGAATGTAAACTATACAATTAAAGGAGTATTTTTGTCCTTTATCAAGAGATGGTGTCGGGGTGATCCCTCAGGGGTGAGGTGGCTGCAGGCTGATGAGCTGCCACTGGCAGGCAGCAATTCCCATCGCAGGCTTCCCATGGCAGCAATTCCCATCACAAAGCTTCCCATGGCTAAAGATGATGGCTTTGTGTTCATGGAACAAACCTGGAATGCTTTCCCCAGGACCCCCTGAGGGTCATGGAGGGAGGGGGAAGCCCCTGACCACGACAGGGCAGGCAGGGAAGGACCACCCTGCCAGGGCAGGAAGGGGTGAGGCATTTGCTCATCAGCTGATTGTGGGTTGGATTCTGGGCTAACTGCTCCTCCACTGGTTTTGTTCTGTCCTTGGAAAAGCCTTCCTCTCAAATCACCTTCTCTTGGGAGTTTTGCGTTGCCCACTGCCATGTTTTATTCATGTGGTGTGTTTGGATAGGGCCAGTTAGCTAAAAAATCTGTTGATTGCTTCCCTGCTCGGGGCCCATCCATAAATGATGAGAAAATTCTTTCCAAGATGTGCAATTAGTTCTCAAGTTCATGGTACTCTTGGAGCTTCCCGAGTGGAGTTTGTGATTTATGAAGATGTATTCCCATGTATGGTATCCATACGTTGCGTGTGACGGCTTCAGGCAGACGTGGTGATCAGCCTGGTAATTGGTGAGAGATGTGCTAGGGTATAGAATATACACTCTGTGATGGATTTGATCTTTTAAACTCTTGGCTAGTACCATGTAGTTGGAATCTAATTTGCGTTCAAGGTATCTGTAAGAAGAATAAAAAAATCCCCTATGAAAATGAGCAGCTGTGCTGCTACTGGATAAAAAGCCTACTTCTTTTTTGGATGTGTTATGCTAAGGCAAAGAAAAAACTGATGAAAATAGCAAAGTTTAGACATCCTTTTGGAGTCCAATAGATGTATTCTGGCAGCCAGGAGGACGTTTTTCTCCCTCGAGAACTGGGTGCATCTAGTGCAAAATTCAGATATCCTGAGTTCAACAAGAATTACAGAATATAAATAGAATTATTTCTTCCTTTTAAGTCATGACTTGTTTAAAAAAGAGAAAAATATCAATATATTTAGGTTTTGTGGGGGTTTTTTTCTATAAGTTTTGGGAATAGTGCTCTCTGCTCTCACAAGTGGTTAAATGAGAAGTAAGTTGCTGTGGTTACCTCATCTCTGTGTGTGGAACGGAAGGGGTTGGGAGAAGGTGACTGATTCCTGCTCCTCTGGAATTCCTGGAATGCCTGGGCTCTTGGCAGAATTGTATTTGGCCTAAGCAGGACAATGTAAACTCAGCTGTGAGCAGCATCCCTGCCCTGGTTCACAACTACTGGAATTGTGTAGCAGACACTCTGAAATGTGGATTTTTACCAATGAGCAATGAAAGTTATTAGCTGACATCAAGGCAGTAAAGCAAAATTGTGTATGAAACAGGTGATCTTGGCAGTTGCCATTTCCAAGGATTTGACACAAATGACTAAAATCAGATTGACTTCCAGTTTTAAACAAATAAAAATGTGTTTTGTGTTGGAGCGCATCCAGTAGCCACATATGCGGTTTCACATAATTTCTCATTGTGGTACCATATTCTCTTGCCACTGGCTCATAGACGATTTTCCTTTTGTTTGTTTTAGCAGAGATTTCATTTTCAGATTTGAGGCATGAACAGATTTTCAAGTACCAAAACCAGAACAATTTTCACTTGATTTGTAAAATGCACTCGTGTAGTATAAACACACAAATAATATGCAAAGAAAATGACATTATGAATCATACCATTAACAACTTGATTTTTTGGAATGTTTTTAGCAGTCAGCCACTGAATTATAGTGAATATATATTTGAATTTATAGAGCAGTGTTGTGTTCACTTTGGAGTTGTAATGGTCTGCAACTTTGTAGGGGATTTGGTTTGATTTTTTGGGGTTTTTTTCTCTTTTTTCTTTTTGTATTTGTTCAGGCATTCCACTATTTTCTTCTAAGAAAATGGAAATAGATGTACATATCAGAGAGACCTTCAGCTTTTCTTCCAAGATTTCTGTTCTCAGCCTTTAGCTTTTCTGGAGCTCCAATGCAAAAATGTTCCACTGCTAAAAGCAGGACCATTTCCTGGTGCCACTGGTACATAAATAAATTTGACACTGCATATTCTCACAGGTCTCTGAAATAAGTTACAGGATATTTTTAAAGTATTTCCTGAGTGGATGCTAGATGAATTTTCCCAACTGTGGACTGTACTTACTCTTCTAGTAAAAAAAAAGGGACTTCAGCTTTAAAGGGATTAATTTGCAACAATTAAAATAAATTACTCCTTATGCCATATATCAATGTGATTGAGTTTAATTTGTTCAGCATGCTCACTGCCTGTTGTGTATTTATAATTCTGTTCACTGTTTCCAGCATTTTGATACAAGTTTTAATCAACACTCTTCCTATTAGTTGTAGATCACTATCAGGAATAAAGAATTCTATCTAAGAATTTATCAGTTGCTTGTTTTCCACACCTTGGCTGCTTCTTCATGTGGCTTGAAGAAGCTGTGTTTTGGTCATTAACTTTTTATTTCCTCAAGTGAAGAGCATTTCTTACCCCCTGTGATGGAAAAGTAATAAAAAGAACTAAAAATACTCTGCTTTTAAAGCAGTGAAGGCCCTGAATCAGGAGAGCATGCAACTGTAAGCAAGCTGTGGTTCTCACGTACTTAATTCTTTTGTTGACTTACATGGATGTGGGGTGATGTTTTCTCTTGGTGATAAGAATTTCCAGTTTCATTTTGTTCATCACAGAAGAAAAATCAAATTAAAGAAACCTCATTGAAGTCAGTACCATCACACTAATAAAAAATAGATCAAAGAATAAATCAGTCCCTTAGTGGGTTTAGAGTAAAATCATATGAGGGAATGAATTTGAAAGCCTTGATAATATAACAAATTGTCTGTTTCTCTTTGAGGTAGGTCTTTTTCTTTGAATATGATAATGAAATATCCTGTGCAGGGAGTGGATCCTGTGGATAAATATTGATGGCTGCAAATAATTTATGTTTGAAACACTGTGGAGCGTGACAGTGAGTTCAGGTTGGTTGGTGGCGTTTGTGCCTTAAAAAAATGAGGGGGATTTCTGTCAGGCAAGAGCTTTGTGGTTTCTTGCTGTCTGTAAGGAATACCTGGAAATCCACTCACTTCTTAGGAATAAGCCCCATCAAACCCAGCCAGTTCCTTCAATGACACCTGGGCTGGCTACACACCAGTGGCTTGTAACAAACAAAAAAACCCCAACCCAACGACCCAAACCCCAAACACTAAAAACCCGCAGCACCACAAAATTCCCACTTCAGGATGAAGCTGAAATCCAGATCAGCACGGTCCAAGAATCCCAAGCCTGTGCAGAGCTGCTGGATTGTCAGTGGGCACGTTGGAGGGGCCCCGGTGAAGGGGAAGAGTTGCGAAGAGCTCGCTGGTCAGTGAAATAACGTTCTAACCACGGCACTGACTGGCAGATGGAGCTGTGTCATGGGGATCTTCTGCCCTGAGAAACACCATTTTAATGCAGGGATTTAAACACTCCCGTTTAAGGAGCCCACGGTGGATTAGCAGCAAATGAAAAGGATATTACATTGAAAAAGTGTGGTGTGTTAGCTAAATTTGTCCAAGTAATTAAAATAGGTTCGCGAATATAAAGATAAGAATGGGAGTGATATTTTCAGGATTTGCTCTCTACTGTTATGTCAATAATTGGATACTGATGTGGCTTTGGACTTCAATAGTCCTAATTTTTAAAAATACGATAGCTTTTTCTTTGAACTTGATATGGCAGTTACAAAATGTCACCAGAGCTTATTTGTTCCTACTCTAATTCAAATCTGAATGCAAGTATCAAGAAATAGTGTTGTTTTTCTAACCTGAGTGAACACCTTTACTCCCTCTTTTACCCCCTTTACTCTTCTCTGAGACCCTCTGAAGGGAGAAATAGCAAGTCCTGTAACAAGGTAAAGGAATTCCCACTCAGGTAGGACCAGATGGAGCCTCGTGCATAAAGAACAGCTTTAGATTCTACCTTCACTTTCTGCTCCATTAGGTGGATTTTACATTCTCTCTGCTTTTCAAGGTATGATTTGACAGCTGCTAAATGAAGATGATAATGAACAGTGATAATATTTAAATGACACCATTAATATTTGGTATGTTGGACAAAAAACCAGGTGTATTTGAGTACACAGACAGCCAGATGAAGAAAAGCAAGTTACAACTTTTTTTTCCCCTCCTACCCTCCATCTTGTCCATCTGGGCCATTTGCCGTCCTAGTTGGGAAGTCAACAGCACAGACATCACTGCATTCTCTTGAAAGCTGGGAAAATGGCTTGGCAAGCTTCATGTTACCTTCTGTTAAACAATTTTATTTGTTCTTAATTTTTTCTTTCCTTTTTTTTTGTTTTTTTTTGTTTTGTTTTGTTTTGTTTTGTTTTTGTTTTTACCACTTTAAGAGTGTGAGTGAGCGCTGGAACCCATGAAGGGTCCTTTAGACTTGGACTGCTCTATTCGGCCTCCTGTACTTTTGTGTTTCCTCAGTGTTGCAGGCTGAAACGCTCTGATTTCAGAAATGCCTTTGGTTGCTGGGAAGTGCCTCTCGTGCTTTGCATTGCTGTTGCCATAGTATCCCTATCAGCGCTGTGGCACAAATGACAGGCGACGTACAGCTATGGCTTTATAAATAGGCTTCTGGAAGAACAACACTTTCCTCACAACGTCAGATATTCTACTCCATATCCAAGCAGAAAACTTGTGTCACGTTGGGATTTGGGTTTTTTTCTCCTTCAAGGCCTGCGGTTCTGGAGCAGAGCTTCAAAACTGGTACTAGGATTATTTTGAGAGAAAAAAACAATTACAAAAAATAGTGTATTGTACAGAAGCTCAAGCATTGTAAGCCATTGTTGGTTGTTTTTTCCTGCTAAACCAACACTGTCTGTTACATGTCTACACCCTTTAGTCACTCAGGAAAATCTGTGACAGTAAAAGACACCACAAAAAGTCATGTTAGTGTCTGCCTAACGTGGTTTGTAAGTGTGCTGTGCTGTTTTTTCATGCTTTAAAGCATTTTCTTTACTATGACACAAAGAATTTCAATAGAGTAGTTCCAACTTGGTTTAATTTTAAAAAAAGAAGAAAATAAAAGTATTCATAAGAGTGTAATGCTAAGTTCCACCCTGCAGTTTCCTTTACAAAACTCTTTGAGTTCTGCTGTTGTTGTTTTATAATCCCTGGAAACTCCACCGCAGTTAAAACTGGAGTTAAAGGCTCATAATTTATTTTTAATATATTTAATTATTTAATTATTTTTAATATCAGTTATCTCCTGGTATGACCTCACCTTCCAGACTTGATTCAAAAATGTTATTGATGAACTCTTTAGACTGTTTCATTCGTGTACTCATCCTCATATTCCTTTGTAAAAAAGTTTTGTTTTCTGTATTTATTTGGAAGATTTATATCTGACTATACAAAAATTTTATGTTAGTATAATTTATGAACAATACTTGCATCAGTATTGTCACAGAAGAACTTGGGATAGGAACTGGAATTTGGTTTATATTTATGGTTGTTGTTGGATTTTTTCATTTCCTCCCCTCAGAAATGTAAATTTTAGATATTATTCTATAAACATCAGGATTGGAAGGGTTTTTTACCCCTATCGTGTTATTTTTCATTTTGATTTGTAATAGAGAGGAAGAAGTGGTAAAATAGTGTTTTCTAGTATGCACAGAAAATGCAAACATTCTGAAATTTTTTTCAGACCACCTTTAAATAGCAAATTTTCATTGTAACCCATACATTTTTATTTGTGTTTTCCATAGGAAACAATGCAAATATATTTATTTCAATAATAATGGATACAAAGATGTGCTTTCCTGAAATAAGGGCTCTCTGCAGGTTGAATGTACATGGGCAGTTACTTCAGTGGGGTGACAATTGCTGGAGTTGCATTTAAAGGAATATAAGACAGTTAATAAATAAAATTTTTATAAATTATAGCCAAACTGATACACTTGTACACTATCCCCACAGTCATTCACTGAGCTCCCGCTGCTCCCACAGTGTCACCAGTAACGATAATCAGGATCTGCTGATGACATCCTTATCTGCATATTTGGACTGTAAATTGTAATGGTTTTCACAAAGCTGTTGGTCCTGCACTGTTGCTTCCCTCTGGACCCCTGGCTGGTGCTGCTTTGGGTGTTGTGGCACCGAGTCCCTGAAGTCCTGCCCATAAATCAGGGAATTCCTGAACTGCTGGGGTGTGACAGCACAGATTCCTTCCCACGAGAAAAATTTTCGTTTCTGTAATGAGGTTTGTAAACAAGATAAGTTGTTCAGAGCTGCTTTGGGAACAGGCGGTCGAACGCCTGTGGCCAGTCAGTCCCGGGGGGTGGGTGGTTATAGCCAATCCCAATAAGCTCTCATTTTGTATATAAAAACTGTATTTAAATAAATAAATCTCTTTCTCGGCATTCTCATCATCGTGTGTCCCTTTGTTTCAACATTGGCTCAACAGCAACACTGGGGGATGTCCTCATGGGCTGCACATCCCCTTCTCCCCTGTCAGCAATCCCCTCCAGGTCCATTGAGTTACTCAGTGAGCAAAGCCTTTTTCCACAAGTGGGGACTCGCAGCACTGGGTTTTTATTTCGCGTTGCTCCTTTTGTATAATCGTGAAGCCAGGAAATGCTGCCCAGTTAAATCGTGCTGGGGTGGGGAGATCCACCTCTCAGATCCAGCTGGAATGTCCTTCATCTGCTGCTTCCAATGCAAAGCAGTTTGCAGTGTTTAAGTGGAATAGCAATATTAATTGTTCCTAATCCGTTTCACTGCAAAATCAAATGTTTTAGTCTAAATTACCCTGCGAGTGGCAGTGCTGAAAGGCAGCAACTAACAGGTGAAGGCAATTACTGGCTTCAGTAATTTCTTCAACCACTGCAACTTGAGCTGCAGGAGTAAATCAATCTGTGCTATGACAGGGAGAATAAAATGAGAAGAGACAGGAAACAAAATTACACTTTTACCTGCACAATGAAAAGAATGTAGATGTGTTAGCACAGGTATATTTGAAACAGATGCTAACCTGATAGGAGCTAAGATTTCATTTACAAGAAAAATCACTTTACATGGAACTCTTGAACATTTACCCTGCAGAAATGCTATCCTAGAAGATCCTAACTTCTGGAATGGCAGAATTATGTAAAGATTAGGCAAATATTCTCTACATGGAGTTCAAGAGTGTGATTTATCTCTTAAAAGTTCTTGGCTGGAGGCTGTATGCAGCTCCACAGATATCTGTGTGTACCTGAAGGTCCTCCCATTTCACTTCCATCTTTCTAGAGGTTGTTAACAATCTCAAGAGGCAATGTGTTATTATTCAGAAACCAGCCTGAAAAGTGCAGAATTTTCCTCTGCAGAATAAGTTTGCATCTCCATTTAAAGGTGTTGGTATTCCAGAGTACTATGAACAGGCATTACCAAATTTAAAATGATAAGAAATTTCTTAGAGTTCACTAGACAGATTTCCACACATTGTTGGCTGAAGTTCACCAGACTCCATTTAGATAATAACATTTTCTTGCCAGTTTAAGTTCCTGAATTAAAACCACCCAGATTTCTTTGTTGTTGTTAACAAACATTACATAATTTTGTCAGTGCAAAACTTGGGGGAGAATTAAGACAACTGTTCTTCTATTGCCATACTTAAGCAAGAGGTATAAAAAGATCTGGTTCTCAGCAGATGGTTGCTTGCAAACTTCTTGCCTACTTTTTTTCTTAGGAAACAAAAAAAATGAGGACAATGAGAGATCAAAGGAAGAGATTTTCCTAAGGAGCAAATAGGGATTCCTGTACTTATTTCTTCATTCAGTATGATCCAGCCCTAAAATTCTTACCTCAATATTTAGTTAATACTATAAAGTAAAAAGTTGTGCAAGGAATTTTATACATATTTAGGAAGGATTAAGTCAAATGTGACTTTAATAATGAGGCCTTCAAACGATTCATGTTGTTTGTCATAGGAAAGGTGCTCCTTTAGTGTCTCTATTGCTTTAGGAATATTCTGTGACTTTTAAAGGATTTTCCTTTTCTGTTTTCCAGCTACTCCTGGCGTTCTACACGAATACTCATTAGTCATTCTGGAGATGGACTTGCTGTCTGGAACCTACCTCTTGGCAGTCTTGTTGGCCTGCATCGTGTTTCAATCTGGCGCACAGGAGAAGAATTACACCGTGCGGGAAGAACTGCCCGAAAATGTCCTCATTGGCAACCTGCTCAAGGACCTCAACCTAACGCTGGACCCCGACGTGCCCCTGTCCTCCCCGCTGCAGTTCAAGCTGGTGTACAAGACCGGGGACGTGCCCCTGGTGAGGGTGGAGGAGAACACGGGCGAGATCTTCACGGCTGCCAATCGCATCGACCGCGAGAAGCTGTGCGCCGGCATCTTCAGCGAGAACCGCTGCTTCTACGAGGTGGAGGTGGCTGTTCTGCCTGACGAGGTGTTCAGGCTGGTCAAGATCAGGTTCCTGATTGAGGATATAAATGACAACGCCCCCCTTTTCCCCTCGACAGTGATCAACATCTCTATCCCCGAGAACACGGCCATTAATTCCCGCTACTCTGTCCCGTCTGCCATCGACCCGGACATCGGCGTGAACGGTATCCAGCACTATGAGCTGCTCAAGGTGGGTTCCTTCCATCCTTCTCTGTGGCTGTCTGTGCTACTGTCCTCCCACAAATGTTGCCAGTCCTCACCAACCCGTCAGAAAACCAAAGCTGTTTATTGCACACGGTAACAAAAACCCAAAGCTGTGCACTGCACACAGTGACAGAAACCCAAAGCTGTGTCCTGCAGTGACAGAAACCCAAAGCTGTGTGCTGCAGACAGTGACAGAAACCCAAAGCTGTGTCCTGTAGTGACAGAAACCCAAAGCTGTGTGCTGCAGGCAGTGACAGAAACCCAAATCTGTGTCCTGAAGTGACAGAAACCCAAAGCTGTGTCCTGCACACAGTGACAGAAACCCAAATCTGTGTCCTGAAGTGACAGAAACCCAAAGCTGTGTCCTGAACACAGTGACAGAAACCCAAAGCTGTGTCCTGTAGTGACAGAAACCAAAATCTGTGTCCTGCAGTGACAGAAACCCAAAGCTGTGTGCTGCAGGTGTGGCACAGTGCTGGCCCGTGTTGGGATGTGAATCTGTAGGCCCGAGTGCATTCTGGTGCATCACATCCTCACTCTGTGGGAAGCTGTTTATAGCTGTGTAACACTGTGATGAAACATCCACGTCTCCATGAGCTCTCTACAGCATTCAAAGTGTTTGTACACTTTGGCTGACAGTTTTCTCGGACCATTAAAAATGTGTCCTTACTGCCACTAATGTGACAGTGCCAAGTGCAGTAAAATTTTGTGCAGGGTTTATGTCTCCCATTTTTATAGAGGTTTTTTTTTGTGCCTCTCTCTCATGACTATTGGGCTTGAGCAGCAGAACTTCGCCCAGAAGTTGACGGGGTGCTCATCTGTGTATTGATGAGCTATTCCAGAGTGAAAGAGTTCATTTGTCAAAGCAGCTTTGCAATGTCTGGGCAGGAGCAGGTCCAAGATATGCATGGATGCAAGGAGAGCAGTGCCAGTGACCTTGTAAGAGCAGACATTTCATATTCTGCCTTCTTTTATTCTTTCTAGAAAGTAACAGGGGCACTGTGATTAGGGAGCAGAAGAATAACATAAACCTGTGATGTTTATAGAAACAGGAGTGTGTGATTGCTAAAAAAATGGTCACTTTCCTTTGAGTTTACCAAAACAAACTTGAGAACAGGAAAGAAACTTACCCTGAAACGGTTGGGGGAAGCTGAAAGTGCCCTCATTTCCTTTGACTTGGAATAAGGAACTACTTTGTGGTTTGGCTGCTCAGCAGCCGATCTGACCCTCATTACTGCCAGAAGAATATAGATTATGTAGGCCAATATATTGCCTGGCTGGCTGGATAGCTGATATTCACTGATACCAGTACTTACCAGCAATTTAATAAAAATGAAGCTCTGCCTTCTTTCAGCTCTTTTAAATTGCTTGGAACCTGGAGCAGTTGTGGCAGTGTGGGTACTAAGGAGTGACAAAGACATAAAAATCTCTTTCAGAAAACTGCATCCCACTGGGCATTTCTGGCTAGCTATCAAAAAAAGAAAATAAAAAAAAGATCCCACGCATGTCTGTCTGCTCTCAGTGCAGCCAAGGAACTTAAAACTTTCCAAGAACTTCCTATAATGTTTGAAGTCTTTGTAGTAAGCTCTTTAAAACTTTTTCCTAGGTTGTAGGAGAGCAGGTAGAGCTACGTGTGTGGGTTTTGTTTGGGATTTTTTCAGAGAGCTAAGCAGAAGCATCCAGTAGGACAGAGTCTTCTTTATGTGGCATATTATATGAGATTTTGGGGAATGAATAACAGCATATTAAATAAATAACAGTAGGAGTAGGAAATAATGAAAAGGCCAGGGTTGCACACAAAATGGGGCAAAATAATACCCAGACTGAACAGAGAAATGGGAGTTATCTGAGAGGAAAGTGCTGTTATTGTAGGAAAAGGAAAACTGTAGAAAATGGCAAAATCAGGAGTCCCTGGACCTGAGTGAGCCACAGTTCAGATCACCACAACAGCAGTCCTGTAGTGTGAGCTTGTTTCTGGGCTGTGCTTTCAGAGAGAGGACGGAACAGAGCGGTAACACACTCGTGTGACTCTGAAATCCAACCTTCAGCTCTGCCCAAGGCAGGGCAGGGCACAAGGCCTTGCCTGGACAGGGAATGCAAGATGAGCTGGTCTGCCTGAGAGGTTTTTTACCAAGAAATGAGCAAATAGCTTTCAAATATCCAATTACTTAATTTTTAATTAGGGAAAAAAATAAATTCAAAAGGACCAGTTACGTGTTAATTCAAGTGTCTCTGCAAAAACCTGGTTCTGCCACATAATGGAAAGAAAGGTGGTGAGGTTGAACACACACTGGTATGGACTGGAAGTTCTGAATCCTGTTCTATATGTGCTGCAAACAGAATAATCTGTGAAATCACAGCCCTGTAGGCAGATCTTCTAAAAGAATTAATTGCACTTTTCTCTTGAGTTCCTGTTGGTCAGGTATTTTTTGGGTTGTGGGTACACTGCCTTTAAATGAGCCAGCAATTTGACATAGCTGGGAAATGATCTGCAAAAACCAAAAAGGAGTTTATGACAGCCAGACACCGTTTGGAATGGGATGTCCAGATGTTATTCTACTGGGAATTTTCAGGATGTTAATATCAAAAGTAATCATAAAATGGATTTAAGAAACAGTAGAAATAAAGGATCTTGGTGGGCAGGCAGGAAATACAGCATGTATTTCCTACAGCAGAGGAGGACCAGGAAGATAATTAGAGGGATTAAGCACCTTTCCTATGAGGAAAGGCTGAAAGAATTGGGATTGTTCAGCCTGCAGAAAAGAAAGGCTCCAGGGTGACCTTACTGAGGCTTTTCAGTACCTGGAGGGGCTGCAAGAGGGACTTTGGACAAGGCCTGGAGAGACAAGGACAAGGGGCAATGGCTTTGTTCTCACAGGGAGCGAGTTTAAATTGGATATTGGGAAGAAATTCATCCCTGGGAGGGTGGGGAGGCCCTGGCACAGGGTGCCCAGAGCAGCTGTGGAGTGCCCAAGGCCAGGCTGGACACTGGGGCTGGGAGCAGCCTGGGACAGTGGGAGGTGTCCCTGCCATGGCAGGGGTGGGACCAGGTGATTTTTGAGGTCCTTTCCAGCCCAAACCATTCTGGGTTCTGTGATGTACAGAGATGCATCACTGGGGCAGGCTGGGGAGGTGAAGAAGAAAGGGAAGAGTGGGCAGTGCTGGAATGCCAGGAGGGGAGGTGGCAGGCACACAGGGGGATGTTTGCCTTTCCTCCCCTTGTCCTGCTCTGGTTTCAGGGTGTGCTCTGGTACCCTCTGGCTCCTGATCTTGACCCTTATAAGCAGCGAACAGAAACATGAGGGGACTGCAGCACAGGCACTGCTGAGCCTGCTGAGCAGGGTGGGTCTGGCAGGGCTGACATGGCACACCTGGGGGGAATTTTGGGAAGCACCTGATACAAAACGGGTGGGCAGGGCAGCTGGGAGGGTGGCAGAGCAGTGGGGGATGACAGGGTATGGAAATCAGTTCACAGAAGCAGAAAAGCTGATGCTTTAGTGTGTCTGCAGCAACAGAGTGGGATGTGTTGCTCCGTGTTTTGGACAGAAAGTAATCAAAAATTGTCAAATTGTGCGATGAAGAGGAAGTTTTTCAGTTGTACTTTGCTTTTGAAACATATTTAGCCAAGGTTTTCTTATTGCCTGTGTGGCCAGGCCTATCTTGCCTGAATATAGGTATGTAGAGACTTTGTCCATAATAAATTCTGAAAAAGAGTAAACTTCTCACTAGGAACTCCTCTGAATCGTTTATAGGTATTTAACACTTTTTCAGCAGCTCTGCAGCTCCTTGGGAAGGTAACAGCCATGTGTTGGGATATTTCCTCACTTTGTCACACTTACCTTACTGCCCCTCTCAAAGGCTGTGGAAAAGGTTGCATGAAATTTTTGTATTTGGTTTCTTTTGCAAACTAGATATAAGGAATTATAAAGTTTTTAAACTAAATGGCATATTTTCATGGGCTTTTTTTAAATATCCTGCCTCTCACTAAAACACCTTAAAACAGTTGAAAACAAAGCTCTGTATAAAATATGTTCTTGTATTTTGGATTCGGTGTTCCATGGAAGCTTTGCAAAGCAGGATTTGATTTATTTAAAACAAAGACACGGCTTTAATTACCACACTGATTAGCACTCTGACATTTTTTTGCCTGCCTGCATTTTGTCAAGGTGTACCTGAATAGAAAATAACTTCTTTATATGTAACTGATTCATGGTGCTGCACCTTCAAAACTTTCCGGGTCTCTGTGATTTTCTCTACCCTGTTTGAAGCACTTGAACTCTAGAAAGGCTAGAGTTTTACTGTTAATGGAAAAGAGGAGACAGTCACGCAGAGCATCTCGCTGTTCCCCAGCGCTGCTGTGCCTGGCATTATAAAAGATTGTGTTTCTCTGCTGAGGTGCCCCAAGGTGACCACAGAGAGAGTGACATCAAGGTTTGACAGGATAAACAGGGTTTGCTGTGAACAGGGGGAGGAGAGAGGCCTGAGATGTTATTTAACAACAGAAGGAAATTCATTTGGAATGAGAAATAGGTAGAGTGGGGAAGAGGATGGCATGGCACTGATGGTGGGAGTTGTGGAAGGCAGCTAAGACAAGAAATAAATGGCCAGATGGAAATCCAAACCATTTTTGTCTCAGTTGAGATGAGTTCTTTGAGTATAAATGGGAAATGATGGGGAAAAAGAGCTGGGCATTGATAATTAGAAGTAGTATGTGAAAGCAGTGGGATGCAAGAGCAAATTGTGAATTGAAACCTTATGGAGCAGTGATTTCTGATTGGGGATGGATCTAATCTAAATGAAATCCTAATGTTAACCCAGGGGCAGCTGAGCCTGCAGGGCTCCGTTCAGCCCCCGGGGCAGTGCCGTTGGTTACAGACTGACATGAAATGTGCTTTGTGTCAGGCAAGGCCACCGCGGTGTGTAAATACCTGCTGCTGTTGTTGAGTGCCCTGCTCCACTGCCCTTACATCTGAGGGCAAGGCAGGCTGATAGTTAGTGTAACTTAATTAATACACTTAATATTTATAGGTGTCACAGGCCTCTGGCTGCAAAGATTTTAGTGTGAAACATTTCTTTCTTCTCTTAAAAAGACGAGCTGGTTCAGAACAGGTTTTGAACAGAATTCCAGCTCAAAGTGCTGTAATGGAGAGTCAGGCCTGCTCCCAAAAGGATTCATACAAGTGCATGTTTTAAAGGATATTTTTTAATTGATTGCTTAGCATTTCTTGTCATCTAGGTGTGCCATAGGCACCAGAAGCTGCAGAGGTGCAACAGGAACAGAGCATTTTCTTCCGTGAGCTGATCCTGTGTGCTGAGAGGTTGTTCCTTTAATCTGATACAGTTTGGGGGAAATGAGATTGGTGTTACTGTTTGCAGTTCCATTACTCCTACCTGGCACAGTAATTGTGCTCTATTTACCTATCAGAAGCAGCTGGTGCATCCCTGCTAGAATAATGTAATAATCCCTTTGTAGCTGTCAGTTCATACCTCTGTAATCTGACAGAAGAGATTCCTGCCCAGTCCCACAACACGTCAGTCTTGCCTCTGGTGAGGAGAGTTACACCTTGCTGCCCCAGACCATCTTTGCCTTTCAATAGAAGGTATCCCCTTCTTTCTGATACAGTTTATCACTTCCATGACCCATGGAAGATGGAAATCACAGTTCTTCGTCATATTTCAGGCATCACATTTCATATTTGCAGCTGGTTATTTCTGAGCCTCACAGCAGTCTTGGATCAAGTAACTCATGTCACTGCCAAGATCAGGAATGGAAGATGTGTTTTATGTAGAAATAAATCTGGGGAGCTAGTCAGAATTGTAGAATGAGACTAGATTTGCAGTTAAATGTGTATCAGACATATTGATTAAATCTTTGTAGATAATCCTGTTGTAAGCAGGGGTACAAATTTCAAAGTCAAAAGCCGTAGCAGTGGAGGAGGCCAACAGCCTTTCTGTGGTGTTTGTGTTTCAGTGCTGCACCGGTGCTACCTGTGGGGCTCGGTGCAGGGACAAAAAGCAAGACAGAATGGTCAGTGTCCCTGCAAACTCAGACCACAGCGACACAGACTTAGATTTTCTTATCACAGGTGCTCACCAGATCAGCTTCCCTGTCCCAAACATGAGCTGCTTGAACCTCTCAGTTCTGTCCTTTTTTGTGCTGTCATTCCTGCCAGTGGGAGCTGAAGGAGCCACCCTCCCCTTTCCTCTCAAACCACGTCCCACAGCTCGTCCCACTGGAATTAATGTGGATTAAACCAGCGTGGATGATTCTCCTGTGGGGGCCTCAGCAGCGTCAGGGGACAGAGAAGTGTTCTGTTGGCCCTTTCAGTAGGTCACACGAGGCCTGGGGTGGTTGTTCTCAGCACCTGCACTCTGTGAGAAAACTGCCAGCACAGAGCTTTTGTTCTGCATGTAAACAGATATTGATTGATAGTGTCAGGCCCTGCTGAACATTGCAGCCAGACACCAACACAATCGGAATCCCAGCTTACAGGTAACAAGAGTACTTAGGTACCTGAAACTGAGACATTATGTTAAACCAGATCCTAGACCTGACAGTGTGGAAGACAGGGTGAAAATAAGATGCATGTTAAGAAAGCATTTGAGGGTTGTTTTTTTTTTTATTATTATTATTATGGGTTTATTTTCCCTGTCACTGTCATGTAGCTTAGACTAAGATTTTGAGTTTGTACTGGGAGAGGGAATGGTTTGCTTTTCCTACTTCACAACCCTCTGGAGATGTCCAGGCCCCACCTGGGTGTGATGACGTGCAGCTGCTTTAGCAGAGGGCTTGGACCAGGTGATCTCCAGAGCTCCCTTCCCACCCCTCCCAGGCTGTGGCTCCAGGATCTCATCCAGCACAGCTCTGATTCCAGGCTGACTCCCACCCTCCCTGGGACGCCTCACACGGGTGATACTGCAGCCATTGGTGGGTCAGTACTGTTGCTCCTTTCCCATTTGGTGTGCCAGCAGAGAAGGGGAAGGTAATGGATTTAGGGTGCTCAAAAATAGATTTAGGAAGGTTTTTTTTTTTTTTTTTTGCCCTGGAGTTGCACTCCAGTTGAGCTCTAAGGTCACTCGCTAGTGCTTGTAATTTAATAAATAGGGAGAGCTGGACATGTTGACTTTTTAAGGTAATTTTTAGCTGCCCTTTAAAAGAGAGGGTTTTTTAGGACAGACAGGCTGTCTTTTGAGTGATGCCGAGCACTTCTGCCCTAAGTCCCCAGTGGCAGTGGGGGAAGAGGTCGACATCTTTCCCTTTTTCAATTGCTGATAGGAGATCGGTGTTTTGGTTAAAGTTAACACATCTTCATTTTTTTTCACATGGATGGTTCCTCCTGCTTGCTTTCCCCCCCAAGTTGTGGTTAATTACCATCTGAAGTTTTTGCATCATCTTTGCATAATAAGTCTGTTTTCGTTATTTTATGCTGTAGTTGAAAATCTGCCTTCTTCCAAATCCTGCACCCCATTTACCCATTCTTCTTGCTCTCCAGAATACCAAAGTCTGTGATGCTTTAGAGGAGGTTTTGTGCTAGAATAAAAATATTGCCCAGCAGTAATTTGTCTAGAGAGATCCGGACAGACAAGTGGTCATCTGCGAGCATTGCTTTGAAAGAGTCACCGGGTCTGAGCTTTGAAAGGGGAAAACAGCTGATTTGCATTCCTGCAGCTGTGACTTGGTGTCTCTGAGGAGACAAAACTCCGCTTCTGACTGGTGGTAGTGAGTCAAGAGTCAAGGTAATTGCCTCTTGTTGGTTGATACAAGGCTCCTTTAGGGTGGTTTATGGCATTATTGCTGTAAAACTGTCAGCTCCCATTATCCTGATGGCCCTTTGGGGATTGAGTGAGGACTGCAGGAGAAAGCCTTGCTTCCAGGCACGGCGAGTTCAGTGAGTTAGGGAGAGGGACAGGTCGGTGTATCTTTCTGCATTGCAGGCTCTGATTTTCACACTGGCTGTCACGAAGCAATAATCTATAACTTAGCATGTTTGTGAGCGGCAGGGATGATAGACTCCAGCTGGAAGGCACGAATCTGTCAGACGGAGAGCTCCACTTCATCTGTCTTAGCTGAGCATTATCTTTTGCTGATGTCCGGACGGATCAGTTTGCTGCTCAGCACAGATGTGGGGATGCTTCCTGAGCACGCAGGGCTCGGGGTTTGTTTGCACAGCCCACGTGTGCGGCAGCACAGGGAAAAAAGGAGCGTTTTCCCGACTGACGTGGAGAAAACAATCGTGTCACTTGTAAGAAATTGGCAATTGCGTGGTCTATCATGCTTGCAATGGACAACCCCAATAAAAGCACTGAAATACCCCTTCTGAGTGAAACCATGCTTTGGTTTGCATAGGTGGGTGATACTGGAATTGCAAACACGCAGTGCCACATGAAGTTACAAAAGGTAACAAAAGTGCACTTAGGACAGGTTATGCTGCACCCACGATCTTTATTATTGTCTCAAAATCAACCATATTTGATTTTTAAAGGTTTCATATTTTTGTACATCACAAAATAAAATGGCAGGAGGCTTTTTCAAATGCTGTTACAGACACTGCCATGGTGCTGGGGCGTTATTTTTACATATTCAGTGTCATTATCTGTGAGTAAAGATGCCTCTCTCTGGCCCTTATTTTGTCTTTAAAGAATGACCTGACACAGGTGTCTGACTTTCAGACCATTTATTTGTAAATTATGTTAGTGCATCGGGTTGATATACTGGCCATCACCAGTGCACCCACCAGGATTTTAACCTTTTTGGTAATTTTTGTAGTTAAAAAGTTTGTCACTAAACTCATGTCTTATTGAATAGGAACCTTCTTACTAAAGTCAGCAATAGCTGTCACCACCCAGGCATGAAACATATTCCATTTAAAGACCATTATTTTTTGACTAAATTAAAAATTATCGCAAGTTCTACAAGAATATCAACTAATGGTTACTGCAGAAGAAGTAGAAGTTCTTTGGGTCCATTGTAATTCTTGTTTCAGAATAATTTTGCAATGATTTTTTTTTTTTTCCTGCTTCCTTTACTTATTGCAATGGATGCATCAATGCATGGCTTATGTGCATTTTGGGTGGCTGTCATGAGAAACCTTGAATTAGGTTTCCAGCAGATCCTAATGTTATTCTGATAATTAAAAAATGCAACTTATTAAGGAATAGCTGTCTTTTTCCACATGTGCTTACAAGATTATTGGAAAATTCTGCTATTTTCAAAGTGTTGAGTAGAGAAAAGAAAAAAAAAAGTGAATGTTAATTGCAAAAGATTTTTGTTTTGTCTGACTCACTTTTCTAAGGTCTTTTCTTTTGGGAGGGATGAAGATTTGAACATTTCCCATTTTTGAAATATATTTTGAAAATCAGAGAAATGGTTTCAGTTTTTCCTGGGTTTAGTTGTCATAAAATACACAATTAAAAGATTAAAGTGGCTTTTATGATAATATGTTCTTGATTTTAATTTTACTTTTAGCTTTCTAATATTGGATTTTAGTGATAAGGATTTAAATATCCTAGCTAGTTTCCCCCTAAATGCACTGTATATAATACTTCCCTTCCTTTCGAGAGGAAAGAGCTGTAAAAGAATATATTTAAATCAAGTGTCAGCTATGGTTCATGGCACTTGACTGCATTAGTATAGTTATTTTTATTCCTGAAAGAAAGGTGTATTGCAAAATAATTTATATTCCCTAACCCAGAAACATAATTGGTCTGAACACTTAAGTCCCGTAGAGCTTTTGAAGCTGGGACATGTAGCAAAGACTATTCCAGACAATTCTGAAGAAACAAAAAGAAACATTGCTAAAAGAAATGAATTCTGAGTCATCAGCTGTCAGTATTGAAATACATTTTTCTCTCATTGTGCTGTAATTGCTGGCTCTATTAATGTGATGTATTCTTGCTTTGGTTATTGCTGATGTTCCAAAGTCGAATAATTGTAGTTTTTTCTCTGCTTTTTCAAGCAAATTGACGTTTTCTGGGTTTTTTTTCTTTTCTTTTTCTTTTGAGTCAGGATATTCCTCTGCGCTTTTCAGAATGGGATATTATGTGGCTTTTTCACTGGGAGAATACATTTTCCCCTTCATTTTAATCCCAGCCATATAATTTCCATCCTCATTTCCATTAGGGATTTTTCAAGATAATTTGTTGCAGCAGATTTAAAGGTATAAACGAAGGAGTAAGTCCTGGTTTGTTCCTCATCCTGTTTCCCATCTAATATCAAAAATAGTGCTCTGGCACTTAGATACGAGTTTTTTTGTGAATTGGCCTTTGTTTGGAAAGCCAAGAAATATTGTGAATACCATAATTTGAAAGCCAGTCTTAAAAATAGACCCTAGAAGATTGGTAGAACTTCCCTGCTCTTCAGTGTTCCACACATTTTATTGTTTTACATAAATAAAGTATTTGTCCATGATGAACATCCAAGATGCTTTCTATGCTTGTACAATATCAGAACTTGAATGACTTCCTTGAAGTTTCCAGATTACCTGTTTCTCTGTAAGATTCTACGTTAATGCATATTTTTGAATTCTGAGGCAGTCCAGTCCCTCCCTCATAAAAACTTGCCATTACAATAATTCAAACCTTCAACTGGCAGCATCATCCAGAGCTCTTGGCAATGAAGTTCGGTGTCTAAGTGGGCCTTTGGCAAAGCTGAAGAGAAAAACTTGTTAGTGGGTGTTTTAACATCTGCTTCAGATATTTTTATTATTCAGGTTTTGAAGTGCGTTATGTTGAGATGTTCCGACCTTTGCTGGACACTTTCATTTTCCATCTGAGCTGGGCTTTGGTCTTTCCACTCTTTGCTCGTCTCTGTTTTCAAAGTCTGCAGCTTCCTCGTGAGGGGAAGAGGAGGGGCAGGCACTGATCTCTGGGTCTGACCCAAGTGTGGCCTTGCAGGATGAAAATGAGTTTCCTCTGATCTTGTATCTGTCTCTAACATTTGATATCAGATGCTTGGGAGAGACTGTAGGAACAGCACCCGCATATTTCCCAAGCTGTTCCTGAGCCTCTGCCAGTTTGAAGCTCACAGATTTCTTGCCCAGCAGTGATGATTCTGATATTCTTGTTTGGATTTTTTTTTTTTTTTTCATATGTGCAGTTTCTCAGTGGTATTTTGAACCTATTTTGTAAAAATTCTGACTTGTAAAATTTGAATGTTCAGAATATTGGCGAAGTTTTAGACTCTCCATTGTGTGATGATCACTTGTTTTAATTTTTGCTTACGTGAGTCCACTGGTGGCATTCTTACACTATGAAAACAGCCCTGTCTTTGAATTGTGCTTTGGATATAGTGATAAAAGAATTCAGGTTTATTATTTAACTTAAAAATGTGTAGTTTTATAGGCTGATGGAGGAGATCAGAAACTGTGCAAAACCACAAACATCCATGCCCACTGTATTATATTAAGTAGAAATAAGATGGATTTGGTTCATATTTAAAATGTGTGTATGCTTGAGCTAAGGTGGGAAGTAAAGCCCAAGATACAACCAGAACTTGTTCTGCTACCCAGTGGCAGAAAACTTTGCACTAGTAGGAATATGGTTTTCTCCTAAGCTGTCCTATATTAAGGAACTGGAAGAACAGTCCAGCCTTTTTCAGAAGTGAATTTCCCTTTGTGGAATTAAAACCTGTGTGGTTTGCATCTTTCCATATTAACGATTAGCTTTAATAACAACAACATTATTTGATGTAGGAGTGTGTGACTCAGGGTTCCAGTTGGCTGAAAATCTCTCAGCCAGGCTGGAATCCTTGCACAGTCAGTGGTGTGTCTGTGCCTGTTGAAATCCTGTCTTAACGTCCAGGGCACTGGGAGAAATGCTAAAACCATCAGTCTCCTCATCACTCTTGTAATACTCAGATAATACTGCAAGAGTTCCTGCAAACAGGAGTGAAGTCTTTCAGAATCTATTTTGAATATTGTTTTAAAGTTCAGCTGCATATTTGTCACAGCACAGCATATGCTTCAGGCTACTGAGTTTCACAAGCAAGGTAGCGAAGAAAATTCCTTTTTGTTACTCACTGCCTCTTACAAAGACTTGACTAACAGTTATGCACACTGGAATTTTTGCCCCTTTTTCTTTTTTTCCCTTTGTATATTTGTGGGTGGAACAAGTTTATCCATCAGGTAATTTTTAGTAGCTTGTATTATGCTGATCAGGAGCTTCTGACATGCTCTGCATTTGAAATATTGAAGTGTTGTGGATCAGGAGGCAGAAGTTCATGCTGCAGTGCTGTGTGCTACCTGGATCTGGCTGAAAGCTGGAGAGGTGCTTTACTGTGACATGACTGTGGAGTGATGGGTTGGCTTTTCCTGCTGGGCAGCTGTTGGAACTAATCAGATTGTGCCTAAGAGCCTAATAAGGAAAAACTTTAATAATGCTTAGCCCTCTTGGAAGCTCTGTGGCTTCAGCTGTCATACTCACTTTCTCTAATTTAGTTTAGGTTTGCTGTTTTGTTAAAAGCCATAACGCTGGATTTCAAAACAGATTTCACTTAATTTTACATTTCACAATGGGTGCTTCCACATATAACCACAGTAGGCCTCCTCTTATGTTACCAGTAAAGTTAATTGAGTGTGGAAGCAGAGCTTTGGCTCTGTAGGTAGAATGCATAAAAAATTTAGTTTTATAGTGTCACCCTAGGATTTGAAGATAGTGCTGCTCTATGTTGTGAATCCACGTAACAACAGAAACCTATTTTATTGTAGTGAGCAGTCCTTCAGATTTCTGTGAGCAAATTGACTCAGTCCTGTCTTGGAGAGTACTTGTTTTGTCTTCCTTCAGGATCTGTGAACCTGATGTCTAATGACAGATGTAGTATCTGGTAGAACATCCTAGGCATGTTTTAAAAATAGCAACATGCCCAAGTAAATTTCTGAATTCAGAATCAACTGTTTGTTTAGCTCACTGCTCCATCAACATAGTAAATTGAATTACTGTTTGTAGCTTAATATGCAAGAATCCTAACAATATGCTAAACCCTGTAACATAAAGAAACAGAATTCAAGTGTACAAATCAAGGTATAGAGTAAGTCTTTGTGTCTAAGCTGAAACTTGTTTAAAGACTGTTCAAGTTAAATTGTTTGAGCTGTGCTTTATCTGCCATGCTAATGGTCCTTTTCCCAGATGATGGACCTAAGTTAATATGTTTTTGCTGGATTTCAGGAGGAAATATCTTAATGCTTTTGGTTTGGTAGAACTGGTTGTTTGCATCACGTTTGTAGAACATGAAGGCTGAACTTCACCTTGAATTATTCAGAGCGTGTTACCCTCCCCAGAGGGGGCTGTGTCCCCGCCCTGTCCCTGGTCCCAGCCTGCGTGTGGCCGAGAGATGCTCTCTGTGCCGGCTCTGTCCCGGGGCACCGTGCATTCTCTGGGTGTGTGACCGGGGGTGGTGAGCAGAGTGCAGCAGTTCTGAGGAGTCCGGGGGAAGTTTTCAGTTCTGCTTTGCCACCCTGACACCTTCCTGGCTGAAATCGTGGCAGCTGCCCCAAAGCTGTTCCCTTTTTCGCTGAGGAAAAGGCCTCAGGTCCAATTTCTGTCTGTGCCTGTTAGGAAGTTTTATTGTGCCACAAACAATGTGTGAGCTGCTATTTGGGAACGTCTGTTTTAGGACAGTGATTGAATTCACCTCAGGAAAGTACTTTGTGTGGATCCACGCCTGGGAAAGCTTGGTTTTTCCCTCTGACTTGGGTTATATGTGCCGTTACTGGGCAGAAATGGCTTTGTTTAATTTGCTTTTTCTGGAACAGCAGAGTTTGCGCGAGGGCAGCCACATTGCTGAACAACTCCTGAGCTGTTTTGTTTATCCTGGCGTTAACCTTGCTGTGGAGATACAGCCCATCACTCATTTCACTCCTACCATTAACCACTGTCTGTGCTTTTTTCCCATGAATTGTGGGAGGGTTTGTCCCAGTTTACAATTTATTGGAGGATTCACGTTACCTGGTGAGACTAATCTGGATCTTTGCCACAGGAGATGGATATTGTATTTACCTTCTGAAGCTGGTGCTCTTCACACTTAAATATTGGCTTATTGTGTTCTATGGTCTTACGGGGTTTTTTTTAACTTTTTTCTTTCCTTTTGAAGGAAAAATGCCTGTCCATTACCCATCATTTTTAGTGTATATTCATAGCTGAACTGCTATTATTGAATATAAACAGTGAACAGAAACTGAGCAGAAAAGCTGGAATGGAATGATGAGTGTTTGGTGTTTCC
The DNA here is from genome assembly GCA_013397795.1 of Orthonyx spaldingii. Lineage (NCBI taxonomy): Eukaryota > Metazoa > Chordata > Aves > Passeriformes > Orthonychidae > Orthonyx > Orthonyx spaldingii. The sequence continues at coordinate 75,459 of VZTJ01003855.1, forward strand.
CTTGTAAACATGCCATTTTAATATTCTTAAATTTATTTTTTTTCTTGCAAATCAGTTCTGTCAATCCCATCTCTGATTTTAAGACTGAGAAATAGCTGAAGTGTATTCAATTAGAGTGAAATTGGAATTTTATTTTTGTTTTTAGAAAGGAATATTTTCTTGAGTAAAACTGTAACTTGAAGTATAAATCAAATACACTTTTACGATTTTTGATCCCAAACTCACAGCGAAGCATTTTCTCCGAATATAACTCATTAACTAGAAAGTCAGGACAATTTATTTGCTGGAACTTCCAATACACACAGGTAGCAAGAGATTTCTTTTCCAAATTGACTTTCAGACTCGAGTTTCTGCCTTAGAGTGAGGAAATGTTTCTTCTTTTTTTATCTTGCTCTTGTTCTAGTGATTCAGATAAATAGGAGTCAGTAACACCGGAGGAGGAGGAAGTCAGGTTCTCTTCCTGAGAAATCCAGCACCAGAAAATCCATTTTTGGTTTATCCCCTGCTCTCCTTGATCAGTATGGTGAAAAGACTTTTATTTACTGAGTTTCAGAATTCAGTGTCTCTGGAGCTATTTTTAGTAGTGTCACTCCGTGTGCCTTCTCAGCCGCTGTCTCGCATTTATTACTCTGAAATTGCAGTATTATTTATTATCTTCCCATGTGCACTGAAGTGGCATCTTGCACTTGCACACGTCACACACTTTTACAGTTTAATATGGGAGTCTCACTCTCATTTTCTGAGAGTAATAAAAAAAGGATAAGTCTTCATTCCCTGAAAAAGTATAGCTTTATTTCTTTCAAAAGCAAAACCGATCCTGTGGCAGTTAAATGTCACACGCACGCACTCTTTCTTATTTTGATTTTTACAAAACCCTGCAGAGTGGAGGCCTTGAGAGAGGCTTATGAGCAGGTCATTTCTGCAGTAGTTGTGACAGGTCTAGAATTCCTAAAGCCTGCTTCTGGAAGCTGGGGGAAATCTATTCCAAGTGGAGGATGTAAACTCTTCTCTACTTTCTTCTTTTTCCTCATCCTGTTACATTTTTGCCCACATGACTTGTGAATTTCCTGCGTTAAGGCTGTGGATTTTTAATCAACATCCATAAAGCAGTGACTCAAGTGCAGTCCCTGCACGTGACAAATGTCCTTGTGTTTCGGGAAGTGTGTGGGGCTCTGTGTGTGGCTGTGAGATGCTCCTGCCATTCAGACGAAAGCTTTGTCAGCAGTTCTCCTAGAAGTGTAAGCATAAAGAGAAGATACAGCGATTTTGCTCCCAGCTGAACTTAAGCTTTAGAAGGGGCTTAGGTCGAAGAAGACAATCTTGCTAAACAACTTGTTGGAAAAGCTGCAGCATCAGGGGTTAGGATATGGATTTGCCTTAATGAAGGTGCCACGTGTTTAAAGATACACACACTGAATTGGTGTGTGCATGTATGGATGAGAGGGAATGAGATAATAACTATTCATTAACGTCGATCTGCAAATGTTTGGGCTCCTTTTCAACAAAACACGAGGATTTCAGTCTGTTTTATATTTCGTTCTCCCATTTGCCACAAACCGAATCCATATGTACCCATCACCCCCAGCTTCCACTGAAATCGCTGCAAGCTGGGGGTGCTGCACAGCCCCAGCTTTAGGAATTTCCAGAATTGTTTGTATTTTCTGGTGCACAGGGGGCTGTCAGGTTTAATCTCCGTCCGCCTGGCAGTGCTGATGTGCAGGCAGCGGGCGGGAGGGCACGCGGGCTCACCCCGAGCTCCAAAAGCGCCTTTGGGAGCCCCGACACTGCGTCTGGCTGCCGAGGCAAAACGAGCCCGTGATTTAGGAGCTGCTCTGAGCAGCAGCACAGGGCTCTTAGTGCTTCCCTCCAAAGGCACAGCGCTGCGTTGGAGGCTTGTACTCATTTATTTCTCTCTCCCTCTCAGAGATCCTCGGTTCTGTGCCTGTTCTCAGCCAGGAAACAGAGCAAATATGGAACTGTCACGCTTGTGTAATGCAAATATCAAAATTCACTTGTTGAGTGCATTGTTGCCTGATATAAATCCTTTTTTTTTTTTTTTTTTTTGTTCATTATATATCTATAGCAAGACTCCAAAGGCAGAAACACACTGAAGGCAAGTCAGGTGTCTGGAGCTTTATCATGGGAATTCAGAGCAAAGCTCAAACATGTTTAATACCTTAATCTGAATATCCTCAGGGTGTTGAAAATGTAGCTTTTTGTTCAGTAGGATGTCTGTGAATATTTCTGAACAACTATAAAGGAGGAGATTAAGAGGGGAGGTTGCCGCCCTGGTTGTTACCTGCAGCTGTTGACTTCACTTGTTTTGGTCAAAGTGTCCCCACATGAAAGAACTTTGCTTGAAGTTTAAAACGCTGAAGTTTTAACTCCTAAAGTTACATTCTAATGGTTAGTTTCTAAAGTTTAAAGTTCTAAAGTTTAATTTTAAACATGATTGGTAACTCAGAAGTGGCTGCCTTTTTAAGACCAGCTACAAACCTCGGACAATTGATAAAAGTGTCTCTGTACTTCAATTTCCCGTCTTTAATTTGTGCACAACTATTTATATAGCAGGAACATTGTGAACATAAATTCCTGAAAGTTTTGTGGTGCAGCTGCATATGTTTCTGAAATATGTAATTGTGTCTCTACAGTGCTTTGTGAAAGACCACTCAAGTGATGGCCCAGCTCCTTGAGAGGAGTTATCTTGGTAATTTCATGTCCTGTTAATGCAGCAATGTGGGTGCACCATTACTCCCACCTGAGTCTGTAGAGGTAGCTGAGGTGAATTTCTATTAAAAGAAAAGATTCAGGTTTCTGTTTTGGTTTAGGTTTTGGTTTTGTTTGCTTGCTTTTTGTCATTCATGTTTGAAAAAGATTTAATTAAAAAAAAAAAAAAAACAAAAAACAAAAAAAGCAACCAAACAACTCAACCCAAAACATTTCAAAGGCCAAGGAATTGCTATGGAAAGAGAAGTTATTCATGAAACCTGGTGCAGTCTTGAAAATGTGTAGTGTATGTGGGCTGCCAATTTACAGCATTTCCTGTTCTCTCCCTTGCAAAACTTGTGGTTAAAAATATTAACACTTTTAAATTATGGAGTTCCAGGCTTGTTTGAAGTGTAGACTGAAGAAAGTAGGAGAGCAAAAAAGGTAAATAAATGAAAAATATAGTATTCCCTGTCTCTAATTGTTTCTCCTCAATGGAGGTGAACGTGATCTGATAAATATGTTCTGACAATTGAATGCCAGGAATTGAGTAAGATAAAAAAAAAAGCCTACCTTCTATCTATCTATCTTAGAAAATAAAGTTGACAATATTTGGAATGTGACAAGATTGAAAAAGACTCTTTAAAGAAGGGACCAAGTCATCTGAAATGTTCAAGGAGACTCCAGCAATGCAATTGTTAGGACTGTTTAAGTTTTGTTATAATAACATTACATTAATATTTCCAAAGAAGTAATTTCCTGTTTGAGTAAACCTCCTAGCCTTTTTTTTTTTTTCCTTTTTCAGAAAACCAGTATTAAATGCATTGGTTGTCCCCTTCTTCATCCCGTGTTGTGCTTTTTACTGTTCCTTTCCAGCACAAGATGGTTCATTATTGCCCTTGTGTTCTCTTGATCCCATCCCCAGCCTTGTGCTTGCTGCCTTCATCATGGCACAAGAGCAGTTTCGTGTGTGCTTGTGGGTATGGAGAGGAACTCTTTGGCAGTGTTTTCCATTTGTAGGAGCTCTTACATAACTGGAGGTGGAAAAGTAGCAAGTTATGGAATAGACATTGCCAATAATGTGATGTCCTCAGCTTTTACGTAGGAACGGAGCTCATTAGGATTCTGCATGCAGAAAATGCACTTTGGGTTTATGCATAATTGGATGCTTCCAAGCCCTATTTTTACTCTGGTTCTGAACCTGAAAGTTCAGTTTATTCCAAGCTAAACTTTTTTCTTGCTTCAAATGAAACCGATGGAAACAGTGCATGACAGTGACAGAAAGCCATAAAATGAACAAAAGTCCTACAAATCCTGGCCTACAAATTAAAAGGCTGCATTGCTTTGACAAAGAGAGTGTTTCAGATCTGTAAGCAACTTTGCATCTGCTGAGGTCTGCATTATAAAAATTTCTTAGCTTTGTAATGTTATTTTTCTCCTTTGAAGTTCTGCCACTCCATTCATAAGGTAACTGCTGGTGCTAATGACACTTATTTCCAGTAACTTTGGGTTGTGAGCTGTGGGATGTCATGAGAGGGGCGACTGTGGAGTCTTTAAGCAGGACAGCTGTCCAGCAAATGGTAATTTTCTAGAATGCACGGACAGCAAATTGCACACTGTGTGAGTAATAGCAGACAAGGGGCCTTTATTAGAGCCACAACACTTAGGGCAGTTTGGATCTGAGTGCGTTCATATGCACCCATTACAGACACATAGATCCATTATTGCCCACCATGTGGAATATTTTGTGTTTAAGGCTTTAACTTGGCTTTGGCAATTCACAAATTCACGACCAAATTATCACCTTCGAAAGAAAAATGCAAGTTGAATTTTCAGCTTTTATTGAAAATGTCCGCTGTGTATCTGCGTTGAGAACTGAAGTTGTGCTGTTGTACTCTCTGCTTTGCTGATAGCACAGTTACAGAGCAGTTCCATTTGTCTTGACAAAAACAAGCAAGGAAAAGGTGTCTGGGACCCATCTTGTATTTCTGCAGAAGACCTGCCAAGATTTTCCATGTGTTCCATGGAAAATAACCAACAGTTAGCAAACATGCATTATTTTCTGGACTTCCTGAAAAGATTTTAGGGTCCTTTGGACTCAAAACTACATTTCAGCCAAAGGTGTTTTCTTTAAACAATTACTTTAATGAATTACTGATTACTTTCTGATGAAAAGCTGATCTTTTAATCTTTTTCTTTTTCTTCCTTTTTGTCTTTTAAGATGGTTGTTAACATGCACTAAATGTGCACTTCTAGCTTGTTGCAATAGTCATTGAAATGAGTTAAATGAATATTAATAAAAGTTTGAGCTGTGCATGTAGCCTGGCCCTTGACTTCTGTTTAGAATTCAGTTGAACCAAAGTCATCACATGATGTGTTTGCCATTTACAGTGCATGAGGTATTGATAATAAGTGTGGGGTGAAGCTGTAGACACAAAGCAATGAGCTGTCTTTGCTCCTGTGGCTTTCTCTAGAGGTTCAGAATCCTCTTTTGAAAGGAGATCGAGGACAGTGTTGATCTACCCTTTGTCAGCCAACAATGGATGCTCGTTACACACAATTACATAATTTGTATGTTTTAAGGAATAATCAGTGGTAGCCACTCTTAATTTGAGTGCTTTGTATCACAAGCAGCAGTTGGGTTTGTATTGTTATTTAGCACAATGTTCTTTCCCTTCCCCAGTTCTTTGAGAAATTGCTGCCTTCTGCCAACGTTCTGGTCTGCAAGTGGAAGTCCATAGGATGTTTTGAAGCCAGTGGACTGTGTCACTGTTATCAGGACTAACCAGAAGCTGGTCTTTTTCCCCATTCTTCCCAACAATGTCCAGGCAGTCAGTCCCCCCCAGATTTAACAAAATCCTGTGATGAAATGCTCTGGTACTGCAATATCTGTGTGTAGACTTTTGGTGCACTTTGTCACATCCAGTCCTGTCTGTAATACTTAGAAGCTGTTCTAGCTTGTCACACCGTGTGTCATTGATTGTGTATTTATGAAACATAAATGTTGCAATTTTTAAAATACTCTTTAATTTTTTATTCACATGGCAGCCCAAAACAGCTCCGAAAAGGACATTTGGATCCATTACAAATGACCAGGTAAATATACATAGGAGGGAGTGTTCAACAAGAAAGTTTCATTATTTGAGATTCTGTGTGCGTTAATCCATGGAAAAGGATGTTATGAAAATTGAGGGGAACAGAGTTCCTTATTGCCCTGATAAAGGATCTTGTGAGTCAGAGCCTCTTTAAAGTTAACCCAGGCTCTGAGATGGGCATAACCTTGGTTTGCCTTCAATAGTTAATGCTTAAATTGTATTTTTCAGTCAATCTCTCTTATTTCTCACTCGCATTATTTTGGGGTAGAGATATTAATGTAGCAGATTATTTCCACCAGCCATTTTAATGGCCAAAGGTACTCCAAAACTGTTAATTATCTATTCTGCTTTTCCTATGGACTTGTGCCCTTCCCAGTGTGAACAAATCCTTCAGATCACTGGGATAACGTGGTGACTGAGGCACAGTTCAGTCCAAACAGAAATATGACCCTAATGGAAATTTTAACTTCACTGAAGTTTTAATGATGGTAAAGCCATTTACTTCAACATCAAGAATTTAATCCTGAAGGTTTTTATTCACGTTTCTCATTTCAGCTCTCAATTTCTTTGCTCATAATGGAGAGAATAAGATATTTATAATCTTAAAAATATATTTCTCGAATGTTTCATTTCTTTTTTTTTTTTTGAGTGTTTGGAATGTGAGAACTATCTGTTCTTAGAAAATGTGTGTGTTAATTTGCAGCATGTCACACCTAACCTTATCTCTTAAACAACGTGAAATAGTCTTGCTAGAATTAAGAGAAGGTCTGCTTCTCTGTAATGGTTTCTCTGTGGTTTAAAAAGATGTCTAAACCTGTAATGAATAGGAAGAAATAGATATGGATAATATTTCTTTCCACAGAAAATTATTCAAGTGTTAGAAATGAACTTGGAAGAGATCTTTGCGTTCTCTTCTGTTCTTTAGTCATTAACTGCCGATGATGGGGAGCTAAAGCACCATATTTTATATCAAACTCATGTGCTGTGATGAAAAACCCCTCTCCCATACTTGATAAGAAAAGCAGAGATGGGCAGACACGTGTACAGCCATGTGAATTTGAAATCTGTACGAAGTTCTTGTTGTAGTTGTGGGATCTAATGACAGAATAATCAGTGTCCATCTGTCCACTTGTGTACAAATAAAGAAGTAAAGAGAGCTGACAGGTCTTTTACTCTGGCTTCTGTTACTTCCTTTCCTCTGGAATCTATGTTAAAACATAGAATATATAATTTATAATTTCTTAGTAATATGAAATCTTTTGCAAATAACTGCTAGCCAGATTGAGTATGAAGAGGAAACTAATGCTCTGCCTCCTATCAGCATAGAATTACCATTCTAAAGTTTACCCTAACTGGTTCAAAATGTATATCTTGATTTAGAAACAATTTCCAGGGCTTATATTTCCATGCCTTCTGCTAAAGAAGCCAAATCTGTATTTGTTTCATTACTCCAAAATGTGTTCCAGTTTACTTTGTACTGTCCCCAGTCACAGCTTAATGTTGTCACAAAAGCTGTGCAAGTGGCACAGTAATTTTGGAGCTGTGGATGAACAGTTCTGTCCCATGAAATAAAAGATTGCTTATGTAGGGTCAAAATCTGGCTTTGAGAAAACAAATCAGTGAAAGAGTCCAGCCTCACTCAGGAGTGCACAGAAGCTGTAAATGCACTCCCTTAATGGTGGGTAGCAAGATACACGAAATACAAATTTTTTGCAACTAGTGAGGAACAAGGAACCTTGAACACTGGGAACATTTTCTTTCCCTTCGTTCTGAAATGTCTCAAACCAGTTTAGAACACAACTGAACCTGGCCCAGTGGAAGGTGTCCCTGCCTGGGGCAAGAGGTTGGAATGAGAGGATCTTTAAGGTCCCTTCCAGCCCAGACCATCTCTGATTCTATGGCAATTACCTGAGTGAGGGTGAAAGACAAGCAGAATGACCAGAGAAAGAGCAGTTGTTCATTATTACAAGTATGGCACATAAAAAGAAAATCTTAATTAGCCCACAATTTTATTTATGCCTTCTTTTTTTGGTCATTCTATACATTCAGCATTAGCCATCTGCATTCTAGCCCTGCCCTTATGGAAGATGTGGCTGGAAAACTGCCTTTGTATTATTCCTCTAAGTGGTGAGATATGAGAAAAGAGGATAATTACAATGTTCTTAATTCCTATTTGTCTGAAGAGGCAGCAGAAGAGAGAGGGAATTTAGTTCTAGATTCCAATATTTATTTTAGCAGGTTTGGCAGCGCCAGTGTTTTTAAAAAAAGCTGTGTTTGTGCAATATATGTAGCATTTTGGCACAGTTCCAGAGATGTTCAACAAACCCCATGAAAAATATTGATCATTTTCAAATTGATCTCACAGCTCTGTGATATTTTTTGAAATGAAAATAGGTCTTCTCTTTTCACTGGGATTGTAACTTTCACTAGAAATATAAAAAGTATAGTGATGAATATAGGAATAGTTTTAATGAGTTTTTAAAATATATTTCTGATGAACTGTTATGACTTAGTTTTGTCTGTATCATCTGACACCTGAATTAGTAAGCACTTTTTCAATGATGCTGCTGTTGATTTTTTTTTATGGTAATGGTTTCAGGTCATGTCCAGAGTTGCTCCACAAACAGAGAAATAATCCCTTTATCTGTGTTGGTTTCCCTGAAATTGAATATTGCTATAGGTTCCTCCAGTGACTGAACTTTGGCTTCATTCCTCATTTCCACACTCACTCATACAACAGAGAAACTGAATTACATCTGTGCAGAAATTTAATAACTTTTCTTTAGAAACAGAGAATCTGGATGAAAAAATCACCATCACTCCCACATTTCCGCTTTTCTAGAGTATCTATTTATTGCCATGTTTGCTCTGAAGCTTTCTTAAGGCGATGCCCCTTAAAGCAAAGTCAGATATTGAAAAGTAAAGATAAGTATTAAAATGTCTATTCCTGTATAGAATATATGTATAAATATATATCTTCCGTGACAATTTCAGAAAAATAACGAGATGTTTTTGTGTTCAAATACACTGTCAAGCTAAAGTGTGATCTTTCTGTGTCTTGTAGGGTCAAAATGTATTTGGTCTTGACATAACCGAGACACCTGAGGGGGATAAGTGGCCTCAACTGATTGTCCAGCAAATCCTGGATAGGGAGCAGAAGGACACCTATGTGATGAAAATCAAGGTTGAGGATGGTGGGAGCCCGCCGAGGTCCAGCACTGCCATCCTGCAGGTGACAGTGACCGACGTGAACGACAACCGCCCGGTGTTCAAGGAGAACGACGTCGAGGTCAGCGTGCCCGAAAACGCCCCCGTGGGCACCTCGGTCTCCCAGCTCCACGCCACCGACGCAGACCTGGGCTCCAACGCACAGATCCACTTCTATTTCAGCAACCAGATCTCCAGTCTGGCCAAGAGGCTCTTTGCCATCGATAACACCACTGGCCTCATCACCATCCGGGAGCCGCTGGACAGGGAGGAATCTCCTGTGCACAAATTGACTGTTTTGGCAAGCGATGGCAGCTCGACTCCATCGAGAGCAACAGTGACTGTTAACGTCACAGATATCAATGACAATGTCCCGTCAATAGACACGAGATACATCATCAACCCCGTGAATGGGACAGTGCTTCTGTCTGAGAAGGCTCCCCTTAACACAAAAATTGCGTTGATAACAGTGATGGACAAGGACGCCGATCAGAATGGGAAGGTTACCTGTTTTACTGATCACGATGTCCCTTTCAGGCTAAAACCAGTGTTTGATAATCAGTTTCTCCTGGAGACAGCCACGTTTCTGGACTATGAAGCGACACGGGAATATGCCATCAAAATAGTGGCTTCAGATTCAGGGAAGCCGCCCTTAAACCAGTCTGCGATGCTCCTGATCAAAATTAAAGACGAAAACGACAACGCCCCAGTTTTCACGCAGCCTATCATAGGTCTTTCCATCCCTGAAAACAACGCTCCTGGTACTCAGCTGACCAAGATAAGTGCCACGGATGCCGACAGCGGGCGGAACGCCGAGATCAGCTACATCCTGGGTCCCGATGCGCCCCCAATTTTCAACCTGGACCGCCGCACGGGCATCCTGACAGCAGTGAGAAAGCTGGACAGAGAAAAGCAAGACAGGTACTCTTTCACTGTGCTGGCTAAGGATAATGGGATGCCACCTTTGCAGACCAATGCTACCGTGACGGTGTCAGTCCTGGACCAGAATGATAACAGCCCTGCTTTCACACATAATGAGTATAATTTCTATGTGCCAGAAAACCTGCCCATGTATGGCACGGTGGGGCTTATCACAGTTACGGATGCTGACGCGGGAGATAACGCTGCGGTCACTCTCTCTATCTTAAATGGTAGAGATAATTTCATTATAGATCCACTTACTGGTGTAATAAGACCTAATATTACCTTTGATAGGGAGCAGCAGGGGTCATACACTTTCCAGGTGAAAGCAGTGGACGGAGGAAGACTGCAGCGTTCCTCAACTGCCAAAGTGACCATCAATGTTGTTGATGTAAATGATAACAGGCCCGTTTTTGTTATCCCCTCATCTAATTACTCGTATGAGTTGGTCCCAACGTCGGCCAGCCCGGGGTCTGTGGTTACTAAAGTCTTTGCAGTTGATAATGACACGGGAATGAACGCAGAGCTCCGCTATAGCATCATAGGTGGGAACTCCAGGGGCTTGTTTACCATTGACCAATTAACAGGCAATATAACTTTGAAAGAGAAGGTAATTTCATCAGATCATGGCTTGCACAGACTGGTGATAAAGGTGAATGACCTGGGACAGCCGGAGTCTCTTTACACGATAGCTCTTGTGCACTTGTTTGTGAACGAGACAGTCACCAACAGCTCCTACGTGCAAGAGTTAGTGCGTAGGAACATGGAAACTCCAGTGGGCCAGAACATTGGGGATGGTGAGATAACCCCACAGACCAATGATTATGTCAAGATCATCATTGCCATTATTGCTGGCACCATGACGGTTATTCTGGTAATTTTTGTTACCGCTTTAGTCCGGTGCCGCCAGACGCCCAGGCACAAGGTTGTCCAAAAAAATAAGCAGAGTGGTGAATGGGTTTCCCCCAACCAAGAGAATAGGCAGATCAAGAAAAAGAAGAAGAAGAAGAAGCGCTCTCCAAAAAGTCTCCTCCTCAACTTCGTGACTATTGAAGAATCCAAGCCTGATGATCCCGGCCACGAGCACATAAATGGCACTTTAGACATTCCCGTAGAGCTAGAAGAACAGACTATGGGAAAGTATAACTGGGCCACCACACCAACCACATTTAAACCTGATAGCCCAGACTTAGCAAAGCACTACAAGTCTGCTTCTCCGCAGCCTACCTTTCAAATTAAACCTGAGACTCCTGTACCCCCCAAGAAGCACCATGTCATTCAGGAATTGCCTCTAGATAACACCTTTGTGGTGGGCTGTGACTCACTTTCCAAGTGCTCATCCAGCAGCTCGGATCCTTACAGTGTTTCTGAATGCAGCTGTCAAGGAGGCTTCAAGACCCCAGGCCCCATACACACCAGACAGGTAATGGAATTTTAAGGTGCTTTCTTCCTCCTTCCCTTCTTACTTTGCCAATCCTCTAGCTCTAGTTCGAAGCGCTGCAAGATCAGTTCTGCTGCAAGCAGTGAAAGTCTGAAAGTTCACATTCGACCGAGGCATTGTAAAATAAACAAACCGAGCTTCCTCAGTGGTAAGGGAGAAAATGAGAAGGAAAAGGAGCGTTGTGAGTGAGGAGGCTGAGCAGCAGAGCTCCCCGTGGTGGGATGCTGACTGCAGATGGCAGCATGGCTCTTCCCGCTCCGCCACGGGACCTCGGGCAGCTCGCGAGGCTCGTGGTGGGACTGTCCTCTCCAGCCTGGTGCGTGTGCTCCAGGAGCCAAGCAATCTAGGCCAGGTGGAAAGCAATAAAGCTTTTCAGGAGCTCATAAGTGGTTCTTAATATTAATGGAGTCCGGAGTTGCAGCCTTCATTTGGGCGTAGCTTTGCTTCAAGGTCTCTCAGAAGCAGGGGAGGATTTTCCTCTGAGAGTTTCAGTGCCATTTTCAGAGTGGAAGCAGACTTAAATCTGGTGGAATGACACAGTTGACAGGCAAAGTTAGGGAAAAATTAGAAACATCAGCATAATTGATCTCAGTTATGTGCTGTTCTGCCTGATAAACCAGGTATTAGCTTCTCAGAAGTGCAGTACAACAAAGGAAATGTCTCAAGAATCCTCAGCTTAAAATTAAAAATAAATAGAGCACCTCCTTTTTGTTCCAGACCCTACAGAAAAGCTTTAAGTTGCTGGAAATAGAATCTAGTGTTCATCCATATTCTGAACAGTTTAATAAAACTTTTCTCTTTACTTCTCTTTCTTCACAAGTATCACAAAGTTTTCAGTGAGAATAGTTTTCTAGTTAAGCTTTAGTTGGTCAAGGAATTAATCATTAAAGTAGCACATACTTCAGTTTATTTTATTACTGATTATATTTTTTACTTGATAATATTTTTAACTTAATATATTGCTTGGGAACAAATCCTCAGCATGACTAAGTCTGTTAGATTTCTTGCTCCAGCTGAGTGTTTTTCTGGGAGCTTTGCTTGATTACAACTGTAATGATAAAAACACGCATTAAAAAAAGCTGCTCATTCAGAGCAGTCATCATATCTTTGACAGTTTCAGGATATGTTGTTTATTTTGTTCTATTTTGTTCCCTTTACCAACACAAATTTGTATGGTAATCTATATCATTATGTATAGCATTTTTTATTCAATGTATTTAAATGCATTAAGTTAAATTACATCTTGGAAAAGCCTCTTGCCAGTTTGTTCATCTGTTTGAACTCCTGTAACTGAGGAGAGGGCAGTGCTGTTTTCAGCATTTCTGTAGGCCTGATCTAAGCGATTTTTTTCAATGGAGTTCTGGTACAGTTCCTGCGAGCCAAAAGGTTCTGCCATTGTCTGCTCAAACACACTCTGTCGTGCAGTAATGCTGCTAACAAAGACAGCAAGCTCACGATGCTCAAAGTCCCCTCTATGGCAGTAAAAACCTGGAGAGTGGGATGGAAAGCAATTCTCTTCTGCAGAAGTTGGCTGGGGAAAAGAGCATTTCTTTTTATCTGTGCCTTAAAGGTCTGTGACAGGGGGTTCCTCTCTGGAAAAGCAGAATAGAACTGTGGGGTTTTTTTAATGCTCACTAGCTGATATTAGCTTATCTTCACAGAGCTGCACCTAACATTGTTAGTGTGATGTGCTGAATGTATAAGAAAAGAGATTACTGATACCATTTGTACTGATTTTGTTAAAGTTACAGCTATCCTTCTTTTAGGGATATTTTTCTGCATGAAAGTGATCACATTGTTTGGAGGAAGGGTAACTAATCTCCACCAATGGCCATTTTCACTGTTTTGGAAACAGCATTTACCTTGAAACGCATGAATTCACTTTTTTTTTTTTTTTTAATTTAAACGTAAGTAATTTCATTAATGCATTATTTACACAAATGGGGCAAGAGAGGCCACTAGAGGTAATCCTTTGTGTTGTGTTGGGCTGTGACTAAATGAAAATTGTATTTCTTGATAAGTAAAAACGAGTAAAGAATTTCTTATATCTCAATGGATCTTTAAAAAGTCAGCCTCACTCCTACCCTGGCTCTGTATTTTGCAGTCTGGATAGTTTTATCTCCTGTGGGGCTGGGGAAGGTGTCTCAGGCCAGGCTACTTGAGAGCTGTCTCTGTTACTAAAAAAAAAGAAACAGATAATCCTGTGGCACAGTGTCTCCATCTGCTGTGCTGCCCCACCACCCTTCAGCCTCAGACACCAGCAGGATTTTCGTGGTTCAGGATGATTTTGTGTCAGGCACTCTTAGGTTTAACAGTTCCAGTTAGGACAAGCTGGAGAACTGCAAGCCAGCCAGTTCAGTTCAAAAGGGAGATGTGCTCGTTTGAAAAGTGAAAATAAGATGCCTGATGCGAGGGGAAGGTATCATCCTTTATCACTTTTACCATAGTGCAGCTCTTTTACAAGCCAAAAGTTCTCTGAAGGAACCTAAAGAAGATTTTATTCACTCTGAAGTGTCTCTTGAGTTTGTAATGGGGACTGATATTAGCAGGCTGCACATCTCAACCGTTGCTAGTTTTGTCCATGCAAGACTTTCTGCTCAGATATTTGAAATAATGTTGTGTTACAGCTAAAAATATATGTTTTCTTTGGAAGATCTAAATTTTGTGTCTGTCTGAATGGTATTGATTCAGGTCTTTAAAGAAAGGAAATGATGCCTCTGCTTTACTGCTAAATTTGTCTAAGAGATCTATAAAATGACAGAAAGTCATTATAACAGTTGTACTCAAAAAGCATGCAAGCAAAGATGAAAAGGTTTTTCTACTAAAAAAACCCAAAATATCTCTTTAGTGGTCATGTGGGCAAATAAATACAGCAGTGCAACAGCTGAAATTTCTGTGGGGAGGCAACTGGAGACTCCTGAAGCAGCTGAGGACACGTGGAATCATAAACTACAGGAAACTGAAGAGGGAAAGTGTGGTCTTAATGTAGTGTCCCCTAAGAGAGAGGTCAAATTTTGCTCTATTTGTATGTGAGGAAGGCCAAGGGGCAGAGATACTGGTATTATTCTGGAGTTAATAAATGCCAGTGAAAATAGGCCTTCAGAGTAGCATGTTTTTTGGGGGGGATGTAGTAGAGATAATTCTTTTAAAGGAGTTTTACCAAGTGATAAATTGTGAAGGGGCTTATTCCTAATAAGGTTTTTCAAACTAGGATATCTGGAGTGTTATAAAAATCAAACTGACTTTCCATGGCATCAGATTTCCATTGTTTTGGCAGTCGTGGGCCTCACAGAAAATTTCTTTGGTGCAGAAACATACGGCATCTTTCAAGTTTTATTTGTCTGCAAGCTTTGTAAAAGCTCAGTTATTTCTGACGTTCACCTCAGTGGGAGCAAACTGTGTGAAGTGTTCCATACTGACACAAATCTTCTAATTCTCTTTGCATTTGCATGGCAATGATGAAAACGAAGGGAGAGGAGTTTTCTTCAGTCTCATTTTCATGTAACACCATTTCGAAATCTGAAATCTTTGCTCATGTACTTTAAAACAACATTCAGACATTTCAGATGCCTGTCTAGGTATCAGCCTGTCTAGTCAAAACATGCATAATTATAGAGCACAGTGTTCTCCGTGGCAGCTTGACTCAAAGAAGGTAATGCTGCAAAGATTCATCAGAGCTCCCCATGCATCCTCCTCCTTCTTGTCCCTTTCTTTTACTAAATGCTATTTCAGATGTGCCTTTCGTCTGAAAATAGCATAATGCACACTGTAGGAACAGGGGAAATCTGGGAATATTTACACCTGGTCACTCAGGAAGGGTCCTGTGATCTCTTGGGTTGTCATCTTTAACTTCAGAACAAGTTTTTTTCTGATCTGGTGCTACTGAGGAGCTGTGGGTGCCCATTGGAGCAGCACTTCTCCCACTGGAGGAGCTGGAAGGTGCAATGTGCTCCTCATCTGTGATTATCTGCTTTTTTGGGGGGATTCTCCCTGCATCCCACTGGACTCTGGTCTGTGAGTGAATTCAGCTGCACTGCCACTGTGCCATGTTTGGGAAGCTGCTGAGGGAGGGAATAGGCATGGACAGTGATTTTTGTCACATTTGCTGATGCAAACCTTCATTAGTAGAGTTCAGCTGGCGGGATTCTGTCATCTGTGAACTTCCCCACACTTGTGAACAGAAGTTTCAGATGGCACAGGGATCTCTGCTGAACTGCTTTGTTGGAGCTGACTGGAGAGAGACATTACACTCCTTACAGAAATCTGAATGGGAAGTAGACCTCCTTTAAAACACATTTCATTTTGGGGCCCCACCTCTCAATTCTGTGATTCTATCCCTGCCTGCTTAGACCTGCTCACAGTTATGGGATATTTGGTTTCCTATTTAAAATGTGGTGAAATGTCATTATAGCTTCCCACTCACTATGAGAACAGTGTGCTCAGGATGTGAATTGAAGGAATATTGCACTGTTCCTGAAAATAATAGCTCTGAAACTCACCTGTTCCGTGCATCTTTAGCTGCAGGATTTTTTGTTTTGTGTCATAACAATGAGACTAGTGAGTTTAATTTAGAATCCTGTAATCATCAGTAGGCAGGGCTGATGCTTCTGAGGTGTAAAATAAACACAGCATTGGTGTTTTGCATTGACAGATACAGAGTAAATTACACTCAAAGACCATTTTCTCCTAAATTTTAGCTAAAAAGCTGTTGTTGCAAGCCCTTCCTAAAAGCCACTTCAAAATTGTTTACTATGCTTCTAAGTATTCTCGTTATTTTACCTTAATTTTGTGACTGGTAATTTTGCTTGTGGTTCTGATCTGCTGCCATGTATATACGTTCCACAAGGAAATGAAATTTGCAGAAATTTGAAGAGATTTCTGGCTGCAATATGAGTCAGTGCGCGAGTCAGAAGTTAACAAGCAATTATTTAGATGTGCATCACTACTGAAGTAAAGCAGGTCAAGAAAATGCTTTTCCTCTGTGCAACACTTGCAGAAAATCTTCAGTGTTTTCTTTTAATGTCTTTCTCTGGAAAAGCATGGGGGAAGGTATCTGGAAAGCGTCCCCTTTGCCTCATAGTAGAAGACAGAAACAGAGCATGAGGAGGAGTAAAAAATAAATTTGTGTTTTGTGTGAGGAAATAATGAAAGACTTTGAGTCTGACACTTCAGTAAAAACCAATTCAGATAAAACAAAGGCACTTTTTTTTTTTCCCCAGCAAGAGTTCATTGAGTGAGTTTATACTGAAGTTGTAAATGAAGTTCCAGCACTAATAACTGAGTGATTTTTGTTTGAGCCAGAATGACACACAACTCCCTCTCCAATAGCCACTTGCCTTGGGGTGGAAGCAATGTGATTTTTCAAGCTTGAAGTGCATTTCACATCATTTATTTTCAGTGGGATAACTGAAAAGTTTACTCTTTTCTCCTAATGACCCAACTGCGTTATTTCAAATGTCTTACTTAACTATCGGCTATTGCTAACGATGAAGTCTGACTTAACTGTGGCTTAATTTTCGCACTTGTTTATTTTCCTGTTTTCTCCCAGAAGGTGTTGCACTCAATAATCTGCAGTTGATAGCAATTTCCTGACCAGTGAGTGGCTGGTGTCTTGGTGACTGTGGTATTGACAGTGCTTTCTTTTCTGCGAAATAATTGATCAGAATGGCTTAATTTCTGTGAGTCTTTAGGACTAACCCTGCTGATGATAAATGTAGATTAAAGATGTAAAATAATTCTTCAAGCAAAGATATTTTATGCTTTTAGGAATGATGCTCTTGCATGAAGTCCACAAAAACCCTGTAGAACCTGTTCTAGGTAGTGCAGCAGCCTTCTGACAGCTCTAATCTTGCAACAGCACTCTGGGTTTTGAGTGGATAAAGCAAAAATAGGAGTAAGAAACTTAGAATAATATCCATAGAAGCTATTTCTGTGTCTCCTTCTGCTGCAGCATTTGTGCTATGTGTGTAGAGATCTGTGCTGGGAGCACGCACACCCCAGACAAGGTTGCTTGCCTAGAACCGCAGTAACTCAGAACATCCCAGAGCACGCGGCGCTTGCCGTGGTAGAGATTTGGTAGAGATTTGGAAGCAAACGTGACAATTTATGGTGAAAATGCTGCAGGAAAGGGCTTTTCTCATGCTGTTTCTCTGTTTGCCAGCTCTGAACGCCATCGCAGCTGATGTTATGTACTGAAGTCAGTGACGTGTACTCAGTGATGTTAAGCCAGCAAACATGAAAACAAGGAAATAGCACGAGAAAGCCCTTTGTCCTGTCTCTGGTTGCCGAAGAAATTTATCGTCCCATCTCCAGAGGGGTTTGGAAGTGACGATGAACTGTTCAAGCTGCCCTACTGAAAGGTATCAGGGGCAAGAATTTTTTAAGAGGAAAAGACAAAGAAATTTTAGTACGTTGTGCTATAGTGTTCTATAACGTAGTTTTGCTAAGAAAAAAAAGTAATGTGACCCATCCTTCTTCACAGTTGGTGATTATGGTAAATTTATTTTGTTTGTAATCATCTTCTTGTCCCAGATTTTTTTCCTTATTTATTTTAGTTGAAACAATTAGGAGTTTTGTTTGTATGAATATATTAAAAGGGAGCAATAAATTTTATTCATATGTTAAAAAGAGAATGTAAAGTTCTTTATACTCCCTGCATTTAAAAGAAAAACAAGTGGGTTGTTGTCACTTATAGCACCATTATACATGTTAAGAGTTAAATGTTATTTATATCTATTCCATAATATTTTTAATGATGATATTGCTGCTATGGATCATAAATAAAATTGATCAAGTCACTGCTTTCTCATTTTCTAGGCACAATAGTAGTAGTGAAAAACTAGTACCTCCTGCTTTCTTATCCACCACGTTTTGTAATAAATGGTCACCTTTTAAATAACTGGAAAGCATTCACATAACTTTTAAAAAGAAAATTTAATTTGCATTTTGCTTGCTGAAGTCTAGGTAATGTCTATTTAACAGGTGCCAAACATTTAACCTTTTGAAGTATTTATATTAAAAAAAAAAAAATCATAAATCCAGTGGCTTGGTTTTCAGTGTAATAAAATAAGATAAAATATACATAATTTTTTCACTGTAAGCCAGCACATGGGCAGGAAAAATGGCCTACT
The DNA here is from genome assembly GCA_013397795.1 of Orthonyx spaldingii. Classification (NCBI taxonomy): domain Eukaryota; kingdom Metazoa; phylum Chordata; class Aves; order Passeriformes; family Orthonychidae; genus Orthonyx; species Orthonyx spaldingii. Next base: position 93,959 of record VZTJ01003855.1, read on the forward strand.
GTTGGTTTTTTCCCCAAATTATTCTTCTGTATAGATCTTTTTTTTTTTTTGGTTTTCTTTTGCTTTGGTGTTTTTTTTTTTTTTTTTTTTTTTTTTTTTTT
>VZTJ01003855.1:94066-184855 GCA_013397795.1 Orthonyx spaldingii
TTTGTTTTTTTTTTTTTTTTTTTTTGGTTAGTTGGCTTTTTTGTTTGTTTTGGGGTTTTTTTTGATGAAAAGTTTTTAATATTATCATTTGTTATTTAACATGGCTCATTTGAAAAATAAAACTTGAGTCTCATAGCTTTGTTTGAAGGTTGGTTGCAAGTTCTTGTATATTGCCTCACATTTTAGGGAGTAATGCTTAATATGTATCATCTATAATATTAGAATTTCATATGCAATGCAAAACCTCTTAGGAAGCAAAGGAGTATAAAGAACCCTGTTTTCTGCACTTATATGAAGACATGTAATATTAGTTTGCTAGAATAAAATGGAATACAGACACTGCTTTTAACTGGGATGTATACAGTATATATAACTTTATTTCAAAGAAAAAGTTATTAATGATTCATGAATTAGACTACAACATGGAATTCTTACACGTTACTGTATGTTTGATGTAAAGATATTTATAGGCTTGTACTTAATAATCACGTTGCCTCGGTTCTTGGACTGCAGAATGTCTACCATGACTGTTGCCTATAGTTTGCTCCACATTTGCTATCTGGCTCTTTTAAAACAAAATGTGTATTTGGCTATTTGATCTGTAAAATAAATTCTATTAATAATGGAGTACGTATTGTAATTTAGCATATTGTATCGCATAATTATAGCTATGACTGTTACAGGAAGTTTTCCGATGATGGAATCATTTTCTTGGGAAGAAGTTCATGTCTCTGTCAGACAGTTTTGCTGTTCCTATTTATCTCAGCCTTGCAGCATTTATGCTTCAGTCTAAAACGCCCCAGCACTCCCAGGGGTTGGTTGGATACGCAGTGACGTTTATTGGCTCAGTGCCACCCTTCAGCCAGTGCAAAGTTCATTCCCAACACAGTGAGGGATTTATTCCAGAAGTGTTTTTGGTGTCCCAAACGCTGCTCCTGCCCGTGGCTGCTGCAGTTGTTTGTGGAGGTGGTGATGGGAGGAATCGGTGATGTTTGAGCAGCAGCCCTTGGGCCTCGTTCAGAGTGGTTTGTCAGGCAGACAGGATGATTTCACAGGCTTTGAGTTTCTGCTTTTTCTTTGAGCCTTTGGATTTCTCTCCTTATGAGAATTAGCTTGGATTTCCTTTTTGAGAAAACCCCTATACGTAAATTTAATATTTGTTTAAGAGAAGCACCAAATAATTTCAATGCTTACGTTGAAACTTTTTTTTTTTTTAACATCAAGGGGTACTGAGTGGAGATAATGTGATTTAGTCATCTCGAGTGAACATGTAGTTGCCCTCAGTTTTTTTTTTTTTCTCTGGTAGTGGCAAGGCATAGATAGACTGTGGCAAGTTATTTTGATTTGAGGACTGCATACCCTCTGGAAGTGCCTACATTCTTACACTCAGTATGAAGAGAACCTTTGATAAGTACCTTTCTTGCACCAGATGTGCCAGTTACGTGTTTTCAGAGAAAAATAAACTTCATTTTGACTTCCTTTGCTTTTAACTTAGCTGAAAGTCAAACTTTTTCCTAATATTGGTCCTATCTGGTCCTATCATTCTGGTCCACCAGTAAATAATTATGAAGCAATCTAGGATGATTTTAAAATTTGCAAAAGTTGCAAGAATGAAATGAAAGGTACATCACATGGTTTAATTATTGGTCCAAATCAGTAATCTCTCCCCTCTGGTTCTCTCATGAGTCAGCCCAGCCAAATATGACAACCTTCCAAATGCACTAAGGGAAAGCCAGAAACCTCTTCAGTGGCTCAGTTTCATGTTTTCTCTGTTTCAGTTTTTGTTTTCTTACATCTAAGTATCACTTTTTAAAAAGTTGGGTTTTTTGTAGACTGGTATAAAACTTGTTCAGAGCTCATTACCTCCTGGTGGTTGAGTGGGTTCATGAAAATCTCATGAAAGCTTAATGTTTATTGACCAAATATGTGTGTGTGCTGGATTTCAATTCCTACACTTTTCTGTGATGAAGGCCAGTCAAAAATTTCTATTATTTTCTTTTAAATAGTTTTGGTGTCCTGAGTCAAAGCTAGGTATATGTGTTTCAAAACCAACTCTGTTTCCCAAATGTTTTCACGTCCAGAAACCTTGTTTTCTGGCTTCTTAGAAGTCAGAGTGAGTTATGAGCAAAAATCACTGAGTTGCCCAAGCATTACTATTGAAATTGACAACTCATCATATTTTCTTTGGAATATCAATATATTTATCATACTTCAGACTGCAGTTATTACAGTCAGCTCAGTACAAACTTCTCAAAAATTCCCCCTTTTCTCTGGTGCTCATTGCCTGGTCCCCAGAGCAGCCAGGCTGTGTCTGTAGGGAGAGCCCCAGAGCCTGCTTTGGGTCAGTGCCAGTGCAACGTGGGGCTGAACAAAAAGAAAACTTCTTTATCTATTGCCAGTTTTAGGTTTAACAGTTCCAGTTTTAGGTTTAACAGTTCCAGTTTTAGGTTTAACTGGTCCCATGGCTGCTCCCAGCTCTCCAGCACAGCAGCCAGGGCTGCTCTCAGATGTGCTGGCTGCATCCAGTGCTGCGTTACCAATGCCTGGAATTATTATGGATTTGAGTTTCTACCAAAGCTCCCTCCCACCCGACCTCAGACACCCCTGAGAGTGAGCAAGGCACTTCAGGAACTTTGGGGCATTTAAATCCTTCTGAGTTTGACTGAGTGGGGGACTTCTGAAGGGCAGTAGGGGACTGTCAGGAACAAAGCTGGTTTGTGATGTAAATAGAATTATATTTTTAACATGAACTGTAATGCTGCAGGGTTTTTTTTGTTACACTTTTCTGGTGATTTCCCATTTTGCCATGAAACACATACTTATGGTGTATCCTGGTCTTACGTATTATTTGTAAAATCTTTTTAACAAATAATTTGAATATATATTTTTGCTTTCGTATTGAATTACTGAGCACTGTTCCTTTTATGTCTTATTTATCTATTTCTAAAATAAATTTCGTTTGACGATTATATTTGCATACCTTCTGGAGAAGCACTGTTTTTAACACACCTCTGCTCTGTTTGCTTCATGCATGCACACCATCGAGCCTCCACAGAGACTGGTATTTTTCACAGTATAGGAGCTATGATTATTAAACAACTTCACCAACTTTAGAAGAAGAAATATGAAGAAATACTCCTCTTTGAAAACCTCACGCTCCTTAGCAGCACATTTCTTTTGTCCACAATTTTTTTTTTCAAAGAAATCTGAGCAGGAATTCCAACAGTTAGACATTTTCTAATGATGTTTCCATTCACTGTGAGTGTTTCTGTCTGTCTCTGCATTTTGTTTTCATTGTATATAAGGAGCACGAGGGTGTCTCCACACACATTTATCCCACATTCAATTAGCAAAGGTTATAGGCAGTAAATATTGCCCAGACTGGGACTGCAGATATGTACCTATCTCAGTGCCCAACATCTTGTGCTGTGAAAGATAGCCAGGCTCGAAGGATTTCAATCTGCCACATTATTTGATTTTTTGGGAAGATTTGTCTTCCCTTCTGAGAACGTACCGGGTTCTCAATATGTGAGGAAATGACTCTTGGTGATGTGGAGGTTAGGATACAAATATGAAAAGCAGAGTTTTGAGTTTTAGTGCTGTGAGTCTTTCACTAGGTTATTTTACTCATTCCAATACTGTCTCTCAGTATTCTAAAATACAATTTTTTTCTACTAAATAGACTCATATCCTTAAATTTTGCCACTGAAAATATAGTGAAAATGACATTTTTCTATTTTCTCCGAATTGTGTCCTTCTTCTTGTTTCATAAATAGACACATGTAAATCAAATTCAGTTACTTATCTGCATAGAGATGGATATTAAGTATGATATCAGGAATTTTTCAGAGGTACTATTGACTTTTTGCAATCTTTTAAATAAGTTTTATTCATTTGTGTTTTCATTTCCAAGGAAGGTGTTCATTCAAGCTGAAATCGCTTATTTCCAATAAAAACTGAGTGATGGTATCAAAGGTGCGAGGTTTGATTTCTCATCGCTGAATTCCAGCTAAGGATCATGAGCTGAATTTTGATCTGTTGTTCTCAGCATTGTTTCCATCCTTGCTCCCCTGAGGGAAGAGTTCCATGGCTGTTGGATGGATGAAGTGCCCTCTGCTCCTGTTCTCTCTTTCTTTTGGGCTGTGATCTGGAAGTCTCCAACCATAGATTTTCCCACACAAAAATGCTTTTCCTAGGTCTGGATCTAAACCATCCATGTGCTGATGGATTTTCTCTCCCTCTCTTGTATGAAAAAGAAAACAACAGGGCACAAATTCTGGTCTTTTCCAGACACACGGGCATGTGTGTTTCAGACAAGAAAATGAACTTCAGATGGGTGACTGGAATTTGGAAAGTCCTTTCCTTTAATTTTTAGGGCATTTGAGTGATTGGAAATGACTCAAAATTTTGTGATTGTGTGACAAACAAACTTGCCAGTGTCTGCACAGACAAGGTCATGGCCACGTGCAGGACTTAGGTGCGGTTAGGATGGAAATGGGTGAGGGGAAAGGAAGATCTTTTCAGTCTATAATTATTATTGTGTTGAGAAACTGAATCAAAATCTTAAGTGTCCCGTCAGAGATCTCTGCAGGTGCAGTTTTGAGTCACATTGTGAGATATTTTATTAATTGTGTTAGTGTTGATCTGTAATGGATCAAAGCAGCAGAATTCTGCTGCTCGTGTTGAATGTGTGAGAACACGTGGATGTGAGTTCGTATCAGAGCTGAAAAGTGATTCAGGTCAGGTTTATGGGATTGAAAGGTAGGGTGTCCTTATTGGACTCTTGACTGGTTTTTGTAGATTGCTAAAAATTGTTTCCCTCCCTTTGAAAACCAATGTGTTTGGAGCTGGAAGTGGAGAAGAAAAGTAACCCAGACTTGGAAAAATATATGGTACAGTTTTCTCTGCTATTTAACTAGAATAAACGATTTCAATTCCTAAAGATGGTACAAAAAGATGTACTTTTTTTTTCTTTTTTAAACTTACCTGAGGTAAAATTACAGTTTTTTTGAATAACAATAAACTGCCTTCTAGCTTTGTTGCATTTTATTTCTTGAAATACATTAAAATAAATTTAAAAGTAAGTGGTTTTGCCTGCCAGTACCCAGTTATTATAACTATCTAAATACATAGGTACAGATATATTGAATTACACACTATGAAAACCTAAGTATTTTCTACCTTCTGTCTTCTGTTTTCCAAAGTCTCTGGTTTTGGAGGTGTTGAACACGAAACTGTCTGTAGCCAACACACCAAGGAATCAAACTGAAGGTGGGAAAGGGCTTTTCTGTTTAAATAAGTCTATTTGTAAACAAAACTTCAAGAGGGGAGGAAAACATTGGATTATGTTCTCAAGCTTAGCACAAGGGAAGCAACAACTTCTCCAGCCTGCTGAGATTTTGATTGCTATTGATTTCAAAGTTAGGAGCCCAAAGAACTGCAATTTATAGGAGAAGTGTTTCTCCCAACTCGCGTTAAACTCAGACCCCCGTGAGCGCTCCAGCCAAGAGCTGCTGCCACTTGTGAAGGTGTTGAGATGTTGTTATCAGCAGCAGTGATCAGCCTTGTGGTGTTCACTGCTCACAGTCCACGCTGAGTCACCTTGAGCTGCAACACTTTCTAGACCTGAGCAGGAACAATGGGTTTACCGAAAACCCCGCAAGAAAATCTCGTTTTTTCCTCCTTCAGATAGGAGTAAGCCACTCTATCCAAATGCAGATATCTAATACTTTCCAGAAGAGTCTCATTAGACACACAGAATGCTTACCTTTTAAATTATTTTATTCATTGTGGAAGCTTATATATAGATATAGTTACAAACAAAAAGATAAGGTAATTTTCTAAAACTTTTCTTGTTTTCTTTACAAGACAATGTTCAAAGACATTTCCTGCTGTTTACAAGCGTGAGACTGAATGGATTTTTCAAGGGCCTGAAGTAGATTTTTAATCCAGCAAAATGACATTGTGACTAATGAAAAAAACATGGATAAACAGATTGGTGTTTGGTTACACACATGGCAACCATCAAACCTACTGATTTTGCAAACAAGAGGTTGGAGGATTTGATGAATGCATTGTAAGAAATTTGTATGGCCACAGTTGTAAATCAGTCCCTGCTAAATGATTTTCCTGATTCATTCCCTTCCTTTGTCAGGTTTATTATAATTTCTGTGCATTATCACTTTGGCCAACTTTTCACCCAAGATACTTCATATCCTGTTCACCAAATATTGTCTTTGTTCTTCCATGTTGGAAGAACACGTTGCAAATATTTTAAATGTATCTATTCGTATGCATTTTCGGGGTGAAGCCCAAAGTACACTGCTGCTCACGTGTACGGCTCATCAACTTTTGTATTCGTCTTTATTTTATAAATATATTGTGAGCATTTATTTGAATTTCAGCTAGTGGTAGTGAAAGCACTGAGAAGTTGACACAGTCTGGATTGTTTTACTCACAGTGAGTGCATCAAACCTCTTCAGAAACTTCTCTCGAAGGCTGGATATCAGAAGCAGACAGGAATGACAGAATAATTCTGTCAGGAACAATTAAACCAGGAAAATGTAATTGGAGGCAGAAAAGGCTTTTGGTGCTTCCTGTACACAAGATCTACAGTGGTGCAATTATCTGCTCTCGGCTCCCAAGCATGATTTATTAGTTACAGTAGTTTGGCTCTGAAACACTGAGCAGGGCTAAGACAGCGTGTGCTCAGTTGTGTGAGGGTTCCAACATCTGTCCCGACAATCCTCTTACAGGCTGGCTTTGAGGAATTAGGAGATGGCAACATGACTTCTGAAATGGATACGAAGGAAGCAGAGTCAGGAGGGGGGGTTGGAAGAGGATATTTCATTATTTCATTGCCCCTTTTTAACACATTAACTCCTTGAACTGTTTGTTTTTATTATGGGAGATGGTAGCAAGATGCATATAAATGAATAAAATGAAATAGAACAAATCAAATGCTTGGCTGCTGTTCAAGAGCTGCTAAGGCTGAGCTTTATTAAATTCACATGAGGATATGATAACTGTGGAATTTCAGACAATGAACTGCACTAATCTTACTCGTGAAGAACATAATTTTTCTTGAGATAGATGAGAGAATCTGAAATTTTGTCGTGACAAAAACAAAACCCCTTTGGAGCTTTATTTTCCTAGGGCATTCACTTGAGTGAAATCTGTACATGTCCCACAAACAGAATCTTCATGCACAATCCATTTTTACACATCAAAAGTTTCAAGGGTTTGTTCTTTCTCCGTAGCAAAGTGGAGAATACTTCAAAGTGAGCCCCTGTGTTCTGTGTTAAAACTCTTCCCTGTGCCATCTGCAGTCCCTTTAGGAACAAACATATTTATATTTTAAAAAGGGACAAAAGCATTAAATTTTAAAATATATTAGATACATTTAATTTATATTTAAATAGGAAAAAAAATAAGAGCAAACCAAATATTTTTTTTATGGTTATTTGCAGGATATAATTCACATTGCTGCCTTTTTTGTGACTGTAGACCTTTTTTATGCTTCTGCAGTTGAGTGATTGTTTATAACTCAGTGCTTTTCAGCTATTTCCAATTCCTTAATGCAATTAATGTTCTTCTAAAAATGCTATTTTTCCTTATATCTTGAACCTCCGAAATTACTGTTCAAAATTTCTGATTAAATGTTTGGTTTTTTTCCCCTAAAACTCCAGAAGTATAATTCCTGACAATAGTCACATGACACATTTTGTTACATTTTCCATTTAAATGTAGTATAAAACTGCATTCATAAACTATTTACCTGTATCTAGAATGAAGGAGAAAGAAAATGCTAAAACTCAGGGCTAAATGACTGAGCTCCCAAATCTATAGAGGTCCTTCTCTTTAACAGAAAAAAAAAAAATTGAAATAGTACGGGAAATTTTTATAAGAACTGATGAATTATTACCTTCCAAAACTTGTGTATAATTAGACTGGACATCACATGGAAATAAAATTAAAAACAGTAGAAGGCAAGTGCTGTTCTGATGAAATCTCGTGTGTTTGGTTGGGTAATGTCAAACACACCAATTTTCTTTTGTGGGGCTGAATAACTCGTTCAGTGCTGCCCTGTTTGAAAATGAGTGAGAGACACAACCTGTCTGCTTGGTAAACTGCAGGAATTCATCAGAAATTGAGAAAGCCACAAGCACAGAACTCACCTGAACACTGCCTGCACTCATTCCTGGAAACAACTGTCCAATGGTCTACGAAAAGGAAAATGGCCAGACAAAGCCTGACGTGTGTCATAGCGGACAGAGAACCTTTTCTCCTTGTGAACCAGCCCAAATCAAAGCCCAGATTTAATCAGAGCTGGTTTGCCTCTCCCTATGTCAGTCAAGCCTTTTATATTGATAATCTGAAGAGAACAGGGTTGAGGACACAAAGTCTACTTTTGTATTATTAAGATGAAAAGATTCTGCCAGGGTTTGATAACACTGGAGATGCAGAGGCTGTTACAGAAACATAATGAATATCAAATATATCTGCGAAAAGGACTTTTTATCAAGATAAAATCCTGATGAAAAATGCCACTTATTCTTTATTTCCCATCAGACAGGTTTAAAGTCTGCAAGTCAAGAATGTAGATCTGTATTTAATGGAGGTATTTAGTTTAGAACACTCTGTGTGGAAATACAAACCTTGAATTGAGTTGCTTCTCATCTGATCTAAAAAAAAAAATTAAAAAACTAGACTCAATTCTTTCATATTCAAATTCAGAATACTCTATTAATGAATTAGAATTTACCAGTGGATGTCACAACCTTGTGGGTAAATCTGTATAATTTATTATTCCAAATGAATTCTGTAGTATTTGAACTCATTTCAGTGTAACTAATTTTGTTTGGTTGTTTGTTTTCAAATTATTTCCGGAAGAGAAAGTATCTGACTAGTCACTTTGAATTTATACATCTCAGAAGTGCTGGGTCCCATGAGAGATGAAATCAGATTTGGTACAATGAAGCAAAAGCTGGCATATGTTAATTTTATATAATAGTTCAAGTCCTGTGGTTTTTTGGTGTTTAGTTTTTGGTTTTGGTTTTTATTTGGTTGGTTTTGGTTTGGTTTTTTTTTTTTTAAGCTAGAGTAGGGTTTTTAGTCTGCTGTTAATTTTTTAATTGCTTTCTATTTAGGGTGTTATTCAGGAAGGAGAATGAGGAGCTGGACCAGGATGTTCCACTTCTGGCCAAAAAACTGTTACGTGATGGGAATTCTCAAGGGAATGTATCGTAATCTGCCACGGGGATTGTGGCAGATTGTCTTACACCGTTTGTGTCCCACGACTTGTGTGTGGCTGTAAGCTGTGTATGGATTTTCTTTTTTGTAATTGTTTTTCCTTTGGCCATACCGCGGCCTGAGATTGGAAGGAAAAGATAAAAGGTCAGAAAGGCTTAATAGCAATTTTGTTTTTGAAAGGGAGAGGCTGCTTGATCCAGCTTAAATCTTTACAGCTGGATCAACCAATAACTGCTGAATTACAGAGACAAATGGCAACTGCAAAACCTCATGGGCCAGCACGACACCAGCTGTAACCAGGAGAGTGAGAGGAAAGGTGAATCCATAGGACATACGGCAACAACATTTTGAGAGGATATCCAAAACCAGATAGGTGGGAATGGAAAACCCCTTCTTTCCTATGTAAGTGACCAAGAAAATAAAAGAGAACTGAATTTCATCTGCTGTTTGATGTGTGGCTGAGGATGGTTGGGGTTTTGTCCATCAGAGACAGAGCTGCCCTGGCTGTACCCCGTGGGGTTCATGGAGCCATATCCAGGTGTTGGGGTGATCTCACCAAAGCCATGATAGACCAGCATTTCGTGCTTATTTCAGTAGAAGTGCTGAGGTGATGTTTCACTCGTTCCTATCTTTGGGTTACTTTTATTCTCTTTTGCAAATTTACAGCAGAATGGCTGGCAAAGGGCTCAGGGAGGCTGTTGGATCAGGCCTAGATATCGACTGTCAGCAGTGCAGCTGGGGCAGGGAGAAGCAGCAGAGCACCCTCAGCCCTGCCTTTCACCTGGGATTGTCTCATCCTGGGTGTGGAAAACAGACATTGGTAGTGACTGCTTCCAAGTGAGAATAGTTCCCTTTTTGAATGACTGTAAAGGTAACAGAAATACATTTTGTTTTAATGAAAGACTTAGGTTGGAATTCATTTCTTCTGTGGGAGGTGAAGGAAGAGAGCCACACGGAGAGAATCGCTGCTGTAGCTGTCTCGAGCTCACACAAGCTGCAGTGAGTCACTCCAGCTCTCTTGCCTCTAGGTGCTGTGGGAGGTAACTGAGTGAACACTTAGCTTTTAGATAGCTACGGCTGAGTAAGACGATTTCTGAAATCTAATACAAAAGTAATTTTAAAAACTGGGGCTCACCAAGCTGCGAACATTTTGAAGCCGTGACCTTCAGCCCTATAGGCAGATTGCTCTCGGTTAGAAAGAGCTGAGGCAATTAAAGACAGATAACACAGACAGGAGTTTTCAAAGTAAGTAAAAGTATTGTACTCAAATATTTTCACCTCCATTGACTCTCATATTAGGGTGCTTATTTAATTCATGTTGTTCAAAGTTGTTTGAAATATTCATAAATTTTACTGTGAACAGAGAGATTAAATTCTCTGACACATTTCCCCTTATTTCTCCAGAATAAGCAATGTACATGCTGTGTACATTAATTAACCATTAATTTCTCCTCATTAAATCCTTTTTGTGTATGCATTTCCACCTGTTGGACTTACCTGCTTTACTCTTTGCCATAAGCTGACGGAGACCCGAGTGCATTCATTCTGCTGGTTTATTTGGTGTATCATTTATAACCAGTATAAACACAAAGAGAAGAGCGACAGGGGTTTTGGAGAACATGTATTTAGTGAAGAGGCCTCTCTAGTGCCAGCAGACAAACTGCGGTGGATCCTGGTTCATTCCAGCAAGCTGAAAGCCATGATTCAGGAGAAAGTCAGAAATCTTGTCTTCAGGCAGTGGATGGTGTAAGCACTTTCTTTTTTTGTAAGGTTCACCGGTGACCCATGCATGATTTGGTTTCCTTTGATGGCATCTAACCTTTGGAGAAGATGCCAAAACCCCTCTGTGCTGGGCTGGCACTCGTGGCAGTGGGGTCTGTCAGGGGGACGTGGGTCGGTCCCTCTGCCAGCACATCCTCACGAGACAGACTCATGTCAGGGGAGAGGAGGCAGGGTCAGTGCCATCCTGAGCTGTGTCCCTGCTCTGCTGATCCATCTCTTGCACCAAAACTTTGTGGGAGAAGAGTCCCCAGAGACCTTCCTTCAGAAAACACCTGATTTTTTGCCATATAAGTACTACTACAAAGCCTAAATTGAGTTAATGGTTTCAAAGTCTTCCTGAGCCTCTCGGATTATGCCACCAGGACTGCTTTTGGCAAAACTAGACTAAGAATGATAATTTGTCAGTATAATAATTCTCAGATGGGTTATAAATGGAAAATATTCCCTGAGTTCCTTCCCTGAATTCCCCAGAGTTTCTTCCCTGAAACTCTTGGAAGACTAAGCAGCACAGCTGCATCTTTATGCACAAGTGTAGGAGCAGGAGTTGGAAGTAGGGTGATGGGAAGGTGGGAAGTGGGCACTTTGAGGGGAAAGATTTTATCCAAATTAAATCTAGGAACTCCTAAGGTGTCCCAGAAATATTTGAAGCAGAAGAAACTTGTTTCTTTTCATAACTTCTGCTGAAGTCCAGGAATTTTGTCGTGTATTGGGCAGTTTTTAATGTGTTCTTCCTTTGGAAGGAGCACTGTGTGGGGTGAAAAGGGCCTTATGATGTGGGAAAACTGAAATTAAACTCCACGATAATACAATTCTGCCTTTTTTTCCCCAATAGTCTGTTTCTCTTCACTGTTGCTGGAGACAGACATCCCAAATCTCATCAACTGCTATCCACTGTGAGATCAGTTAACACATTGTGATGTCCAGAAGGATGTCAAAGCCTGACTAGACAGCTGAACTATATTTTCAGCATAAGTACAGCTCCTGTCTTGTCAGGGTTTGTGTTTTGGGGTGGTGAGGCAGAGCTGCTCTTGCTCTGTGATAACGATTTCAGACTGGAGAGGTTTCAAACCTGGACCTTCCTGAGTAGTCCTGATACTCACATGCAAGTTTGGAAGAGTAGAGAAAACGCAACCTCAACACAAACTGTATTTTAATCTGGTTTCTATTAGGAAAACCTGACAAAAAAATTGCTTTTGATGGCTGCATGTTGGTAAACCGTAAAAAAAGAATTTCTATTATTGCTGCTTCTTATTTGGCGGAATTCTTCAAGGCTACATCTTGAAGCTATTTTAATGGAAAAGCAAAGTTACAGTTATTATCTGATGCTTCATCTAATTTGCTTTCTTCTAGTTTGGAGAAATAACACGCTGTTCCTGTAGGGAAAAGGAGCAAGGTAAAAGTATAATGAAGAAGTAGAATGATTTTCTATAAAGACCTCTCTGCAATGCTGTGCATCGTATTGCATTTTATTTATTCACAGCTTTGCACTCGAAGGAAACTACAAGGAGATGAAACCTCCAGAGGAAAAGCCCTATGAAATGAGAACAAACAATATCAGAGCATGAGGTGTCTTGCTAACCTTTAAAAACGCAATTCAGTCCCACACAATTTTCCTCAATCAGAAGCAAATCTGCAGCTCTTTAGCAGCAAACCAGTCAGCTGGGCTCTCACTCACTTTGATGTGTGAGTTGAAATTTCATACACAAAAGAAAAGACCTTTTGGGAAATCATATTAATGGAGGTTCATTTTCATTATGTCCAGTTTTCTTTCATTATTGGATACTTGTAGGGAAAGGTCTTTCCCCCACGGTGCCCTTCTCCAGATTATTTTGCTATGCGTGTGCTTCTTCCCCTGCCTTGAAATCAGTGTGATATTCTTCTACTGCTTTCTCCCATCTTATCTGGCTGCATTAATTTTAGCTGTGAAATTCCATAGGTTAAAATTTTAGAATCATTTGTCCCTCACTGTGCTTTGACACATTTTATTTTGCTGTTCAGTGGCAAAACTTGCTATTGCTTTCTAGGATATGATTCATTTGGAGCTTTATCTGCAGCCAAGGATCTTTGCATGATCTCAAGTGCTGAACAACAACCAAAAAGTGAAGTATTTTAGTAAATTGCTGGAGTTAATGACCCTTATAATGATCGAGGGTCATTATCTGCTTTTAGCTCACTCTATTACCTACTTTTAGTGACTCAAAGCACTGGAACTTGATTAGCATAGTGAATGAGCACTCGTGTTTTACAGTGGAATCAGAGGCAACTGCACTTGCTCAGGAGTTGGAGCTGCTGAGTGCCACTGGTAGAGTATGAGGTCATTCCTGTTTTTCAGAAATTCTGACTTCTGCACATGAAAAGCCCTGAGATGGGCTTTTCGAACTGCAAACAGGCAAACTCTGCTCTCAGAGCTGAAGCTAACCACTGACTTCTGGGGAAGCACAGTCAGGTCAACGCACCAAGCTCTACAAAACTCCATTTATCTGGTTTTCCTTCCAGGTTATCATTTAGAAGGCAGCCAGTATGAAACAGGGAGTTGAACTGTGCGTGCATGTGCCATTGAAACGGCCGGAGTTACAGATAACTCCGTTACTGTCACTCTTTTATCTAATGCCATATTGATTTATTTTCAAATTGCTTAATTCTTCAGTGTTCTGTACAGGTTAGACATCCATCTTTTCAGCCACATGCCAAACCAGCATGGACTACACTGAGAATTATACCTTTTATGACATTATATCAAATCAGGTAACTCTGCGTGTCTGCATAATGAAGTGTTGCATTAAGCTAAACTGAGCATTATGTCAAATTTAACCCTAGTTCAATTCTCAGATTTGAAGCAGAAGTTACTTTGGTTTTGAGTAATCAGAGAGATGTGTGTGTACACACATTTATTTCGCTGGTTGTCTACAGATGTCTACAGAACAAAAAATGTTTAAATATTTAGAAGGATTTCAGCGTTGAAGACTGACGAAGGCCTGTGTTTAGAGCTATTAAAATCAAGGCTTCTCTTTGCTCATCCTCTGCTACTCACATCTGTTGCTGGGGTTTCTTTCCCCAGGTTAAGCTAGGACTGGATGAATCTAAGTTTAAATAAGACCACCCTGGTTGGTAGGAGAGTGGTTTGATCGATTGGATCAGTTACCCTGCTAATTTGAGAGGGAAGGAATTGTCAGCTCAGGAATGATGATCTGAACACTCTTTTTAGGAAAGGGAGATTACTGAGAAGCAGTGGAAGGGAAGGAAAAGCTGTCTCTCATTTCAGGAGTAGAAGTTATAATGTATAGACCTTGGAACTATAAAGACACGTGATTAATGCGTTGCTGAATTCTGCTGGTCATCCTCACCAGTCATCCCGAGAAAGGGCAGATGGGAACTGATGAATATTTTGTGGGAAATCTTCAGTTTAAGTGAAGTGAACTGTTGCTCAAGGAAACAGAGGGAACAAGGACTCACTCAAGACAGTGCCTGTTACTTATATTGGAAAAACGGGAAATCAAGATCTAGATTCAGTGAGTTATGGGAGAGTTGTGGTGTGATAATTCGTGATCTGTGTTTGAGGAGAACTTCTGTGTTGCCTTCCTGAAGAAGTTTCTTCACGCTGTCCTGCATCCCGTTCCACTTTGGAGGCCCACATGTGAGGCTGTGCTTGCATCTTGTTGAATGCAACAACAAACTTCTCCCTATGAGCTGTTCTGTTTATCTCCAGTTTTGTAGATAAGCACAGAACAACATTCACTTGTAGCACAATTTGTTGAGTCTCATACCATAATTCACTGGAAAAAAAAAGAATTTTTTTTTTAATTGAGAAAGTTAACCAGCCTGTTCACAGTAGAATGCAGTGACTGTTTGAATCCCTGCAGCCAGATAAATCCAGTCATAGATTTTCATATTTCAGAGGACACAGGAACTCACCACTTGGAAATCATCTCTATTAATTTGACTACATCTAGAACAAAAGATGGAGCTTAGTAGTCTTCAGTCTCCATTAGCTACATTCCCAGAATAAGGACACTGCAAGCTTTTTGGAAAAAAAAAATCAGAGTAATTACTATTGTGAATTATTGACCACTTGTTCCACATATTAGGGACTATTAACCTTGTTCTCCATTATTTAAAGGAACTGTATCACTTCACAAAACTGACTATTCTTAGGTGACCAGCAAAAATATTTTATGAAGTTGAAACAATTTTCTTTAATTATCCTTCAACAATTCACAGTTTAAGAACAATTGCCCTTTTAGCAAAATGAATATAATGAACCACTCCAGAGAACTCCGAGTTTGTTCTGTGCAAGAATCTCTGTGTGTTGGTGTCAAGCAGTAGGAGAATTTTCACAGCAGATGGAATGCATTAATTAGAGGGGAACCAAGAACAAAAGCTAGAAAGGATCTGAGACTGGATTAGGGCTGTCCTGATTCCCTGTGCCTGAGGAGAAGCTTCCCAGCTGTGCAGTGCCAGTGATGCTCCAGTGGAAGGATTTCACTGGGGATCTCTGGTTTGGTTTGGCTTAGAAGAAGAAATGGTAACTGGGGAATGGACAAGATATCCCTGTGCAGGATGTTTTCTTATACAGACATTCAAAACAGGCTTTATCTCCCTGGGAAGAAAAGTGTATAAGTTATTTTGTTAAATAATGACCTTAAGCACCAGGCAGAGGCAGCTGGAGCTTCTTTGTTGAATAGAGAGGGGAAAAAACAAAACTCCATATGACTAGAAAAGTAAGGATGAGTTTTAATGTTGAGATTTGAAGAATCTATGATAAATTCTATTAAAAAAAAAAAAGTGGACAGAATTCTGAGACCTCATCATCATAAATCATACTGAAATCGAACTGAATATTTAAAATAAAAATTCCCCCGCAATTTTTTAGGCTTGGTGTTCCCTGAATTAGCATTTAGAATGAAATAGTAACAAAAAAAACCAAACAACAGAATCTGAATCTGTTTGCCTTCCTGTTCTCTAAAGATTTCATACTCTTACAGATAATAGAAATGCCTGTGAAGCAGTAACATGGCCACTCAGCTCTGAAAGATGCCAGATAAAAGTCTAATTCTTCATTCAGAGAAGTCCATCACTTTCATTTCCACTCTTGCTTGCACTTATTGTCAGATACTGTCTGTCATATTTTCATAATTAAGATAAATCTACGGGGTTCACTCTCACTGAGTGATGCTCTCTAAGTTCTGGTTCTCTCTACCTGCTTATAAAATAAAGATGATGAATAGATCCCATCTATGTATTTATAAGATGTACACCGTGGCAACTGGAGAGATTTATCTTTGTCTTTGTTTTTATTTCATGAGGTTCATTCTCTCCTGTTCTGGTAGCATGAGTAGCATCCGTGCACTTCAGTCTGAGGCTTTAAAATCTAGGAAAACTGGAAAACTGTAGCTATGGGCAGAATTAAAAACCTTAATTAAAAGTAGGGGTAAAAAAGCACCTTTTTTGTGTAGTTTTGTGCAAATAGTCACACAAAATCAAGAATATCGGAGAGATCTTTTAAAGCCACCTCTCAGTGATGTCAGCTCTGCTGATTGCTGAGAGCACTCTGCAGATGCTAGAGCACGACAGAAAGCTGGTTGTGACCCTTCAGTCACAGCATATCCCAGGAAACACTGCACTTTGACAGCAGACAGCTCTGCTTCCATTGCCTCTCCTCATCCCAGTCTTACCCACCTTGACACCTAAAGAAGAGCCCAACTCTCACGTTTTGGGCAAAGAGAGGAATCTTTTGGCATTCTGGCAGATATCTTAAAGTGCTGGAGATTCCTATCTTGTATATTCTTTACTCTCATGGGTAAGGAGTTTTGTTGTTCCATATCTTAAAACATGCTTAAGTTAGAAAAAAATAACGTAAAAGCACCACCTTTTTGCATAGCATTCAACAGGCATCACAGCTGTTCCTAAAGACAGGTGAAAGATCAAATCTGTGTCTGGTCTGCTGGTACAGTGGTCACTGCAAGCTCCTCTCACTGCACTCAGCAGAACATGGGGAGTGCATGATTGGAGTGATGGCCCAAGATGATCCACCAGCATAAATTAATGAAGCTGAACTGTTATTTTAATTCAAAGTGAGTAGCAGTGTGGTGACATTACACGGTGACTGCGAAAGTGGGAACGTCTCTTAGACTGGCCTTGTATTCTGCCAAGCCAGGAAAAGACGTCTCAGCCACTCAGGTGAGAAAACTCTAGATCACTGTTTGTTTCAGCTGCAAGGAAAAGAAAGGTTCAGCTGCACACAGTGAGCAAATTCCCTCTGCCCTCCATGGCTGCCACGCAGATCAGGCTGCCAAGCACTGCAGTGGTTCAGGGTCTGCTCTCTCCTCTCGGTGGGCCGTGTAGCTGAAGCCTTTTGGTACTTGCAAAAGTGTTTGCTGGGTTAGGACACCCAAATTCTTTGCCACCAAATGTTCTCCAAAATAAGATCTGTGCTCCGTGTCTGATGGCCTCAGTTCTGAGGAACTGAGTTCCAGTTCTGCCTTGGGGTACCTGGTGCAGAGTGGGGCTGGGGCTGGACCAGTGGGCCTTGCCCAAATTCCTGTGGAGTTCTGAGGCTTTGTTAATGTGCAGACAGCATTTAAAGATGAGTCATGATAGCTGACATCATCTACTACTGCCATTTATATGAGGGAACATATTCTGCTGTATGAATTTGCTTCCACAAAAATCATCTGAGAAGTTTCAAAACGCTAAATGAATATAAGTCATGAAAACATAGACCGAACTTGGCATGATGTCAACAAAACCAAATGTTACCGATGTAACACTGGGATTTAGGAACATTCAGAAATGAGTAATATACTTGGTCATGATATCTGTAGCCTAGAAAATATCCTCTGGAATTTAGCCCCTGATGGCAGGAGAATAATAAATGAAGTGGTAGTATTTTGTTCCAAGGTTAAAAGTAAGCAAATGGAGTTTTAATGATCTTACTGAAACCAGAAAACTGCTGTTTTTCTGTCCAAGTAAGTCATGCAACCAAACCTTGACTGGGCAAAGAAATTAACCCTGTATTTCCTGCCTTTCAAACCACATCAGTTTTAGCTTGCATTTTGTGTCGCTGTCTGAATTTTGTGAGCACATTGTCCCGTAACAATTGCTGAGACATCCTTAATTAAGCACATAAGTGTGATGTGCATGTCATCCAGCGGCCGAGAAAGAAAGGGAGAAAGAAATTTTTGCGACCATAAATCAATGTGTTCAGAGATATTGACACTGTATATTCTGCTGTAAATTTGCTTTCCTGTTACCACTGCCTATTGCCACTGCTTAGACAAGGAATGGAGCTCAATTCACGACATGAAGAAGACTCAAAATGCTTTTCTGGTGCTGTTTGTTCCAAAGCAGGAGCCAGAATCCCCCCTGCAAGGTTTCTTCACGGCCAGAAGTGAAGACTGCGCAGGGTGGTTTCATATTTTAGCGGTGGCAAACACACCTTGCAATTGATTCGAGTGAGATGCATAAAAAATGGAAATGACTCGGCCACCCACAGGAGTGGTAGAGAAGGTGAATTAGAGAGAAGCTTTTGTTTATAGAAATAAAGCACAGTTTCAGTCAAACATGTAGCGTATTATGTTTCTCATACAGAATGAGTTTTCCTACCTGTAAGCATTGACATAACAGGACTGAGTTATAGGCTGTAGCATGGCATAATTATATGCATTTCTACCACTTTTTAGAACAGTGGAACTGCACTTAAATTTAATTTAACTGCAAAATTTCTCCCTCAGTGCAACTACCCTGCCTCAATTCCTCTCAGACTATTTAATGCTTTGTTCTTGCCAGAAGAATATCCTTAAGAATGTAATGCCTCAGCACAGTCTACGTTTAAAACTTCCTTTAAATGTGAAGACCAAAAAAAAAAAAAAAATAGGTTTTCTTGTATTTTCCCAGTAATGGATTGCAGAAGTCACCTTGGCTTACCCTGCATTGCTTCCTCAGGCTAAGTTCCCATGGAAGTGTGACTTTGATGGAAGTCATGAATAAAGAGTGCTGAATAGGACCCATTGTGATTAGACACATGTTTTGAAAAAGCTGTAGGAGTGATAAACTGCACAGTTGCAGTGTTGCTCTTTTATTTTATATTTAAGAAAGACTGATGGCATTTGGGATCTTCTAAAAGAGCAAAATAGATAATAAGAGTTATGTTCTTTCAGTTTCCATGAAGGCACTTTCTTTTCAGCTTCTGTCATGCTCCGAAAAGTGCAAAATATTTTGTTAGAAACTAAATGAAAACTTCTACAAGGAGCAGCCTTTTTTGTCAGTGTAATGTGAAATGAAGTCTTCTGAGGATTCACAGGATATACAGTGGTTTAAAGATTAAAAAGCCAGCAACATTGCAAACAAGGAAAAGGTCAGATGGGGCCATCACACACACGGACACTGAATAATTCAGAGTTTTGCTGTGTGTGTGTCACCTGCAGCGCTCAGAGAGCTGAACAAAGCGCAGAATCATGGCTTGCTGAACCGTGGTAACAGCGCAGATTATGGAAGGCCAATATTAATAATGACTAACAAGCACCACGCCAGCGAGCTCAGAGCTCAGGGCTCTTGTGCAGGTTCAGCTGGGAGAAGGAAGGATGAGCTCTGAGCTTGGTGCCCCTCAGCAGCCCAGCCCGAGCCGTGCATCCTGCACCGGGGCGCGTGGTCAGGCTTGGAAACACAAATCAGGCAACACTTTTATTTTACTTTGTGTGATAATTGGTTTTCTCCATGGAGCACGAGGTGGAGAACATTCAGGAGCAGTTGGGAGTGAGGCTTGGCACTGGAGAAGTGGTTGGGAGTGACAGTGGGCCTGGGGAATCATGGCCAGGGTGTCACCTGTGGCTGCAGCACAAAGGAGCCCCGCAGGGAGCCTGACAGGAAATGAAAAGCATGCAATTAGGAAATGTAAAAGAGAAAATTACTTTGAAGCTCAGTGGGGGTGCTGTGCAATCCTCTGCTCAGAAGCAGATGAAAACTTCCCAGGTCAGAACGGAGCGGTGCAGGTTGCATTCCGGATAATGAGGGCATTGCCAGCCAATCTGTCAGTGCAAACCCCACTGCTCACAGTGTCACAGCTGCCAAGGACAGTTTGACTCATCTGGTGACAGGGCTGAACCCGTGTCACTTAGAGGCAATCAACAAATTAAGTTTGAAATCTCCAAAAGATTATCTCAATTTAAAGACGACGTCGGAATCGATAGGCTTTTGGATCTTCTAGGAAAAGAGGGATGTGGGTTGATTCACGTTTACAAGCTTCAGACAATGGTCTGTTAAAGCAATTACAGTCACACGCCAGGCTGGTTGGAAATCAATATCTGCAAATGTGAGATATTTGCATCTTTTTTCTTTTTTTTTTGGCACAAGCCTATTTGAAATAAACTAATAATTTTCCCTTTCCAGGCTTTGAGTTACTGCTGTTTAAAATCCACTTTATATTCTACATTCAGGATTCTTAGAATCAGGTAATAATATCACAAATAGTCTGGGAAAAAAATGAATACCAGACCTTGTTTAAAATTGCTGTCATGCACACCGTTAGAAAGAACTTGAATGTTCTGTGAAATGGACTTGATTTACTGTCACTTGTCTCTCCTTTGCTTTCAGGTAGATTTGAAGTGCTGCAATGCCAGCTTTTTGTAGATTTACTTAGCCACCCTTTCAACAGTCTTGATGGACTATTTTGATTCTTTCAGTCCTTTCTCTGAGTAATTTTAAAGAAGCACTAATTAAAGCTTTTCTATTGAATAATACATGTGCTTCACCCTCCAAAGTTTAGCTTAAGGGACTCACGTTGACAAAAATACATTATATTCCTTTCACTTAATTTCATTAGTGGGACTTCTTTGACTTTTTGGGAACATACAGATTTTCCTCCAGAGCATGTTAGAGCACAGAACGATTAGCAGAGCATTAGGAGCAACCACAGCCCAGGAATAATGTCAGTTAGCCCTGTGGCAGTGTGTGAGTTCCAGGGCAATTTGTAGATGTTCTGTTCAATGGTGTATAAAATGGGGATGCACTGCCTCGTACTTGAGGCATTTTCTCTAGAACTCCAGCCAAGTCTGATACACTAAATAATCCGGACTCATATTTTCCCGATTTACCAAGCAGTATATTTGATGCACTGTGTTGATAACAGGAGCTCACTTAAAATCGATGTTTTCTCTTGGTATGCAAACCTAGCAAAGGTGGTTTGATTCTGGCGGTGGCGCTGCTGAAAATCAAAAGAAGTTCTACTGAAGTCAAGAGGGGCTTGCTGGTGTAAAAGTAGCTTAAGCAAGGGAGGAATAATGCCCTCGTGGAGCAGTGAGAGGCGAGGGGCAGCAGAGGAAAAGCATTGGTATTCTGCTGTGAGGAGAGGCTTCCTGCAATAATGAGTGCATAGCAGAGGCCAAACACAAAGCAATACATTTGGGTTCAACAGCACATTCACCTTCTGTGGGCTCAGAGCACATGGGAACAAAAGGAAATACGAGCAGTGATTTCAAATATTTCTTGTTATCCTTTTATTTCTTCACTGCTTTCTCTCCCTTTCTGTCAGTTAGCAGTGATCATCATTTTAAAACCACTTCTGGTTCTGGGAGCAGCTCGCACTCCTTTGTTGAAGCATTCATGATTGTCAGTAAAACTTTCCAGGCTATCATTTTATTTAATATAAGCCAGTCTTATTCTCTTTCAGGCTACTAGATGCATTTTTCTTTTTCATCAGCCAGTCGAGTTGCGTGGCTGTGCTGTACGTGTGAAGTTTTGGATTAATGTTCTGAATTACATTGCACTTATTCTCGTTTTAGGACAGCTCTTGCTCAGCCCTGGTGCTGCATATCTATTCATATGCAGGCAATTTGCTGACACTGATAGAAATTGATAGTTATGTGCTATTATTAATGCAATTATTTTTTTAAGTGCCAGGTCTAATAAAGTGAACAAATGCAAAATGCACCTGGGCTCCAGTTTCAATGTTTGTTCTATAAAAATTCTCATTACACGCTTATGAACTAACAATAATGCAGGTTCTGTTCAAACAGCAGGAAACTGGCCTGGCAAATAAATTTTCAGTTTAAAATGTTAATAAAAAGTAGTTGATAAACTAAAATGCAAAATGAACTGGAATTCTGCCACTGCTGAGCTACTTCCCTTCACTGAGGATCTGCAGGTACCACTGCTGTTTTACAGATTTGAAAACTCAACTTCAAAACCTTTGCAGGAGTGCCAACACTTCTCTCACCGGGTCACCCACTCAGCCTCCTCCTGATTCTCTGATCATTTCTGTGTTTTGTTATCCAACAAAATTTCATCTCCTCTTCTGTCCTCTGCTGTTCCTTCAGACCATTTCCATCATTGTCCCGTCCCTATTTCCCTTTCTGTCTCCGTCTCAATAAAATATCTGAATATGATGAGTTTAAAGGCCATGATGATACCAATGACTCACAGTTCCACATCCTGACTCTCCATCAAATATCTCCTGTAGACAGAGAACTGAAATGCAGCACTCAGAATTATCCTGCTGATGGTTTGTGTCAAGCTCTGACTGCTTCTGGCTTTCGCATCCAACTTCTCAACCTCTGGGGATGGCACAGCACAAAGAGTGGAGCACAAACCCAAAAAACACAAACCCAGAAAACACAGACTCAAACAAACACAAACCTGAACAAACACAAGCTGATGTTTTGCTTCTAAAATAAGCAAAGTCTTGCACATGTAGTGAAACAGAGAGAGATGGGCTTTTCATATCACTGTGCAATAAGGCAGCAACAGAATTCGTGTGGTTTATTTGTTTGTTTGTTTTAGGGGTTTTTTTGGTGTGTGTTTTGGTTTTGAGTTTTTTTTGTTGTTGTTGTTGTTTTTGTTTTGTTTTGTTTTTACTTTCAGGCTTGCACACAAGATTTGCAGAGCAGGCTACCTGTGGTCTCTGGTTGTTCCACGAGGAGCTGGGGGTGTGACCCTGCACACTCAGCGTTTCACAGCAGCTTCCATTATTCCTCACCGTCCTTCCAGATGAGAAATGTCTCCAAGAGGAGAATTTTGGTTTTACCAATGCTCTTTAGGATAAAGCTTTCTGCTGGCAGAACTAACGCCTTCATTAACACAATGCAGCCACACGTGCAGCCTTGGGTTTGCCACTGCTGTTGCTGTTCCCCAAAGCCAGTTCCTTTCCAGGCTGTGTTCTCTGTTTGCCCACAAGTGTCCATCTGCACTTTGTTTCTGTGGCTTCATCTTGTGGCTGCATCTTTAAGGCATCTGCCATCAGCCTGGGGTTCACTCCACCAGCAAGAGTGTTAAAGTCTTTGGCAGCTAGGGCTTGAAAAATACTGGTTTCTTAAAAGGGTAAATGTTTGGATGTGTCTAATAATTTTTCAACCATCTCATTAGTGATAGCAATGCTACTGAGGGTTTTCAAAAGGGTTTTCTTTGTATTGGCTTGATTTTCTTAAGGTTACAGCACCATATAAATGACCTGTTCCCACCTGACTCCATTTAAAGCATTTTATGTTTGACTCTTCCTCCTGTGCTTTGGTTCTTCCACGCATTTGCTGCTTGCTAAATCCTCACTGTGGTTTTCTGAGATTTTCCTCGATCTTGGATATTTTGCTTCTCCATTTGTTTCAAATCTGAGAATATCCTGAAATGAAAGAGTGACCTGTCACTTTTGAAACTGGGAATTATTATAACTCACCGTGCTGCAGAGGTGTTATTTTAAAGGCACATTGTTATAAATAATGGGCAGTACAATTTGATACAATCTGATTCTTTTTGTGCATATCAACTTGGACACACATAGGATGTTGGACACAGCAGAACTTTCACTTTTCTTATAAAGTTTTCCCCACTTTTTCCCTCAAATTGTTCAAATTTAAAAAAAAAAATAATTGGCAGGTGACTGCATAGAAATACAAGATAGATTTTACATTATCTTACTTTCAGACAAGTTCTCACTTAAAATGTGAGGTTGATAAAAAGGATAAAGTCCAGATAAGTTGAAACTACCTTCTTGTTTGGTGTTCATTGAAGCTGTAGAATAATATTTTGACTTTTTAAAGGCAAGGTGAAAGGATGCTACACAGACGCTGTCTAAATTTGAATGAGAGCATTATGAGGGCATGGAAAATATTACAGCTTCACAAGAAAAATAAATATTTAAATATCTTCTCAATCACTGTCCCTGGAATACACCTATTGAAAACTCTCTTTAATCAAAATCTCTTTAATCACTACCTTAGTTGTAGTAAACTTCAGTGAAATGTCTTTATTTTGTTGCCACAAAATAAACTGTTAGACAAAAAAACCGCTGGCCTTTGTAAATGTATCACTTAAAAAGGGCTCTTTTTAATGGATTCCTGCCCTTTCTTTTCATTTTCACCGAAACCCATTCTCCTGTAGGATTAAAAATCAAAAGACCAACTGCAAAGCAGATGTCTCAGGATTAGAATGTTAAGGTTTTTTGGTTTTTTTTTTTTTATTTCTTGATTTGGAAAAAAAAAAGAAAAAAAAGAAAAGGAACAGTAGATTATAATCAACATTGTTTATTTCACTGCTTGACTTCCTAAATACGAGCGACTGGATTATGAGCTTGTCTGTGGATAATCAGAAAAGGCCAAGAATTGCCTGTTTTGAAAATCCTTTCCAACTGGGGGTAGGAATCTGTATCTAGCAAAGCTGATGGCAGCTCTTAATTCCTGATTAGTGCCAGGAGAAAAGCTG
Organism: Orthonyx spaldingii; assembly: GCA_013397795.1. Taxonomy (NCBI): domain Eukaryota; kingdom Metazoa; phylum Chordata; class Aves; order Passeriformes; family Orthonychidae; genus Orthonyx; species Orthonyx spaldingii. The sequence continues at coordinate 118,784 of VZTJ01003855.1, forward strand.
CAGAAATTAACTGACCAGACAGTAATCAGAAAGCAGGGAGAGACAGAAACTGGGAATGCCTGATGGATAAACTGTGATGATTAGCCTGACAGTGGAGAGCCTGTTACAATACTCAAAGGAAACAAAAGAATAACAGAAGCAGAAAATAGTTGAAGCAACTTGTATATAATGATCACAAGAATTTTTGTGCTGCTCCTGTAATTAAATATAAGCTGTAATAGCACTGGAATTGCCAGTTCTCACTTGTAGAGGCCTTTGAATACCTCACCTAAAGCAAACATTGAGCTGTGGCTCAGACTGACCCCCAAGTGCTTCCCACTGTGGTGCCTGGTGCTTGTTGGCACTGCTCACCCCCAGTGGGGAAAAGCAGGGTAAGCCTAAAGAGGTCCTTAAAACAACAGCTGAGGGGTTTTCTACCTCTCTTCCAGGACTGACTCCTGTTCATAAACTGCAGGGCATAACAAACTATTTAGATTATTTTTCCCTTCGCATTTTCTGTGTTTGCTTATTCTTCCACGTGCCGTGCAGGTTCCCACCAGGCTGAATTTCCCAACCAGAGATAAGCCCTTAATGCTGGGTGCCCTGGGCTGTTAATGCTGGGATCCCTGCTCCATCAATCATGCCTGGGAAGAAAATAATTCATAACATCCTTAGAGATGTTCCAAAATACGATTTTTTAATCCCTGAACTGGAAAAAAACCCAAACATTTGACAACATCTCTAAAGAATGCGTAGCATTTTAAGAAGAGGTTCCGTTCACGTCTGATGAGTGCTGTGTGTGGTTTGGGTGGTTGGTTTTTTACCTCGAATTCCACCTGCTCACAATGTGTAGGAATGAGGGAAGTCCCAGTCAGGAAGCTGAGAGGGTTTGCAGGAATTGGTTTGCAAAGTGTCACAGGGTGTGGGGCTGTCAGCGTTCAGGATCCTTCGGTGCTGTCAGTGAATCTGAAATGCCACGAGTCACCGAGGCTCCTTTGGTGTGGAGGGACACTTTGACTGACTTCATGTGTGATCTTTGTATTTTAATGTCCTCTGACTCCATCACACAGAAACCCAGCGGGTGTCATGAGCTGAGAGATGCAGTCAAAAAATTAAATTGTGACCCGACTTCTTAAGAAACTTAGATATCTTTAATTGTCCCAAGCAGTGGTTTGCCAGCTTATAGAATTTCAAATGCTTTGCTGAGTTGTGCCTGCACTTTTCCCATTATTTAATTTCTTGATCTAGTTTTGAAAACGCTGTTTTATTCCCCTTTTTTTTGTGAGTCATAGTGACCCAGTGGCCTGGTGCTAGTCACACATTTATCTTCTTCTTATGATGTGAAAGGAATGGCCATCAATGTGACCTTTCTCTTTTGAATAATCTTGAGCATTAATAGAAAATAATGCAGAATGGGCTCTCTGAAATTGTTCAGTGTGAGTGTTGTGTCCTCAGCAGAGCAGCTCCACAATGGGCTCTCTCAGTGAGACCAAGTCTCTGTAATGGCACTGGGGGTATATTTAGCTCTCTGTAATGTGACACTCTTTCCTCTCCTTAAAAGTTGCATCATTTTCTTGGAACTAAATATAACACAGTGCAGATCTTCCCTGGAATGCTAATGTGACTCACTGCTGCTTTTGTGAGTCTATCACTTTATAATGATTGTATCTTCAGTATATGTCAGTGGAACTAGTTGGACTTTTATGTACATTACTTGACCCATTACCTCTCCAGAAAGTGTGAATTCAAATTCATGGCATTCCTGGTGTCTGGGATTCCAGGAGCAACAATTAGAGCCCACAGTCCCAGTCAGCCTAGGCTGTCTCCTTTCTGTGCTTAGTTATGACCATTTAAATCTCACTCTACCTCTCTTTCTGGACCTTGTGGAAAGCCTTTCAGAAGTGTATTTCTCAGCAGAAATGGTTCAACAACCCAAGGTATCATAGAGACCTGGTGAACAAATGTGTCTGTCGGGCTGGGGAAGTGATTGGGTTGCTACAACAGAAATAATGCCTGTTGTTCCTGTAGTTGTCAGTGATTTGGGAAAGAATTCCAGTACTTGAAGCATTTCTAACAGATGCAGCTCAGCAAGTCGTAAATTAATGGAATGCAGAGACTCAGAAGAGAGGGAAATGATATTTCGGAATATGTATCAATGGCAGGAGAGAGTGTTTTTGTGTGATGCACAATTAAAAATGCATATTCTGTCCAAAACTCCAAATGTGAAGAAAACAGTCAAATAAAAGCATCGGAAATTCTCAGATCTCTATTTTCGTTTCACCGCAGGGACAGAGATGAAAAAACTTCCAGGAGCCAAAAGCCAGTAGGAATTTGTGTGTCTTCCCAAACGAACATGTGATGCCAAACATCAAAAGCACTCAGAGCTGATAGCATTGAAGTGTGTGTGGAAATAAATACATGGTGCATGGAGGGGAGAAATATCGAGCGACACATTTGAGTCGTAATAAGACTGGGAGTAAAAGACAAAACAGAAGAGTGAAATATTGTGTGGAATATAATGAGCTGAATCAACAGGAGAGTCTGCAGAGGAGAGGGAGATGTGAGAAGTCAAGGCACTGTTGAGTTAGAGGAGATGTCAGGGTGCAGAAGCAATGGGCAGATTAGTGGGCAGCTGCAGGCAGAACAAGAATTGGTTACAGGGAATTATGTGAGCTCTACTCATTGGGAATTAATTTTAAGCTAATGAGCGTTTCACTTTATGCAAAGAGTTGGTGCCAGTTTGAAAAACAAGGAGAAAACAAGTAGTTAAAATCTAAGAGAACACAGTCAGGGATGTCTCCATGGAACCTGAGACTTATGTGCTACACTCTGTAAAACAATCAAGATTCTGTATCTGGCTTTGCAAGAGCCTTCCCCTAATAGTGGGAATCCCGCCAGAGTTTGGCTGTCTCTGGAAAATATCCAAATGGCAAGAGATCCAAAGCAGGTGGTCTCCTCAGATGTTTGTGATGCAGCCTTAGAAACTTTGGGAATGCAGGGAAGGAGAAAGAGCCAACGCGCTGTTTGTGATCTCGAGCTACCACACAGCACTGTCCTCCTCAGAGTTAGAGAGGGGAGATCTCTCAGCACTGCAGCTGTAAATTGTGCTAACGTAGCCAGGATTTTATGGGTGTTAACAAGTAACTAAACTCCAACAAATTAATTAATGAAGAAATACATTTAAGGAACAGATAAAATTGAGGCATTTGTAAGGCTGCGGCCGGAAACAACACATGGGGTGATCAGAGCACTTCTGAGGTGTTTTAGCTGCTCTCTTGTTAAGAAGTTGGACATTCTTTGTGGCTTTAATAGGAGGGAGACTGATGGTTTTCATTAAATGGTCCATCCGTCTGCAAGCTGAGAGATAAGAGGATCACAGAAGGAACTCTAATATCTATCAAACTCGATGGGGTTTGCTTTTTTTTCCTTCCTCCTTTGAATGGGGAGAGGTATATTTCTGCTGTAGAATTTTTCTCATTAGTATGAGAGGATTTTCTTATTGTTAACAAGTAAATTAAATAAATAATTGGCGAGATTGGATCACTTGCAGCCGAATTTTCCTGTGCAATTAGGGCCATGGATGTGCCCAGGGTAAAGCATAATTTGTCCCCTGGATCATTGCATAAGTACAGATATTAATATGGTCATGGAGGGATTTGTTAAATGTGCAAAGTGAATTTGTTATAAGCTTGATGTGAAATCATTTAAGATTGATTAATGCAGTTCAGTTTGAGAAGCTGGCAAACAGGGGGCTTATGGAACTTTTTGTAATTTTGGTTTGCACTGTTTTCCAAAGGCCTCTAAAAGAAAAATGGAAAAGTAAAACAAACCTTGTTTATTGTGTAGGAAAACACAACCTTGTTTCTAGTATGAACTTTGGACACAGTTACTCCCTAAGAGGACACAAATATTTGTATTTGGAGTAGCTTCAGCTGCTGCTTATGGTAATGTTTTGAAGAGAAAAAGCTCCATTTACTGTCCCACCTGGAGGTTTTGGGTGCAAATGTAGTGGTTTATTTCTTCTGATGGCTCATCTCACCTGTTTTCTCATGCAAATATGACCTTTCTCTCATGTCATTGAATTAAATTAAATTATGGTCTTGTCAGGATTTGCAAATACTTCAGGAAAGGCAAAAAGGTTATCTGCGGGGAATTTGACCTGTGGACTCCTCCACTGTTTCTTCCTTGCATATTTCAAGAAAACAAATATTATTTTTCTTCTTGCTAACTTCTCATCTCTTCACTTTGGTGATGGCACCCCTAAATTTTCAAGAAAGACTGGTGGACACTCTGGCGTTGATGAACTGCACACTTTTATTAAAAGAATGACAACTGTGCTGCTTTTCCCCATCAGCACTCCCTTCCTTTCCCCTCGTTTCAGGCACTCCCTGATCCCAAAGGCAACTTTTCCATCCTGGGAACAGATTTTGTTGTTTAGCGTGGCCACTATTGGTAGCACACAGAACAAATGCAAATAAAGACAAAGCATGCAACTGAAGAGACAGGAGCAGAAATGCCAAAAAGGGAGGAAGCAGAAGTTCATCATGTTTTACAGAGTAAAGGATATTTTACGTGATGCTTTATTCTTCAATTTCCTTAGGAGACAAATAGAAAAGGCCATTAATAACAACATTTGTGCCATTGAGTGTTATTTTTAAAGGAAGGTGTATTAAATAAGTCCTTGTAGTTGCAATGCCTGTAGTTCTGTTTCTTTTTCCTTTCTTTTTTTGATGCAAACTTAGATTTTTATCCATGCAATGCTGCAGGATGTGATGAAGCAATAGACTAGATATGATTTCTGTTTTAGGTTGTGCCATCATTTTGGATTAAATTATTATGACTTTTTAAGCTCCTTACTTGTAAAATAAAGATCAAAGCTGTTTGGTTTATCCATCACTTTTTTTTTATTATTTTATTCCAAAGCCAGATAAATCAAAGAAGTTCAAGTCCCTCAAAACATCTTAATAGAAGTCTATTCATGGCTGGATTGAAAACTAAGAATAGACTTTGTAATTTTCAAAAAGTAAGAGTTGCAGAGTTTAAATATTGGATTCTTTAACAGATTGCAGAGGATTTGGAAGTCGAGGGGGTGTTGTGGCCTGAGTTCATTGTTGCTGCTGGATACATCTGATCTCAGAAACTTGGGTTTGCCCTGGAACACTCTCAGTTTTGCACAATTACAGATGCAGCTGTGGAAGCAAATTTCTGGTTTTCCCCTTGCAGTTGTGCAGCAGGCTGGAGCTCTGAAGCCACCAGGGCACAGAATTTCCATACCTGGCTGGCACTGGGGCTGTTTCCTGATTGCCAGGATGGAAATTCAGCAATTTCCCTAATGAGGAGCAGTGGAGAGAGGGAGCTCTGCTTGTGCTGGGCACTGCTTTCTGTGCTTCAGTCACTTTAGTGAACAGCTCTTCAGGTTGATACACACTTTAGAAAGGTTTAAAAAGTACCTGTAATAATCTGTCGCTGTTTCATCGTTTATCTTGATTTAATATTGATGTCCTGCTAATCTGATTTAATATGTGAGGGCACAAAGCTCTGGCTGACGTTTTCTGTGTGGATGTTCCTTTGGTTTTTGTCTTTTGCCAAGCCTTTCTATCACCCTTGCTGTTCCAGGTACTGAGATTATTTGACTGAAAGAATGAAATGCAAACCCCTTCTGCCCCTCCCAGTGCCTGTGCACTCTGTGTCTCTGCTCTGACTTGTGGCTGCAGTGTGCACTCTGTGCATTCCTGCTCTGCTGCTGGAGTCATCATTTTCAAGTCACACTGCCCCAAAGAAAATTAATCATTGGCAGGTTGGTTGAGGAGAAGAACCTGGGCAGATGGCAAAGGAAACTAATGTATGATGTTTTATTTTACAAATTGTGATTAATTTCAATTTCATTTTATAATCCTTGAGGAATAAATCTTTTAAAGTCCCATAAGGTAGTATGAAAGAAGAGCTTTATGACTTAGTGGAAATTAGATGATGATTTTCAGACTTTCAGCCTGGTTTTAGATCTTGAGGATGCAGCTGAAAGCCAGCATTGGTTCATAGTTTTGAGAAACTCGTCCATTTCTGTCAGGAATGATAATTCTATCAAATTGTGGGTAGTTCTCAGGTTCTTTGATCTTTCACAAGGACAGAAGTTCGTCACAGCAGGAGACTGAAGATACTGCAGAACCTGGAGGTTCACCAGCGTGGCAGCTCTGCCCAGGCTGGGTCATTTGATTTCCCACATCGTTTTCCCAACAAAGGGCAGCCCAAACAGGAACCCAGCCTGCAAAATTACATTTTATTTGGTCTGCAAACTGGACAGTGAAAGGCTTTTCATCTGTCCTTTAAAACTGAGGGACACTGCTTGGGTTCCTCGACGTAACCATGAGTACTTCAGGCTTGAGGTACAATTCTGATGTGCAAAAATTCGCACAAATTTCTCCCCTTGTAAATGAAAAACAAAGACAGGATTGGTGGGGGATGATAACAGCAGAAATTTTGTGTGAAATCTGCTGTTGGGCCATGCAATGACATGCACATGAGGGGAATAATGCATGCAAGGCCTTTGCTGGAAAAAGAGTCAGAAGAACTGAGCTCTAAGTTAAATGAACATTTTTTTCTGTGAGACAATCTGACAGGAAGCTGCTTTACCATTTCTTTTGGGTCACTTTTTTATTAGTGGATGTTGGTGGCTGTGGTGAATGCTGACTTTTTTCTTTTAAATAATTATTATTTTAAATTCTTTTTTTTTAATAATTTGACTACTTCCCTTACAAATTCTGTGCTAGCTTATTCTTAGCCTTTCCTACTTAATTTTTTTACCTTGCTTGAAAATCCCACTGCTTAATCAAAAGAAAATTAAATTTCCCTGGATCACGAAACTCAAGAACTTTGATAAATGGTTTCTTTCATTGCACTTTCCTGTAAGTCTTGTTTTTCCTTTTGTGGAGAACATTTATACAACTTCCATGAATAGCTCACTTGGATTATCACTTGCTAAGAAGGCTTTTACTTTAACCTTGAGGATTTCATTTCATTTCTGAACTATGGGAAGATATCTTTGCTCATCTGACATCCTTGTTGAATGAAACCTGAAAGTAACTACACGTTTGCAGAGAAATCTTGTTTTGTTAGGGGAAAAAAAATAAGAAAGAGTGAGTTTGCATCAGGTTTGAGCTAAAAGTTTAACTAGTTTGTCACCTTCATTTGGAAATTTTACAAAGCTCCACGACTTTAACAGTTTGTAAGATTGCTCTGCTGTGATGAGTGATACTGAGGTAGGTTTTCCTTGGATCACCACCCTTGGAAGAGTTTCATACACTTAGAGCAGGCAGACACGGGAAACTTCTCAAGAGATTGAAGTGTTGGTGTGCAAAATCCTCAGGTGTCCCTTTCAGCTGCTGCTGAGCCTTCTGTTTCAGATATTCCTAGTGCAGTACACTATAAGCTAACTTTTTCAATAGAAAATATTATGCATGTGATCTTCTCTTTCCAGTTAGGATAAAAATGCTTGTGCTCTTTCAGGGTTTAGTCATCTACTGTCATGTCTATTTTTTTAAAAATCTATTTTTAAATGTTTGGTTTTTTGTTTTTTAGTTTTTTTTTTTCCTTATTGGTGCTGCATAGAAACACAGGAAAGCTCCTTAAAGGATGGCAGAAGATAAATGAATGTTATCTTGAGTATTGCACAGTGATCCAAGAGACCAGCCTTGAGGAAAAAAGAATCCCCAAAGGAACTGTAGCTATTTTAGGTCAGGCTTTCAACTTTTTAGCGTCTGCCCCATCCCCTGGAGCAGTGAAAGGAACTTTGTCACCCTGTGAGAGCAGAGGGAGTGAGAGCTGTGCTCACTGCCAGGGAAGGGAGCCCTGAGCCTGTCAGTGAAGTGTTCTCACACCGGGTGCCACTCACAATTCACCAAAGGAGCCTCCTCTGCCGGAGGTCCCTCAGAGCCCTCTCTGGGCTGCTCTTCTGGTACTGGTCCAAGGTGTTTCCTTGCTGGGACTCTCTCCATAGTTTGCATTTTCCTCCCGAAACAGCGATGGAAGTACTGGGGGTTGTTTTATAACTGTGCAATGCACCTACCGCAGCAACCGATGGGAATCACGGCACTCCACCTACACCCAGGCGTGAAACAGTAACTTAGCAGGGTTTATGGGTGTGGGATAAAAGAGCAGAATTGTCAGTTACCAAAAAAAAAAATAAAAAAAAAATCACATTTCTTTCGTGTATCTGTAATGGAAGAAATTCTGTGTCTTTCTTAAATGACGTTTTATGTAGAATCCTGGTGAAGTATCTTAAATAGAAGTCATTGAAATGAAATGGGGAATGCTGGAAAAACTGTCATGAGGGTACTTAGTTTTATTAGGAAATGCCTTAGAAGTTAACTTCACCATGTTAATCACTTAAATCACTTAAATAATTATCAGCCTTATTCACTGGGGCTAAGCATTTAGCAGGGCTTAACAGCAACTGAGTGCTTTGCAAAGTTAGCAGAGCTTTTAAATAATATTTATTGAGAGAATCACACAGAATATTCACATGAGCTCTGAAACAGATTTTAAAATGTCTTTGAAAGAAGAACATTTGGGCAGTCTGTGTGTCTGGACCCCAGTGAATCAGGCTGGGTTAGCCCCAGCACTTGTTGTTTTGACAAGACAAACAGCCCAAATCGGAGCAGTGCGTTACTTGCTGGGTTTTGCAAAGCTTCAATGAGTGCACAAACGCTCATGTTTGGTGCTGTTAATATGTAAAAGTTAACCTCAGTCCCTTCATTAATCAAGATACAAACACAGAAGCCCGGTAAAACCAGTTTCTGATGTTGCAGATGCCTGCAGAGAGCTGGTGTGATTTGTGTGCTGAGGCTGAGCCTCAGTGTCCGCATTAACAGACGCAGTGGTACAGGGAATGCAGGGATGGCAGCTTGTCCCTGAGAATGCAGCATGAGGACTGGCACTCGAGGGAAATAAAACTTTTCAGGAGTGTTGGGAGTTTTCAGTTTCATCACCGTCACTTTTAACATAACCTGAATTATGAATGCGTGTGGTCGTGCCGCTGAGAGATTTGCTTTTCCTAAGAGTGCCACTCTAGGGGAGACTTCTTTCAACAGCCAGGGCTGGGTTATTGGTGTTTAAAAAATATCAACTGCAATTTTTATTGATTATTTGGTTTAGCTATTATCCTTTTAAAATCCAATAGGCACCATTATGGCAGTATATGATATTCAGAAAGGATCCTGAGAGAACTCTGAAGGTGAAATAGCATTGGTATCTTGTGCCTTTCTTTTGTGAGCCTGCACCTGAGTGTGTTCCTGTGTGGGAATAATTCTGTCTGAGCTGTGACTTGTTCTGAACTTTGAGGAAGACGGAAAAACAGTGAATGGCTGATAAATTCATGGTTGAGGTTGCTCCTGCTAAAATGTACATATTACACTGCTTTGTCTTAACACCTGAGCTTAAATCCATTCTACAAATCAAGGAATTTGGTATTTATTTTTTTCTAATGTACTAGATTTTGAGTTGTGTAGGAGATATTCAAGGCTCAAACCCAAATTCTCTGGTAAAGGGGTAAGTGCTGAGTGTCGTAGATCAGCACAATAATCTACAGGACAGAGGTTAACTCTTTCCAAAGAGTTGGTATCAATGTATCAGAGGGCTTTTGATTCATAAAACTGGAACCCAAACGAGGATGCTTCAGTTGGAAGATGCCATCCCCTACTCTGTTCATTCCATTCCTCACTGGAATGAACGGGTTTGTGGAGAGCTCAATGCCAAATGTCTCTCCCTGCAGTCCTGCAGAAATGTTGTCTCTCCCACTCCAGGATCCACAGCCCTTAATTGCTTACTCAGGCTCTGTATGTTGGTCCATTTTATCTCCTAATTAGTTTGTGTCTGAAACACCATTTGGCAGTAACAATCCAATCTGCTTTGCCATTTGGTTCTGCATTCATTCACTTCCAAGTTTTTGTTTTACTGAGGTGAGGAAAGAAAACAAAGTTAAAAATAAAAAAAAAAAAAGCCTTTTGGCACAAGGTATCCACCACACGAGCAAATGCCACACTGAAGAATGCACCCAAGTTTTTGGTGGATCTGCTCTAAACTCCTCTTGGATTTCAACTTCACTGCAGTTTTAGCTTGGGAGGACTGACACATCTATATTAAAAGCTGCAGGGGAAGATTGGTAGGTAGTGAAGACAGCCCCCAAGTGCATTTTTATTGTGTGTTGCAACTCCTGTCTCTTATCTGCTTTTACCCACCCAAAGCTCCCTGTCCATGGCAGCTCCATGTGCAACTGGTCTCACATGGAATCCTTTATTCTTTTACCTTTGTGCCAAGACTTGCCATTCCATTTTTTTAGAATTGTTTTCAATATGTGATTGTCCCTGAAAGAATGCTGGATATCTGAAGATGCTCCTTCATGAAAGGAACTGCCTCCTTCAGCCATTTGTTTTCCAGAACTGGTTGCCTGTGGCCTGATTGTTTTACCTGTGCCTGAACAAGAGAATACATAATTTACTCAGTGCTTTAAATCAGGGAGACATCCTTGAATGAAGAATAAAATCTTGTCCTCACTCCTAAAACAGCATTTTGATAATGTAATGATAATGTAAATTTAGCACCTACAAACTTTCTCGCAGATAGAAAACATGCAATGACACTTCATTTTCTCTAGAGTGTAGCTAAATGAGGAATTGTTGTAGGCAGAGGACAAAGAACTCCCAACGCCCCTGTGGAATGACAGGCAGTGGATAAAGAGACGGAAATTCTTGATTCTTTTACTGTATAATAATATATTTAAAAAAAAAAAATCTACTGTAGCATGATACACAATTAAGCCAAAAAACAGAACCTTGGTAATGATCTGCCTATTCCTTGAAGCAATTTTGTTAGCCACCATTAGTTATGCCATGGAAAAAGTCATGGTTCTGTGAATAACTCTGTATTTCTCACCCCCCACCCCACACACCCCCAGCACATATTTGTCACCAACTGTTTGGGTCTGAAAACTAGACTGATTAATAGTGGTAAAAGGAAGCTGTAAATCAGCTATAGCTGATGCATTCCAGGCACTGCAAACTGGAAGTTAAGAACTTCTAGCCTGAACTTGTTTGGCTTTTCTCACGTTTTTTTCTAGACCAGCATCTTCTTTCTAGAGGGAAAAAAAAAAATGTGGGAAAGGTAGAAGCAATTATTCTCAGCTTAGGATAGTCTGAGTCTTTGCTGTACCATTCTTATAGATACAGTTAATATATTTTAATTTCACACATTGGTCCAGCTTCTTGTGAACCCTCAGCCTTCATAAGATTCTGCACCAATGAATTCCCCAGTTTAACCACAGGGTGTCTGAAAAAGTAACTTGTTTTGATTTTTTTTTTTTTTTCCTTCTTTCTTGGTAGTTTTCCTTGGTGCCTCCCATAGTTTCTTCTACTCTAATTCCAGTACAAGGAAAACACAGTGAGCGCTCAATCTCTGCCTTGTCTGTGCCACTCAGTGTAAAGGTGTCGTGTCAGACACCCAAAGTCAACTCTTCTGACAGAGAAAGGGTTGTTTGTTTGCTGTCCCTGCTGCACAAAGCCTTCCATACCTTTGATTATGCTGTCTCTGGGTGCTTTTTGAAGTCCCTTGCATATTTTTTGATGAGTGGAGCCCGGCTCAGACACAGTATTGAGATATCTGTTAGTGCTTCAGGTGGTGTTTCATGCTTAACTGCCAGAAAATTACAGCTACAGCCTGTGGCCGAGGAGTCAAGGTATCTTTAATATTTAGATTGCTATTACCTGACACCTGGATGGAGCTGGGCTGGATGTTTGGATGTCCTGTGACATGTTTTGCAGATATCTGACTGGAGGTGCGAAACAGCCGGGTTTGCTCTTGCTCTGAAGCGTTCACACCTCAGATGTGAAATCAGAACGTCAATAGCGCGATCAAGGGTCGCAGCATGTCCGGCATCAGGTCCATGTCGTTGGTGTGACACGTGTGAGTCAGGATTGCAAAGAGCTCCGTGATCTGTGAGGAGGATTTAGTGCCAATTTCAGAGAATTTAATGAGAGTGAGTTACACACGTGCTTTTTTAATGCCGTGGTTGAGTGACTTGTGCAGGCCTAGCAGCAGATACATGGTGCCACTCTTAACGAGACTTTCTGTAACTTTTGGAGGGGTTTGTTTCAGTGCAGCCTTTTCTGCAGTCAGGATTATTTTGCTCACTCTCCAGGCAGGAACAGGCACAAATCATCTGTGGTTTGTGTCCTTTCTGCTTGGCTCTCACTGGTATCCAGCTCTCACAGGCAGGATCAGAAAACCAACAGCCAAAGCACCCAGAACAAAAAGCATCTGCCAGTCAGCAAAGTGCAGCAGCTATTTTCCATGGATTCTGTGCAGCAGCCCTGGTGCACTCAGATTAAAGCAGCAGGGCAGCAGTTGTGCTCATAGTGCCAATATCTGCCAGGACTGTTTTTCCTCAGGCAGGGAGAGGAAGTCTTTGTGAAGTTTCATCTGTATCCATTTCTGAGATGAAAACATTTTTGCTGTCCTAGACAAGGCAAATACTAAGAAAATGAAAATAAAATCCAAGTATCTGATTATTAACCTTATATATATATTTAGAAAGTTTCTATTGTGGCTGCTAATCTGAACTTTTCCTGCATGGAATTGAGTCATCTCAAGCTTTGCAAGAATTGCAGATGGTGGTCCTGGTTTCACTGCTAAATATAGTTGAACTTGATAAATGGAGGGTAATGAAAAACAGTAATTGTTCTGAGGAAATCACCTGAAATTTGTATTAATCTGTGGTCAGATATCCATAACTTATTTACCTTGAACAGACCAGTATTAACCTCTCCCTTCATGGATGGATGGTCAAATGGATTTTCTATTTTTTTCCAGCTCTTCATTCTTTTGGGACCAGAAAGGTGACCACTGGTGACAACCCATTAATTTCTGTGTTTCAGAGAAAGTGGGCTCTGCATGCATGGCAGTGTGCTCACATCCAGCGTTGTCAGTAAGACTAAACAAGAAAATGATTAAAACTTCTTAAAATAGGATAAAAAACTTCAAAATAATGAGGCTTGAGTTCTACAATCTGTAATCCAGCCCTGCTGTTCTTACAGTGATTTATCCAGCAGTGACTCCCTTTGTGAGAGGTTTTTTACACTTTTTACAAGTCAACATCTGATAAAGGAAAGTTTGGGGTTTAGTTTGCTTGATGTGTTTTGCTTCTCCTGTTTTGAACGTTGTTCTTCTCAACGATGCTTTCATGCAAATATTTTTTCCATTATTTGTGCTGGAGGGGGAAACCCCAGATACCTGTGCTCAAATGTTCCCAGGCTCTAGAAATAGATTCCTCTATCGAGACCTGAATTTACAGAAAGTGATCAATTGAAAGCACATCATGTAGTTCATCTGGAGAAGTCTTTCATAACACTCAGAGGTGGCAGAAAATCTTTTTTCTTTCTTTATTTTTAATCACTCTTCCTTCCCCCAAACTGATCAAACCCACAGGCACAATTTTCTAAGTTTGATGGTTGTTGGTTTTGCCAGGAGGAGTTTTAGCTTTTGTCCACCTTGAAGTGTTTTTACATCACCATAAAGGCAAATACAAGTCGTGTTTGTCTTCTGAACTGTGCTTTTGGGGTGTTTTGTTGCAGTCCTGAGGTAGATGTGAAAACCTGAATGAACACAAAACACGAATAAATCCCTTCTTCATAATCAACAGATACAGGAGCAAATCACAGTGTGCACTGACGAGATGGGGTGAGAACTGGCAGTACACAAATGTTGGTGCTTCTGAGATTCTGTGTGTGTGTGTGTGGCTGCACTCAACACTGACTAATGAGAAAAGCTGAAAAATAAATGGTAATTGCTTTTTATCCTGGATTTTATGAAACATGCAAGAATGTTGCTTTGTGTCAACACTAGACTCTTTCCCAAATAAATCTACATATGGAGGATGAAAAAGAAACAACCCACGTTCTATAAACATAACAGCTGAAAAGCAAGCTTGTCTGAAAGAGCAAGAAATCAGGGAGTAGCAAGCATAGAGGATTTTCAGTGTCTGCTTTATACACTGCAGATGGCTTTATCAGAATGTTTAGTCCTAGGGATGCTTGGGTGCTGCTTCCTGTGGAATGTGTGTCTATCCTCTGTCTTCTTTCTCAGAACAAATGACAGCATCCATGAATGGTTTGGGTTGGAAGGTTCCTTAAAGATCATCTCATCCCACCCCTGCCATGGCAGGGACACCTTCCACTGTCCCAGGCTGCTCCAAGCCCTGTCCAACCTGGCCTTGGACTCTTCCAGGGATCCAGGGGCAGCCACAGCTTCTCTGGGCACCCTGTGCCAGGGCCTCACCTCCCTCCCAGGGAACAATTTCCCCCTGATATCTGATGTGAACCTGCTCTCTGTTTAAAGCCATTGTAAATAATTCCCTGGTTCAGCTCTCCAGAGGGTGGGGAGCAGCTCCCTGCCTCTCTCCCCTCCTGGCTGGTCGCTCACAGTAAGAGTGAAACCAGAGCTGGTGTTGGCTGAGCAGCCACAAGTGAGGAAAAGAGAAGTGAAATTTGGGAAGAAACAAGAGCAGGGAATTGCTGTCTGGGAGGCTGCAAGGCTGCTTTAAACTCTGCTTTGTCTCAGTGAGGGACCTCTCCAAACACAGATCTCTACCAAGTCACTGCTTTGCAAACAAGTTAAAAGATATCACTAAATTTTGTGGGATTTTAGCACAAAGGCTTATTTAGGATTTCATGCTAGTTAGCATATTTCTATTAGAAACACCCTTCCTATTCTTTTTTGAGTTTTTTTAAGAAAATAGGGAAATTATCTCGGAGTGTTGAAAGCCTGAACGTTGTCTCAGGCAATGCAGAGCCTGAAGGTTGACTCTTTCCCACTTTGAAATGTGTGCTGTGAGCTTCCCATCAGCTTGGCTGCTGGTACAGGTGGGATGTTGCCGTTTGTAGGTGAAGAGGGAAGAGTTTTAACTGAGAATTGCTAATTAAAAACAAGCAACTAACTGCAAATAGTAATTTTTCTACTGATTTAAATGTGAATATAATTGTTTAGATAATAGTACAGAGTAGCACAAGCTCTAAGCTATGACTGTGTTCAATAGTACAGTGGTCTAAAGCAATAAACTTATTACATATTTATTGATTATTGATACTCTCACTGTACAAAGCAGACATTCTTCCTAAGTGAGCATTTTCATTCTTCAGTGCCCAAAAGCATGGCATTAAATAAGTGTAACTGCAGGAAATAGTTGACAGTTTGGCTGTTATTTGTGGGTTGACACAAAGTCATCGACATTCCTGCAAACAATCTATTTATTTATAGAAATGCCAAGAGCTTACTAAAAACTGTAGTCAAGCAAAATTAATATTGCAAATTATATTAATTAGAGGATATCAAGCTATATTAACCAGCATAATTTATTTTTGTATTAGAAAGCTTTAAATGGGTACACCAACACTAATTAAAAGTGTGCAGAAATCCTTTTTTATCACCAGGCCTTGTTCTACAGGTGTCAAATCATGCAAGTGGCTACAAAACAGAATTGAGAAAAAACTACTAAAATTAAGTTTAAATCGTGCTGAATAGTGCTATGTTTTTTATGGCCCGTTAAATAGATTCTTACAGCAAACATCATTGTTTCCTACAGGCTCTTGAATACAGTGTCAGATACTGAGCTCAAAATAGAACAAGAATTTTCTGAGCTTTGCTTTAAAATATGCAAAAAAGAGCATTTAGCTGAGTGGGTTTCTGGGTAGAGTAAATCAAAGCTCTCGCATCAGATTCCAAGGAAATATAAAGATCTTCAATATTGCGAAGACAGGAAAGTCACAAGTCCTGGCTTGTGGCAGATAATGGCTTTCAGCACTTCTGATATGTAATGAGACAAGAAGTAAACACAGAGGTCACAATTGTTTCTGGTTTGTGGAGCTGAAAGTGCGACCCAAACCTGAGTTCCAGAGCCTGTCCCAGTCTGTCCAAATCTGATTTCCAAATCCCTGGGGTGGCACCTTCCCCCTGTTTCCCATGGTGAGGTGGGGACGTGGCCCTGTGTCCCTGCTGTGTCCCTGCTGTGTCCCTGCTGTGTCCCTGCTGTGTCCTTGCTGTGTCCTTTTGTTCCCAAGGATCTGCACAGTTTAATGCTGTGTGACTTTGCCATGTCCTGTAATGCTCCACTCATATATTTATATATGGAATTTTTATTTTTCCTCTAATGAATGATCACTGTTTTTGTTTATGCCTTCTAATTTCCTGGCACAGCACCTTCGTGTCATTCTCCCAGGAATGGAAAACTTCGTGGTTTATCAAGTTAAAACATTTCCCAGGTTGTTGTCTATGATCCACTCAGACTCTCAGTTGGTTTAAAATAGTTTGGATGCATCTCATGACAGCCCACATATCCTTAAAGGCCTTTGCTAAGGCTTCAAACATTGCTTTTCTCAGGTGCCTTGGATTCTTACACAGAGATTTTCAAGTGTAAACAATAACATTTGTTTTCTGAACAAAAGCACAAAAGTATTCCTCATATTTAAAAAAAAAAATAAAAAATCAGGTCTTGAGTTTTGCAGTATTGAAGTTCACTTCCTTAATTAGTGAACTTCACCTCTTAGCTTGGAAGTTATCAGAGCTCTTATTGCAACCTGAAGGAATATATGTTCTTATTTTTTCCAGATGGGTTGTGGAGGGAGCTCTGATGGTGTGGGGGTGTTCAGGATTGATTAGAGAGTGGCTGCTATTAAAAAAGAGCTGTTTTGTTGCCTGAGATTTGGTTTGATCTGGGGAGGAACTCTCTGGATGCCCGTGGGCATTTGCAAATGTTTCCACACGTCGAGGCAGTTTAAGTGGCTGGAGCAGTTTTGAGCTGCAAAATGAGTGACTGAGAGCAGGGACCTGGTTTGGTTTGAAGTGTTTGTCTCAAATAACGACACATTGGCAATTTAAAAATCAGTCTTCATTAGTTTCAACCAAATGCCAGCCAGACTGCACAGCTGAAGAAAAGAGAACCCAGAATCAACAAACTAACCACAGGAGGCTCCTGCTCGCAGTGATGCTCAAAAATGTATTAAAATGTTAGCAGAGTGTGGGAAGTCAAAGAAGAAACGCGACTTTTGTCTGATCTGACGCATAAATAAGTGGATTGATCTGACGTAAACAAGTGGATTAATGGAGTTACAATGGTTTGCAGCCATCAATATGTTTTTGTAATAAACTGGTGGTTGTAGGAGAGGGAGAAAAAAACCCTCTACCTGCCCTTCACTGATTTTTATCATAAAAGAAAACATTAAAGGGAAGGCAGGACAAGATGTATATTTCAAGCAAACCAGAAGAGGCTTTCTTCTCTGCTTGATTTTGCACTTGGGGAATTTTACTTCATCTCTCCCTTCAAAGGTAGCAGAGAATTCATTTATTGTAGCCTGGGGTTATAATAGCAAAACAAAGGCTTGCAACTTAACATACTTACAGAAAAAAATGTACAGAAAAAACAAAGTAATTCAATTAGACCAACTCGCTGGGTTGTTCTTGGACGTTTGTGAAGTTGGGAAGGACACGTAACTTCTGCTTTTAAAGGAGATGTTCTGTCAGCTGGAAACCAGGGTCTGGCAGAAGAAAGAGGAGATGGGAAGGGAGCAGTTGGAGTGAAGTCTCTCAGCTTTCGCTGCTCCCCCAGGTGAGCTGGGCTTCAAAGTGAAAGAACAAGAGGTCAGAGCAAGAGGATTGGTCATTTCTAAAGATAATGCATGTAGTCTAGAAGATAAAATGTTCGTTGAAGTTGAGGTAGCTGAATGTTTTGTACAGGTGACCATAAAATCCTGGGAACTTTGTCCCAGTGATAACACAGCTCTGTTTGTTCTCTAAAGCAAATTACCTTACCTTGAGGAATTTCTCTCAAAGACTTGATGCGTTATCCTTGTAAATGACTTTTGTCATGTTCTCTGCTGTTCTGAGATTTCATTTGCTGACTTTAGAAATCAAACATCTTTATTATTTCTGGGATATTTTGGTTTGTTCTAGTGGAGAAACGTAAGATCTCAATACGGTGAATGTGTTAATGTAAATTCCATCATATTCCTGAGCTCAGTGGCTCAAACTTTTTGACCTGCAATGCCATACATGAGCTTGTAAATTATTTTGGGAGATTAAACAAAAGATGAAAGAAATCTGGTAGATTTTTATGAAAGAACTGCCAGTGGATCTTGCAATAAGCTGGGTATGTCCAGATCTGGGTTAATCTCTTGGGTGGACCTTTAACTTGTAAAGCAATTTTTCCCTTATTAGGGAAGTTGCCAAAGCAATTAGCATAGGTCATCACACGTAGTCCAAGCTGAGCTGCACAGAGAATGGGATTTTAGTGAAACAAGTCGAGATTCTTTGTGGCTGCAGAACCTCTGAAGGCCCAAGGGGGAGTTTTTGCTGGGCTGGACGAATTCCCACTGGTCAGTGGATGCAGTTTGCACAACAGCTTGTCCTTTCAGAGCTAGTGTGCATCAGGGAAAGCCTCTCTCGTGCTCTCTCCCATATTTCTGTGACCTGCACTATTCTTCACTTCCAAGGCCTCTCTAGCCAAAATTAGTGCAGCCATTTTTGCCATCTGCTTGTAGTCAGCTTCCCACTGTAAAATGTTTTAAAACACGAGTCACACTTTTCAGTCCTTGGCAGCCTGGTCTAAGCAACCTGACAGGATTCCTGAGCTGCCATTGTGGGGTTTTTCTTCTTCTTTTACAAAGGGGAAAAAAATAAAAGTTAATAACTGGAAACCTGAACCTTAAATAGGGAATATACATCACAAATCTGGACAAATATAATACATGTTGTTTTTATTGTTCCTCCTGGGTTTCACAGCAAAGAGAAAGTGTCTGGCAGCCCTCTGCACTTGGGGGTTGCTTCCCTGCAAAGGGAAGGAGGGTTTTGCAGGGCTGGGTTGAGGTGTGAACCCTCAGCCCAGGGTGTCTGGGGGTGCAGGGCACTCTTGGGGTGCTGGTACAAGTGGATAATTCCTTGGGGTGCTGGTACAAGTGGATAATCCCTTCTCCAGCCTCTCTGGGGATCTCCAGTGCTGCCCTGCCTCGAGTGTCACCTTCACAGGCTGAGCTTTCCTTCCCTGCAGCTCTGAGAGTTCAGATCTGCTCCTCTCCAATGACAAGCTGCCCCTTAACCTTTACATAAAAAAAAATGTCAGTGGGAAAAAAAAAAAAAAATGTCCCCTTCTTTCCATAATATTTCATTTGGTCTCTCATCCTCAGTCACCCTGGTGCCTGTAACTTATTCCTTTCAGAGCAAAACCAGATATGAGGTGCTCCAAGTTTTCCTTTCTCTTTTTGCATCCAGCGGTTCCTATGGTGCTGAAAATCAGTTTTTAATCTCCCCAGTTAAAAATAGGTTTGAGTTCAATAAACAAGAAGATGAAATCAATTTTTTTTCCCTCAGGACAGGTATGTCTCTCCCTAATTTTCTATGTATTCAATTCCTTTCCAAATCCTCATAAGTAATCCTGCTTTTACAAACATATTTAGCTTCCTTTTTGGAGATGAGAGTTGCAGATGGTGAGATTTTTATAAAAATATTTAATCTGGAAATAAACTAAAGAGGATTTAGAACTATGATGGGAAAAAACAGATGAAGAAAAGAATCTTGAAGTGATCGAGGAAGTTCAAACCCATTATATTTAGTATGTTAGTGCCTGTTTGCATTTTATTTTTCTCCCATACAGAGTTGCAAGCATAAATTTCAGAAATTCTTGTAGTGATACTGCATTCTCTGCTGGTAGGGGCCTTACACATTTGTAGGAAGTTATTTCTAACATGCTAACACACTAATCATGAAATAAACCTTTCTCAGTTCAAAGAAATCTGAAGGATTTTGAGCCTGTCTCCTTTTAAACATCTTTGTGCAGGTCCAAAACTTGCGTTTTCATTTGCATTTAGTGGGTGAGTGTCTTCAATGCGTTAAATTTCAATGAGGGGAAAAAAAAAAAAAAAAAAAAAGATTGTGAAAATGTGAAGCGAAACATTCCAAACAGATGAAAGAAGGACATGGTGGGAAATGCCTCTGAGATTTCCTTCAGCTGAAGGGCTGTAACAAGCAGCACTTATCCCTTTGCTGGCAGGCACAGGAACCAGAGGCATCCCTGGGCAGCTGCAGGGGCTGAAAGAGAGAGCAGGGACAATGCAGGGTTTATGACAATAAAAGAAGGAATTGAGTTTTGTCCCACCTGTGGAAGAAATTCAGGCCTTTTAGAGAGAGAAAGAAATATCTGCTTGTCTGTAGAACGTTAACAGAGGCTGAATCACCATGGCTCACTGAATATTATCTTGGGAAAGAAACTTTTCGGAGGCCTCCTTCACAAAGGCTGTGAGACGTGACTGTTTTATGTAAATAAATGGGTAGCCCTAAGGAGATCGTTCATTACTTCTGCAAAATCAACTCTGGAGGTATGTGGCAGCTGGGAAAAATGCATCTTCTTTAAGAACTGATTCCTTTTCACATTTTATTTAAGTATCTGACCAGAGGGAGGGATATGGATCACAGCTGGAGGATTATAAAGTTATGTATATCACTTATTATTTCATTCTCCAAGGCAGTATTCTGTTTAAGGAGGGAATTGAGAGGAAAATGGACTTATGTTTGGTTTTGGTTTTGTGCTAATTTATAGGCTTCGTTTATAAGCTGCTAAGAAGAAAGAGTTATGAAGTGATCTTTTCATAGCTGGGATTGCCACTGTAAGTTTTATCTCATGTCCCCACAGCATTCCAGTAATTTCAAAATGACCTTTGTCTTGGAACCTAGACCCCTTCCATGAGAGCCTGCAGCTCTCCTAAGTCTGAATTCAGCTAACCCTCAGTATAATGTAAACAACTACAAAACGTTCAAGGTGAATTGTTTTAGCTTTTGCTAAACAGCCACAACATCTCGAAATGCTTTATTCCCATGCTGCAGTTCCCTTAGAAGGCTGCAAGTCCTGCACGAAGGTGGGGAAGCAGCTGCTGCCTCCAGTTTCGTGTGCTCAGTGTGGGTGCTGCTGAGAGCACCCCAGCCCAACACAGCTAAAACACTGCTGAGGGCTGGAAGAAAATGGAAACTGAGGTAGGTACGGTTATGATCAAGCAAGAACACTCTTGTCAGGTTTTCAGCAGAAGTTCTGCACAGCAAACCCGTGGCACAGTGCCTTGTCCTGATGGACTAAACCCACTGAGATCCTGCTCGTGCTGCAGTCAGACAGGGAACACAGCCCTGGCTGGGTCGGGTTGCTGTTAATTAAGATATCTGTGCATGGTCTGATTCACTCCCTGCTTCTTCTGTATCAAGGAATACAGCTGAACTCTCAATGCAAGTATTATCTTGTCTTTGTTAAGATTTATCTTTTCTACAGTTCCTTAGATGAGTTTTTGAGGTGGACTGTGGTCAGGTATGTGCTTCAGCTGCTTCTGCAAATATAAATATAATAAAATAGAGCCAGACTCCAAAATAATTTTTCTTTCTGCTATCTGGACGTGTTTGACATGGCAGTGACTGCTGCTTTTGCACCGTGGAGCTGATGGATTTGATGAAGGTTGCCACTGGAAAGGGAAGGGATACCTGGCAGGGCAGGGTGTGCAATTCAGTGCTGGGGATCCCTGCCTTCATTAAAGGTGATGAACATCCCAAACATGCAGCCCTGACAACTGCAATGGTAATGAGTTGGGAGAGCTGAGTTTTCCATAGCTCTGAATGTGTTACTGTGAAAACAGCTTTAGTGACTTCCTGACAAAATTTACAATGAAAGCATAGTTCAGCTAATTAGTTTTGCTTATATTCCTTTGACAAAGGGGCTTTGGCGTGTGCTTGTAATTCCCTTTGGAGCCCAGTGTTCGATTTTAAAATGTACACTTTATTTTCCAACATTTAGTTTATAAAATAAGAACAAGTTTTCTGCTTCAGTCCCTGCCCTCTCTGCTGCCTGTATCAGCTGTGTTAAACAGACACACCACAAATAGAGATTCTTATAAAACGAATATTTTCCCCAGAAAATCTGCAGCTCTTATCTGGACATTTTTCTTTATGGTCTGCCTGCTTCTCGTCCTCCTTTAGGTTAATCACCTTTCCATTTAAATAAAATATGTTTTCCTGTAAGCTCATATGTCTCGTCTTTTGTGCAGAGGAATAGCTAAACAAGAAAGGAGAGGAGGAAATTATTTTTCTTTCTTGTATATTGATTTAGAAATGTAGGACTGTAATGGAAACAATAATATAACTTTATCCAAAGCTGCAGTGAAACTTCACAGCTACGGGTGAGCAGACTAAGAGTCATTTTCTTCAAGCACAACCTCTCCATTCTTTGCAGGAGTTGAAATGTTCTGTTCCTGTGCTGAGGGTGGAGAACAGCACCTAGACTTGAATGGAAATCTTCACACTTTTTAGGCTACTTTACTCTCAGACATATTTTCACCCTTCTTCTCCTCCTGTGAGAATAGAGAAAGTAGAAAAATGTCCAGACACTAAATGCAAGTTTTCTGGGGAAAAAAAAAAATAATTCTTTGGTTGAAGTTCTCTGTCCTCTAAAAGTAGAACTTAGGCTGTGAAGTCAAACAAAAAGGCTAAGCTCCTAGGAGATTTATATCCTTGCTATATTATTCAGTCAATATCTTTAGTTATTTGGAAACGTTTGGTGATTCTCTAATAATATTAGAAGTATGTTAATATTTCATTGTTTTTTTCCTAATGTTTCCTGCTAATCACTTATAGAAATGACCATTAAAAATTCAAGGACCGGAACAGCTCCACTTGTTTTGGAAGTACACAGTCGTATCCTCTAGCTCTTGTTGCTGTACTTGAAAACACAGTTAATGGCACAGTTGAGGAAAAAAATAAAAATCCAGTTTTCAATTCCTATTTTGATGCACTTTTTTATAATTCATTATAATTTATTTATGATTGCATATTATCAGTATTGCAGAAGCATTGAGAAGCAGTGACTAAGTGTTTAATTATATCAGACACTATAGACATGCAAAGCAAGCAGAAGAAAGGCTATTCTCCAGCTAACTTATACTCTTACAAGATAAAGATATGGTGGGAGAAAGGGAGCAGCTTTGTCATCGCTTTGCAGATCAGGCTCCAGCACTGCCTGAGCCTCCTCTCTTCTGCTGTCCCCCTCACTCTCCTTGTCTCTCATTTGAAATCTCTTGAACACACACATGAGCAGCTTAATACACCAGCAGAACTCCCTCCTGTGGGCCAGGATTGGATGGGATGCTGTAAGCCTACGGCACGTCAGAGAATCCAGCCAAGGCATGAGCACATTTTTCAGCCCGGCGCAGCCATCCGTCATTTTGCCAAGTCAGATCTTCAGTGATTGAGGGCACTTCTCAACACCCTGAGTGTGGGAGCGTTCCTGCCTCCAAAATGAGCAATGCAGAGTGTAATGAAATCTCCTTTCCTGCTGCCATTTTTCACAGTTCTCCGCTGAGTTTGTTGTTTGATAAATTGCATGGAATTACAAAACCCTGAGTATAAAATGCTTACGGGACACTGGTTTGTCTTCTGGGCATGTGTGGGAGTGTGTCCCAAGCAAATCTGTTTTACTCCCAGTTCCATTCTTAGTGTAATGTGTTGTTATAACTTCATAATTCAGAATCCTGGTGCTGATCCTTCAGTAGTAACATCTAAAAATATCCCGTGGTTCTCTCTGAATAGCAAGGTGTAACACAACTGAAGGTGCTTGGGGTTTATCCCAGACATTCAAACAGAATATACAGGAGGAGTGATTTAAGAAATAGTATCTGTTGGAACAGAAGAGGAAAATTATTTATGTCAGTAATTTAGACAGATATCTCCTTCAATATCATTCATTGGGAAGGTATATATAGAAAATTCTCTTTATTGGATATTTCATTCCTAACAGCATGTTACTGAGTATTACTTCTTTAGAAAAGAATATTTTAACTTTGTGCAGACAGTCGATTTCTTGACATAATTTAATATAGGATTGTATAATTACAACTGCAAATTTGTTGTTATTGTTTTCCCTTAAAACCTGCGAGGTGATTTACTTTTCCTTTTAATACAAACAAACACGTCCCAATTATAGTAATCAGTTCACATGCAATAATCACGTTAGCTCTGGTAATTATTATTTGCATCACCTGGACCTCTGCTGGGCTTGAGAGACAAAATCAATAATTCCCAAGCAGGCAGAAGGGTGAGGCTGATTATGCGTTCAAGTGATCAGAGACCAGATTGCATTTGATTAAATGAACTGGTGAGAGATTTTATAATTAATGCTCTTTGTTAACAGACAAAAAGCTAAACAAATGCATATGCTTTACCCTGGCTGGGAAATGGCCATTTTTTCCCTCCAGAATGGTAGAACAGGAATGTGTTTGCAGCACTGCTGATTGCTCATCTAACCAGCAGAGAGGAATACACAGCTGAAGTGAAACGTTTCTGTCTTGCAGTCTTAGTTTTAATGACTCAAGATAAAACCTTCCACGGATGATGACAATTCATGTGAGTGGACAAGAGTTTGAGCATTCCTGTAAATCCAGTGTGAAGCAAAGTATTTGTTAGCATTTATTTGTAAAGAAAACTCCCTTTGCTGATGGGTTGTTCTATGCAGTGGTAGAATAACATCTTAATATAAAGCAGGTTAATTTTTAAAGGAAACTAGAGTTCTGAATGTGAGCTCTCCCTCCAGGATTTACGGTATCCCTAAATTGAATCTGACTGATGAGTTAGGGAGATCTGAAACCCAAAGAGCTAAAGCACATTTAGCATTCACATCTTTGCGAATCAGCACCTTAGCTACTACAATTTATCCCAGGTTATGTGAAGCAATCACTGGTTTTTACTTTTATTAATACATTTCATTGCAGTTTTCAGCGATTCAGTGACTAGTACATGAACACTGGGCCTGCAGTATGGATCTTTTATGGAAGTTACAGGTTTAACCATCTCCAGTTTTAATCAGGGTCCAAGAATGCTTCAAACTGGCTCTGTCTGTCATGCAGGGAGTTCAAAACTCTTTCCTGAGCATTGCCTGGCTGGTCCTGGGTGATAAATGATGCCGTGGCCCTTGACCAGAACAAAATGCCAGCCTATCGAGGTTCCCACGGATGCTGACAGGAGGGAGATGCAATCAAACACACGCACTTGTGAATGCAAGCACCTTCCTGCTTCTGTTGTTATAAATAGTTAGAGTAAGTGTGAGTGCTGCAGCATTAGCTCCTCATTTTCACGGTGGAATTACACTCGGCGTTCTCTGCTTATCTGAAAGTGAGAGTTCTTCGTTGCCATTTGATCTATTTTTTTTTCCCTCTAGCATAATGAAGAATGATGATACTTTTAGATGTTGACATTTTAGAAAGCTGAGATGGTCTGTAGTAGGCTACAAATGATGAAAGCTTAATGAAAGTTATTTTCTCATAATAGCTCCAAATTGGCTATTTTCGCAGAGCAGAGTGGGTCTGCTGCATTGAGCTTGAACTTTTTACCCCTCTGGAATCCTGTAGTTACCAAAAATAATGTGGAATGGCTCTGACTGTTTAGCTTTTTAAAATCCAGAGTTAAGAGGACTGATTCAAGTGTAATTTTTACATTGTTCCCAGGTGTAGGATTTTGTAGCTGTGAGGAGCTGAAGTTTTGTTGTTTCCTGACGTCGTCCATCGCAAGCCTGGCAGCCAAACCCAGACACTGGGCTGCAGGAATAATAAATATCCTAATGGAAAACAGGAGAAAATGGGGGTGTTAAACTTCTACACTAGAATAAATGTTTGCATTATCCAGACTGTGAGCCACGATATGAAAACTTCAAGTAAATCAGCCTGTAATCATTTCATACATGTAGAACTGGAAATCTCCTAAAACTCATTTCTCTCTAGAGAGTTACAAAAGTTCTTTCAAATACATAATACAGTGCGAATTCCCCCCAATTTTCTCTTAAAAAAAGTAATATCCAAACCTCTGTTTTCAATACCTAAAATGTACTTTTGGTTCCCTGATTCATGAAGACGCTCTCGGGGTGCAGTAATTTCTCTTGTTCCTGTTCCAGCAGTGGGTCAAAGACCCAAGATAATAAACCTCAGACATGTTCTAAAAAGAAGTTAGGGCTGTTTTTCTGTCCTGAAATGTAATTTTTTAGATACCAGTCTCTCTTAGCTGTTATAGTAACAGTTTTTCAGGACATATGTGTTGATAAGAAAGGTTGACTTGAATTCTTGTAGTCGTCTCAAGCTAAAGACAGGTTTGTGATATTTCAACAGTCTCAAAATGCCATCAGCATCCTGGGCAAACACATTATCAGAAATACAAATGATTTCAGACAGAACGTGACTCTATCAATTTATGAAGCATAAGCCTCTATTTATAGCTGATTGATAGAATTAATGAGGAAAACTCCACTTTGGTAAATCTTCATTTTATAAGCCTGAAGTTCCCAGTAAACTGTTTGTTCACCCTACCAATTTAATCAAAGTATGTTGTTGAACTTCCTAAGGATATGTTCTAGTTGCTTGGCAATGGATTGTGGAACAATTTGTTTAAAGTTCAATGAGCACAGAACTAGAGTAATTTATTCAAATCCACCACTTATTAAATCAGGATTTGACTTAATTTTTTTTCCTGACTAATAAAATGGACTTGAAAAGAATTAGCTAAACCTCTGTGGAATTGTCACAAAATAATTCTGATGACTATGTTGTCTATTAGTTTTTACTGCCAGTAAGGAAGGCAAACGGAGATGAATACATTCCCCATTGTTTTGTGGATTGTCAGAAAGGGATTTATTTTTAAACAGTTTATTGTCTCAACATCATCCTCCTTTCAAGATAAGTAACATGGAGATAATATACCTGCATTTTTATTAGGCATCTGAAGTATTTGAATATTTCACAAGAAAGAGTATTTTCTTTGTCACCAGTAAAACACAGAGACTGCAGGTGCTGAATTGGGATAGTTTTCTGATGGGCATGAATAATTTAAGGGCTCGAATGTAAAACGTTACAACAATAAATACATTTTATTTTAAATATCAGCTCTGGCCCAATTTTACTAACGCATGTATTTCCGGTCGGAGAGTTGCTGCTCCTTTAATCTAACAAAGAAAGACAAATATAACATGACATATTCTTGAAATGTCCAGCTCACCTGCCGTCACTGGATTTTAGCGTGGAACTCTCTGAGCTTTTGATCAGAGCCATAAAACATCTTTTATTATGCATTAGGACCTGAAAGAAGGAAAAGTGAGATTGGGAGAGTTGTGCTGTTGTTGTAACATTATCCTCACTTCCTGTAAATCCTCTTCAGATCAGGGCACCAGGTCCCCGTGTCCTCCAGGAGAAAACAAAGCGAGACAGACCCAGGAGCCTGCAGACTTAGTACAAAACAAGCTGTAACAGAGGAAGAAAGAAATGCATTTCCTTGTCTCCCCAGTGAGAGAATATGAAATATTTATCTAAGCATCACTCAGGTCCGTGGGATCTGCAGCTGTCTGCAACCCCAAGGCAATCAGGCTGATTCTCTCCTGCCCGTGCTCCGCTTTGCGGGGCTCAGGCACGGGCAGGGTGCAGCCTGCAGCTGAGATGACACGATCTTCTCCCAGCTCCCTGCCAGCCCCCTCCCAGGCAGTGGCTCTGGCTCAGGCGTGGCCAGGCAAGGCCATTTATCCCCCAGCAGCAGCAGCCAGGCCATTTATCCCCAGCAGAGCAGCAGCAGCG
This sequence comes from Orthonyx spaldingii, assembly GCA_013397795.1. Lineage (NCBI taxonomy): Eukaryota > Metazoa > Chordata > Aves > Passeriformes > Orthonychidae > Orthonyx > Orthonyx spaldingii. Next base: position 146,425 of record VZTJ01003855.1, read on the forward strand.
TGTCCTGCGCTCCCCGAGCTCTCGCTCCGTCCCAGGATGAGTGCACAGACAAGGGCACACTCATGGCGGGCTGGCTCTCACCACTTAAGGAGATAACCAAACAAAGCTTACAGCAGAGAAGATTTGAGGCAGCAAGCCCTGCTTCCTAAGGGTTTTGACATGTTCAGTCAGGATTTTGAAAATATTTTGTGGTAGCATCCTAAATGGGAATCACAGGGCAGGACTGCGCCTATGAAAAAGGGAGGATATATTCCCGAGACTCCTTCGAAGACTAAATGTGAAAATAATTACAGAGAATTACAGAATAGGATGGCAAGTTGATGAATTCCAAACATTACCTCTTTCCAAGTAGATTTTCCCTGACAAACTTGACAAATACTCGCAATTTGTGTTGTAGACTGCCATGAGGAAAAGTGATGAGAATGAGCTAAAGGAGTCAAACCACAAGGCAAGGAATGGATTTCAGAGACTGAACAGGAGGAAGCCTTATGTAAAACTGCCTCCGATGACTTCACAAGGATCATCTTCCTAAGGGAATTGTAGGATTTTCCTGTGTGTATGCATGGGTGTCAGAAAGAGATTTTAAATAGTCTGAAATAGAAAGAAAAATTAATAACACTTCGTGGCATTGGAACCAAGATATCCTGCTGGAAAGAACTAAAGGGAGTCTAATAGACAGAGAAAATTAAGAAAGTCTATTTGGATTCTCTGCTACGTTATCACATCCAACACAGGAAGGAAGTCTTCATTTCCGAGTTAATTAGCGTTCCATGACCAAAGCCTCACGCGGTGTAGGATTCACTCTGCCCGACTGCACACCTGTCCAGAGGATCCTCAGCATAACAAATGATTCCTCATGCTTTCCTTTTAGTAAGGAGAGTTTCAGGAAAAAAAGGCAGAAAACAGTAGCCACCATTTCTTGAGTAAAATTCTCTACATTTTAAATACTTTGTGTCTTGGTTAAATGAGTAATTAGTCTCTTAATTATTGGCCACCATTTAACTCAGTGTTTGGCTTCACCCCACTTAGTTAAAATAAAAACACCTCTTAGGGAATGAGCTGAGTGGATTTAGAGTTTATCGTGGAATCATGGAATTGCTGAGGTTGGAAAAGCCCTCTAGGATCATTGAGTCCAGTAACCATTAGCCCAGCACAGCTGTGGTCACCCCTAGACCTTATCTCCACACATTTTCTGAATAATTCCAGGGATGGTGACTCCACCACTTCCCTGGGTAGCTCGTTCCAGTGCTTGATCACCCTCTGAGTGAAGAATATTTTTCCTAAAATCCAATCTAAACATCCCCTGGCATAACCTGGGTTCATTTTCTCACATCCTGTCTCTTGTCACCTGAGAGCCGAGACCAATCCCCCTCACAGCAACCCCAGGTTGTTGATGGTTGCATTTCTTCTTTCTTCTTTTTCTTTCATTGTCCAATCTTAAAACCCACAGAAACCAACCACATTTGGTGAAAATGTGCTAAAACGAGCTATTAATAAACCTTCTCTTAAATTTCTATGCTTATTTTTCAGTCAGCGTGCGTGCTTGCCATGATAATGGACTGACAGCATTAAAAGCTGAGAGGCCTTAACAAAGGGATTCAGGAAAGTTGCATTATCTAGAAATGAGAAGTTAAAAGCCACAGTGAAAATGGCAGGGCCTTATCACGGTTATCAGGGCTGAGAGGAGACATCAGGAATATCAATGCCTTCAGAAATGTCTGTGAAAAGGGAGGTGCTTTGGAGATGGTGTGTCCTGCACCTCTGATGAGAAAGAGTTCCAAGAGATTGGACATTTATAAAGAAGTGTTACTTTCTAAATAATATGATTTTAGCAGAGCCTGGTGTTTAGCGAGCAATGTGAGAGAACCTGTTGTTTGCAAAGCTCTTAAAAGTTAGTGCAGTAATCCCCTCAGCTTCATTAAACTATTCCAGGTGAAAAGGGAGAAAAAAGGCAAAGAAAAAAGATACTTAATATACTTTGAATTACAGAGGATTTTTTGGTTTGTGTGAGGGCTTATGTTTTTTTTTCTTTTTTTTTTTTTTCTTTAAATAGTGGAAAAAATGAAAGAATTCTTTACTTTCATTTGCATTCATATAACTGGCTGCTAATCCTTCCTTCAGTCTATTCACTTTGTTTCCATCATAGTGTGGCACATTCACTGGCACTTGGAACGTAATTATGTGGTGGAAACTTCCTAGAAAGGAATAATGAGAGAGAATTTCATCCACTTGCTCTTTTACAAGTGAATTCAGAACCAAAATGTATCAATAGTGGGAAGAGTCAAATCAGTTTTGTTTCTTTCTCAGACATAAAGTGAGCTGCTGGCCAGAAAAGCTGATGACCATTCTGACAATTTAAGCCCTTTCAGAACTACAGTTTTAAATGCCCAATTTTTTAGCAATATTTTTGCTTCAGGAAATCATTGATGCTTGCACACTCCCCTTCTTTCTCACAAAATTTCTGTAACCTCTGGGTCACTGTGGTATGGAGTTATCTTTGTATGAGGCTGGAGTTAGACTTCTATTCCTAGAAAAGAACTCAAAGTATAAATTTCAGGGAGACTGGGGTTGTTACAGTCAGCTTGGGGAATGCCATGCAAAATTACTTGAAAGAAAATCCACTCTAGAACCACAGAGGGAATCTGATGGCTGAAACATAAAAATGGAGACAAGGTGCATGTTCTGGGCCTTTTGCATCTACCTGGACTGAAAGTATTTCTGAAAAGGTCTTCCTTAAAAAAACAAAAAAACCCAAAACCTCAAACTTATTAATTTTTAAGTTTAAAAAATTAGTGTTAATAGCAACAATGTAGCAAATCCCACCTCAGCTTCAGAACATTGAGCGAATGTATAATATGAGCACACCAAACTGTCTGTAATTATACAAAACAATGCTAAAAGGAAAATCTCTGTGCTACCTGAGGTGCAGAGGGTCTGTAAAAGTTCTGCTGCAGCTGTGGGCAGCACCACTGAGCGCTGCTCAAAGCCAACAAAACCCACCTCTGGCCTAGATTTATTTTAAGATAATAGTGACCATGCCTGGGTGATGGTGTAGTTCTCAGACTGTTCAGATAATTGGGGAAAAGCATTAACTACCAAATCTACAAATCCCTTGGACTGAAAGAAAAACAAAATTGCAAGGAAATACTGAGATTTTGTAACAAGCCTAATGGAGTTCTGGATGCTACAAGTTCATGTTAGGTTAGAGTGAATGGGAAACATCTTTTGGAGGAAAAGTTATTTCTTTTTTCTAGTGGATTGCTGAGTGAATCTGTTGTACTGGAGGGACTGGAAATATTTCTTTTTGCTGTTTATCATGCAGTGCTGTTAGTTCTCAAGGTGACCTTAGCTGGGGCTCTTCCAAGGACATCCATAAAATATTCATGATTATGGAGGTTATTCAAATGGACAGCTCTTGTTGGGTGATTACATTAAATTGATAACAATCAAAACGTGGTTCTAGCTCAAGAAAAAAGTTTAATTTGTTATAAGAAATGAAAATTAGCATTCATAGGTCCGTTGATCCTGATACCAAGTGAGTGTAAACCAACTCAGTTCTGGTGTGTGACTTATGGTCACAAACTGCTGTAGTTGTACCCTCAGGTACAACATCCTCTGCTGCTTTTTCCTTCCTGTTCAAGCTGCTCTCCCACCTACACTGTGTACAGACCTCTCTTTCTGCCAAGATTCCCTCTTCTGTGAGGTGAAAGAGCCTTCCCTACACGTGATTATATTTAGAACGTAACAGGAATAACTATTTCTTCAGTTTAATAGGAAGAGGTGTGCCAATTAAAAAACTGATTTAATTTCCACAGCGATGAGGATGTGGACAGGTTCCTTTAAAAGAATAGTACAGCATATTTAAAGATGAGTGTGGAGTATTTAAATAACAGTATGGAGTGTGTAAAGAGATTTTTCTTTCCATTTCAGTGAGAACAGGGGTAGGTTTCCTTTAAAGAGTATTGGAAGAGCTGCTTGGCAGAAATATACGGGGGAGAAGTGTGTTTTGGGCTGTATTCCTGCAGATGGTTTTATTAGATCGTTAAAAAGTTATATACAAAGGGCAGCATTTCTTACCAAGAAAATGAGATTTTAAAATAACTCACATTAGTGGTCAATCCTTGTTATGTGTGTTTGAGTTCTAACAGCTGTAATGATTTGTTTTAAAGGAGCCATCTGAACCTGTGCTGATTTTTAAGCCTTTGCTGATTGATTTGACTTGTTTGATGTATTATAAATCACACAGCTATAAAGTCACAGTAAAAATTCCATTAAACTTGTGAGGTAAAAAAAAAAAATCCATAAATAAACCAGTACAAAATGCAAGACGGCAGCAAATGTGCCATTTCTTTTCCTTTTTTTAAAATTTAAGTTTAAGTTTACAGCCAAGGCCATTTTTATGTGAAAGAAAAACAATGGCAACAAATAAGAATCTACCAGGAGTCTCACTGTGGGGGTGTATTTTATTTCCTGTGTTTGAACAGTATTTCAGTTTCCTTCACTGTGCCTCTAGAAAGGTGTTTTTTTGGTGATTCATGGAACAGAACTGGTGTTTGTTTTCAAATTAAGGCTTTTGATCTGGAAAACTGTTGTTAAAAACACTTAAAAAAAAGCTTGGAAGAGGTAAGGACTTCCAAATAGAATCCCTCTTGTTTCCAGTTCTTTAATCCTTGTATTTTCACAGTCTGGTGCTGTTTAGACTGTCTAACCAGGAATTCTGCTGAACCTCACACCAGCCTCTATTTTCTGTAGGCTTTCTTGTTGCTCTGTATTATCTGTGGTGAATTATCCCTTTTCACTTTCACATTTCGGCCGAGTTGATAAATATTGAAGTAATTCTTTAGAAGCTGCAAAAATTTTACAATTGAGATTTCTGAAAGGAAAAATAACTAATGTTGTCAAATTAAATGTCTTAAAAAGCCAAATGAGTTCTTCTAACTTACACAATTTTGTCATCATTCTTGCACCTTTCTTCATAAAAAATAAAACTTAGCCCAAATGTAAATTAAATAGATTTTTCATTGAAATAGGGAAATGTTAGGATGTACTTTGTTTTCTTTAATTTTATTTTTTTATAGCTATATAAATTCAGGATAAACTCATTTCATTGTGTCTCAGCATCTCCGTAGACACAATGTATAACATTCAAAGCACAAGATGGGCACTTTGGGTTCTGTGCTGACTGGGACAGGGCACATTCTGCTGGTTGGTTAAACTGATTTGAGCTGTGCTCTGGGTTGAAGATGACACAGCGTGACACCTCTTAACTGGCTCTTACAACACCTTTGAAATATCCTTGGCTGATGTTGACAACCCCTGTGTCTGTTTCTCACCAGTGAAATGTGGCTGAAGTTCTGCTGGGTGTCTGTGCTGCTAAAGACCCAGCAGTACACTGAATTATGGTTTGTATCTACATCTCAGCACTGCGACATGGACACAGATCCTGGCTGTCCTCACCCTCACTCTGTGATTTGCATCGCTGCTGCTCCACTGCAGATGCAGTTGGTTGTGCTGGATGCAGCCTCTGCCCTGGTCCAGTTCGTTTCCTTCAGAGGAGCAGGGTAATCTCCAAAAAATGGCAACCCAGCTTTTGGGAAGCATTGAGTGCTGGAAACTCTGCGTATTTGGATATGTGAGAGTGTAAAAGGGGGGGTGTGTGGCTGGTGTCAGGCCAACCAAACACAGAGTGCCCCAAATGTTGCATAGCAAAGGTTATTTGTTATTGCTCATGAACTCTGCAAAGGTGAATGCACCTGCTCCAGGTGTGGCCAGTTCACTCCACCTGCTCTCGGTTCACAGAGTTTCTGAAATTTCTCGATGATAACATTTTTGTATCATCCCTCTGCCACAGGATCACAACAGAAGCCTCAGAAAGCAGCTCCTTGCTCTCCCCCATTGTTTTTCTCTCTTTCCCCCCCCATTTCCTCGTTTCTTATTTCAAGTACTTTTCTGACTGCATGGAACACACCTCGTTAATCTCTTCTCAGATTCACTCTGTTGGTCTGTCATTTCATCCACACTTCACAATCCTGACATCGAGTGCTGCTCTTGACAGGTCCAATATTTGTTACAGAAGAAAAACTCGGGTTTATGTTTCTCTTGCATATGCAGAAACCATGACAATTAGATAACACAGAATATTTTGGTTGTTTTACTCAAAAGAATGACATTCAGTTGTTCTACATATGCACACACATTGAGATTATTGCAAAAGAAGGAAGAGTTGGCTAACTGCACCCTTAAACCATTCAAATCCTCTTTACAGCCACCACAACTTGACAGAACATGATATTTCAAATACTACAGGGGAAGAAATACCTGTTATTTCATGCACTGAGATTTATACCTTTTTTTTTTTTTTTCTTTTGCTAAAGAAATTTTTGTATGTCTTTTGTCAGTTAAACTGATAAATAACCAAATGGGAATTTTAAGGAGCAGTGTGAGGTTTGTCATGGCAAAAAATCTCAGAATTGCTTCTGAATGAAAAAAAAAAAAAAATGTTTTGTTGCTGCTCTTACTGCTGAGTGCCCTTCCTGTAATCACTTTATCTGTCCTGTACACTGATGCCTGCCTCCTTATCTCGTGTTCTTCCTGCAGCTTCTTAGAAACACTTCAGTTTGCTCTCTGTTCTGCTTTGTTCAAGTCATGAGTTTTGCTCATGTCAGCCCCAAACTGCTGCCAGATTAGTGCTCCAAGATTACCAGGAGTCCGCACAAAATTCCTGACAGGATTGGGAGAGGCCATTGCTGCTTCAGATAACAGTGATAATCCAGGCTGGCCAGGCTGCAAGCAGCAGGGAGGTGTAATCAGAGAGATGTTGAGATACCCTTTTTATTGCCTGAAAGTAGGGCACAGGAATGGTGAGGAGAGCACACGGAGATGTGCTCAGCGCACCTGTTGAGCGGCGGGAGGGGATGTGATACCTGCACTTATTCCAGCGTGTGTTCCCCTCAATGCACATTTGCAGCAGCTAAAGAGTCCTTGCTGCCCACAGCAGTGCTCAGATCTCCACGTGCTGGACATTAACAAGTGGGAAGACACTCACATCAGTGCCAAAGAAGTGCAGAAGAGAAAACTCCATGTAAAAAACCTCTGTGGTGACCATTGCTGGAACAGCCTGGTTTGTTTTCTCCAGCAGAGCCTGGGGGCTGCCACCTTTCCAAAGGGAAGAGCAGAATGCAGGAAAAGCTCCTGCATCGTCCTTTCCTGTGATTGCTGATGCTGGAGTAGCCAGAGCTTTAGGAAAGAGCAGCCAGGGTGGGGGGATCTCCTCGCTGAGCCGAGCAGGGAATGGCAGCAGCGCTCTGCCTTTGATGTCTGCTGCGTTGGACAGAGTTTCCCGGGTGGCAAAGCTTCTGTCTGGATGAGGTTCCTGTTAGAAATAGCTCGTTCAGGAGACATCAAATAGTTCCCAATTTAGCTGGTTTAAAGGAGCTCAATATTGAAAGGGAAGCAGATAGCAGTGAGATACTGGTGATAGCAGCATAAATGGATGTGGGGTGGGCAAGCAAAGGAGCTACTTCAGAGTACAGGGGGGAAAAAAATAAATCCATTTGCCTTTTGGCAGTTTGGATTTAGAGACATCTTCAGAAAATGTCACTGAAATAAGATTTTTTAAATATTGTTCTCACATGTCAGGAGTAAAGCTGGGGAGGCTGAGATCCTTTATTGAGACACGGTAAATATGGGTATGAAAACATTCGCAACACACGGCACACGGAGATGGGAAGGAATTTAAAGACTGGGTTTGAACAAGGGAGTGGATGTGTGCCCCTCTCCTGGTTAAGAGAAAGCCCTGAAGACAGGCCCAGTCCCTGAAGGGCTTTTCCCACCTTGTGGTGCAATGAAGCTGCAACACCCCTGAGTATTACTCAAAGCCCTGATCTCAGAATGCCAGCTGGTTGCTCCCTGCACTTGATCCCTTCCCTCAGGACGTGATGTGTTGCCTGAGCTCACAACACCAGTGGTGACCTTGAAAAACCACGATTCCAGGTCTGTTCATCCAGTTCCCAGCTGGCCAGGAGATGGCTGGGTCCGGTGGTGTCCTGTGGCTGCCCTGTCCTCCTGGCCCCTGTGGAATTCTCAGACAGAGCAGGAGCCTGCTGCACACACAGAGTGTGGGTGATTTATTCATCTGCCGAGCTGAGGCTTTCATAATGAGTCTAATTAGTTTCAAATTTACCTGTTCCTTGTGTTCTGCATCAGGCTGCCTTGCTGCAGTGTGACATGTGCATTTCCAGACTTCGGAATGTTTTCTCCGTGCTGTCTCCTGTGTATCTCCTTCAACAGATTTTCCAAAAAGTTAAACATTTTGGGACTTTGGCAGATTTTAGTATTGCACAGTCTGCTTGATGGACAGATAGCATTTAATCCAAATTTACTGTGACAGCAGAAGATCTTCTTACCTTAAATGTTTTGTAGATACTTAAGAATATCCATTACTGCAGCACCAAGGTTTGACTTTCCTGCTGAACTGAGTGTGAATGTGCTGGGAACACACAGAGGCTGAACATCCCTGTTTGCACTCAGCACAGCAGCAGCTCCGTGCAGTTTGTGCCATGTCAAATGCTTTTTCAATCTGAATGTTCTTCATGAGTTTTCATATTTTCATCATTGCAACTTCCACAAGTACTTGGAGGATGTTTCTTTTCATGCTAGTCAAACATCCAGCGTGAGATTATAATATCATCTGTCTCTGATTACTATTTTGCCTTTTTCCCTTCACTAGAGGATTGTCAAATGGGTGTAGCTGATGATACTTCAGAAGCTGACTGAACAAAAAAAGGCTAATTCTTTCAGCACTGACAGTATTTGCAGTATATGAATGATATAGGAATACACTTGCAATCTTACATAGAACAGATTTACAATCTGGGCCACTGCAATTAAAGAACGAACTGAATCCAAACCCAAATTAGAGGAATCTGATAGAGATATGTGTTTGTGCAGTGAAAAGGAAGGATTTGGGTTTTTTTTTACATTTGTTTGAGGAAAGAAATAATATTTGTATAATGTTCTTTAATAGCAGTAATATTGAGATTTTTAATGAGGTTCATTCTGCTGAAATTCTCAGACCAGCAAAGTTATGGAGTGGTTTATTCCTTGCTCACTGTGGCATCTCTGTGGCATGAGCACATCATCTGAAGGCATTGCCCACAGAGAAAAATCATTTCTCAAGCATCAGATGCCAAAGTCAAACAGAAAAAAAGTAAAGACAAGGTAGGTGTTTCCAAGAGTACCTTCAGATACTTTCCAGGCGTATTCCATCTTTAAAGTACTTTTTGGAGAGGTGCTGGAAACACTATTCTTTTTGTGCATAGTGTTCCAAGCACGATTATTCTGGAAAAAATGTCTGATTAAATTCAAGGCGGGAAGTTAGAAGTTGTTTGCTGAACATTCTATGAACAAAATCTCTTATAAAATCATATAAACTCCTGCACTGCACTCAGCAGAGTAGACTTTCTAGGTACAGTAGCAGATTGTGAAATTACCAAGATGCTCTTCAATTATATTCAGACTTCTTTCTTTTTCTGTGGGGAAATGGTATTTTCACAGGGTATCCCTGCTTCCTCTCAGTTTTGTGACTTTGAGGCTTGCAACAAAAAATAAAAAAAAAAACTTATCAATAACTTACAGCAGACTTTATACCCTCAAAAAGAAGAGAGATGCACCCAGTTCAGATCTACTTCTGGGTAATAGATGTTTATTAACACCCTCAAGAGATCTGTTGGATTTTTTTGTTGGTTTGTTTTTGGTGTTTTTGCTTTTGTTTTTGTTTAACCATCCCTTTTATTGTGTATTGCTTTTTTTTATCAGCATACCTGCTACTTTAAAAATGCAAATTCTATTTATTCATCTATTTGTATTTGTGATGGCATGATCCAGATGTATTGCATTTAGAACTTTGTCTTACTTTTGGAAGAATTTCTTCATTACAAAGACATTGGACCAGATGATTTAGGTTGTGTTTACCCTTTTTTTCACTGGTGATACTTCACCATTCCTAATTTTTACCATGGGAATCATGTGTGTTCTCCAGAAGAAAGTCTCCCTTTCTCCGTTACATTTATAAAAGAGTGAAAATAGAAGTACACAAATACAGTTTGTATTTCAAACTTGTCTTTTTTTCTTTAGGAAATGAGCTTATGCTTACTGAACTTAACTGGAATTTTGTCGTTGAGTTCAATAATGTAATCTTGTTCTTCATTTCTTTTAGAAGTTAGGAGTTCTGTTTGTCCTGGAAGTCTCTCTTGAGAAAGACAGTTACTGTCACAGCCACTGGCTGGTGGAATGGAGCCCAGCTCATTGGATTTATTGCAAGTATTGTCAGTTGTAGCTCTGAAATAAAAAGAGACACTTAAATGGACTCCTGAAAGGTGCATACACAGACCTGCAGTAAAAGTATTTCATTCTCTGTTTGAATCATTTTGTTTTATGTGGCTTGCATGTTTTCACAGCCCTTGTTCTGTGAAAACCTCTGCCATAATCAAGTTTGGCTCCATGAGAGTACCAGGATGGTATCACCCTTTTATCCTGCCCCCAGTTTGTGATCACTGTGTTTGATTTCACAAGAACAGCGACAAAAGGAGCTCTGACAGAATCCCTTTGACGTGTGGGTCCCGTTTCCTGATGTCCCCACAGCCCACGGAGCAGGAAGTTTCCAGCTTGGAAAGCACCCGACTGTCTGTGCCAGCTTTTGCTTCTCTCTGCCCTAAACCTTTGCAGTTGGTTTGGGAGGAGGCTGGACAATAGAATGAAATAGAAAAAAATATGTAATTGCATTTTAATGGCCTCTTCCCTAAAGGTTCCTTCATACTTGGTTGAGTGCAGGGCCATAAAAGTATAAAGGTGAATTTTTGCTGTCCAGTCAGCGTGACAATGAGGACTTTCTGGTTGGAGCAATTTAACATCAGTCAAGGCAATTTGTCCCTTTTCTGACATAATTGGCTTGGCTCTGGATAATTACAGATCTAATAAACTGATCAGGAAACCTTAATATTTTTCAGCAAAATAATATCTTCACAGATAACGTGACCCACAGATCCTGCTTTGCAAACGTGGCTCGAAGTCAGTGTCTGCACTGAGTGGTGCTGCTGAAGCCAAACCTGGAAAATGGAGAAGCACAGGAACACTTTATCAAAGCCATCTGTAATATTTAAGCAGAATGAAATTAGCTGGGCACGAATGAGATCAAAGCCTTAAGTGAGGTTTTGAGGGTGAAGGAAAGGCTGCAGTGGTGAATAGCGATTACTTGTAGTTAATTTAAACTTACTGAAAGATTTTAAGGATCAAAGTTGGGTCTTTTGAGAAAGGGGATTCATCCAATTTCCTCTACTTATATTTTTCCAACATAAATTAATCTTGATATATTTTATTAGCTTCTTACTGCCTTTTTTTTGCCCTTTTTCTTTTTTTCTTTTTTTTTTTTTTTTTCTTTTTGTAAGAGCAGGAGCACTTTGACTTTTGTCTACTAAAACTCTTCAGCTTCTCATTAAAACCACACCAGGGTTACACCCCAGGGTTACTCTGTTGCTGTCTCTGAGTTTCCAGCTCAGGATATGAAGACAAAAACATCTTTCAGTGTATTTCTTGTTTATTGAAGCATAAAGCTATTTGATTTTTCAAGTATGCAACATAGCCAAAAATATTAATACTGCATTCTTAGTTAATTCCATTACAGTGCTGTTTAGCAAATGCACATTGGCAAGTTTTTGTTTGGTTTCAGTTTGGCTTCTAATGCTTCAAAAAATGATTGTGGCCGTTATATTTATTATATCTTTTCAAACTATTGTGCAGTGGTGATAACAGCAAAGCAGTTTGTCTGCCACTAATTGGATAATATATGTGAAAAAAGCACATTTGAATGAGTGAATGATAAATAGAACTCCTTATTTGAAACTTATTAGCTAATAATACACCTTCAACACTAGAATTTGTCAAAAACCTCCCAAAATGTCTCCTTTTTAATTTCATGCTAGCGTTTGACAGCTGTGGCAATACCAGTATTTATTATTAGTATATAGCTGAATGGCATTTTAAATCAAGTCTGTTACAAATTGTCCTGCTCCAAAGTAATAAAATTAATAGCTGTGTAGCAAAATAATAAAGCAAAGATTAATCACGTGTTGCATGGGAATAAAAAGTCTCCTGGAAATTATATGTCCAGGGGTATTTAGCAGTAATTTTGCTTTCCTTAACAATTTATTCTGAGAATTAAACATATGCCTTACAATTTTAACAAAAAATTGCTGTTTAGAAGAATGTTGCCATCAGCCAGCTCGGGTGGGTTTTGCTGGTGGCAGGGGGGGACTGGAGCAGCACCAGTGGTTCAGGTTAAGAGCACAATGACAGAATTGGCTGTTCTGCCACACAATTGCTCCCACTCCTCTGGCCAGACCTGGAGGTAGCAGGAAGTGTTAATGTTGATCCCAATAAAACTGCCTGCAGTTTGAACCCACAAGGAGCTTGGCGCTCTGAGCTTGAAATTTTCATCCTTAAAAGGCTTCCCTCCACCTGCTGCTGTCACCAGCGTTTACAGACACACTTTGTCTTGCTGGTCTGTGATAAGCTGAGAAAAAGCAGAGTTGCAATTCAGCTGATCTCCTGGGAATAAAGATGTGCATATTGGGGATTTTCTTTCCTTCAGATCACATTATGAGCACGATTTATATCCCTCAGTTTGGAGCTGACAGTCTTTTTGAGCAATCTTCCAAATGACGATACCTTCTCTGATGACATCCTGTACACAGAAGCGTGCTTGCTGCAGGTGCTGACTGGAAATGTGGGAGAAAAGAAACTTTTCAAATTGATTTTCCTTGCATCTTTCATTTTGAAATATTGTTGGTCTTAAAATGTGGCGTTTACCCCCTAAAGTGAATAGCAGAGTTTCAATACAATATTGGTCTAAGGATTACAAAATCATAAGGTCTGAAATGTTTTTAGTCTAACCTTAATTTCCTTCTTCCTTTCAATCTGAGCCATGTTCAAAATTTCATCCTTAATTATGAAAATCACAATTGTTGTATCTTCAATTCATGAGCTTCTTCCACTAATTATGACCTGGGGGAATAAAAACTTACTGGTTTCTTTAGGACAGAAATGGAAAGCTGGGAGTTTGTGAAATACTGATACTTCTCTTGGTTCGTGACTGCTGGCAGTGGTGAAGCACCTTCTGTTTGGCCCATGATGTTTGTGGTCATTGTCATGAAAAAAGCCATCATTTTTAAGCCTGCTCCATAGGAAATGCTCCATAGGTCCCTTGCAAAATTCCTTCATCCCTCCAGGCGTTCAGGTACACACACAGATCTCCACAAGGAAGTTTAAAAAGCTGCTTCTGGTAAATATTTATAAAATGTGTAATTCTGCACTTACCTACTAATAATCTAAATATCACCTGATTAATCCTGCTGTTTAATAAAAAAAGAGTCTGCACTGCAAATCTCCGTGAGTATGAAATCCAGAAAGAGAGTTTAAATTTAGATTAGAGTTTTGGGATGGTGTGAGTGTCTATAATTAGCACAAACCCATTGATACCTTCTCGTGCTGTGTTTTGGGAGGTTTAGACTCTCAGGGTTGATGATACTCAATGTCTTTAAAGACATGAAAGTGTGCATCCCCACAGAAGACTTTTTGATGCCATTACAATATTCCTTGAAGAGATGCAAATTCCAAAACTGCTGTCACTTGAAAGTGATTTATTATCTCTATTTTCACCGAAAAGACACATGGCAGAACATGCACTTCAACTTATTTGGGGCTTGTCTAAAGACATGATGCACAGGCTGGTGAAAATTGAAATTTCAGCTGTTACAAACAATTTTCATTATTGATTTGTTGCAGAATGTGCCCACCTGCAGGTCTTTGATTATCAGGTGAGTCAGGGAGAGGAGCTTAAAAGCAGAAATTCTCTCAGGGCCAGCAGATCTCTACCTCACTGCTCAGCAGAGAGGCAGCAGCTCTCATTGGGGAAAACAACATTTGTATCTCAAAGAAAAGAGTAAAATAATCTATGGATTACATTTATTTGGCTACTTTTTATAACTGTTTCTTACAGCAATTAAAAATAAGCATGTTTGGGCTGTATGAACAATTTGGGGGAGGGAAAGGTGCTAAGTCTGCTCTGCTCCTTGAAGAACTCAAGATGGAGATTCGTGCTAACAGCTGGCAGGGTCCGTCTTCAAACGGGCTTCTCTGACTGAAGGAACCTGGAGAGGACAGAGTTCCAGGAAGGTTTTTTCAGGAAAGCATCTGAAGGAATTCAGTTGGATACAGGAACAGAGAGGCCTTTAGGGTGGAATCTTGGTTTGATGGGGTCCGCGTGGTTTCTCTGCTGTTGTTCTTGTAGCCGTGTGGAACAGCAATGTCTGTTTTGGAAGGTGCATAGGTTAATTTCATTTTCAATCGACTTTTTATCGAGTGTGATCTTCAATTTACTTGAAAATGCAGCGTCCTGATCAACATCAGACTGCCCACCAAAGGGTGTCATCTCTAAGTTAGGATACTGGGATCCACATAAATATTCAGCTTTCATTAATGTTCTGCTCTAGGATATTTAAAGGGTAATGGTGTGTAGCCCTCTAGTAATTTTATAGGCCATTTAGTGCTGTGGTGTTGAGGTGTGGAAGAAATGTCCTCTGGCGAGCAATTGCAGCTTGCATGGCTCTCTGGGAAGCAAAAAGGCACTGATAGCTGCAGTCAGCAAGGTATCGTGGTGTTCTTCCCAATCTGAGGGTATGGCTGGGTAGGAAATTTAATATCCATGAACACTAAAATACGATATAAAAACCTGGAGACCCACGGCAAGGATGTCCCGGGTGGTTTTTGGCTCGTGAGCAGAGCACATTTTAAACAGTGCTGTCTGCACTTGCTGCTGTTTGGAAAGATGTGTCCCATGAAAACAAATAAGATCCCTTCAGCTTGAAAATGCCAGAGTATTTACTTGCTAAATAAAATATAAAGAAAGCTGTAAATATGCTTCATTACAACACAGGCTGGTCTTTAGAGGATTTTGAATAGCTGTTGTGCACAGTGGAAGACAAATTAATCTCTCTGAATCTCTCTCAGCTGAAACATTCTAATGTTAACTAACAGTTTCTAGTGATCAAAGTGATTTAGTTAAATTATTTATTTGCATATGCATTTAAAAGTTTTTATTGTTGTAGCTCAAGGGAAGAGAAGGGAAGGGGGAAGGGGAAGAAGAAGGTCTTAGGATAATTACCTGAGATTTAAGAGCAGCTGGCCCTGCCCTGTCCCACTTTCAGAGGCAGACCAGACCCCTTTGGCCACCAAATCTCACCATTGCCACGTGGTCTCTGTTACGGCTTCTCACCATTAGAACTGCACTCGTCTCTGCCTTTTCTCCTTTTAATTAGGAATCAAAATGATCAGGAACAGATAATTTCAATCATTAAAACCTTGTTTGTTGTATCCCTCTCTAATCAAAATGTTTGCTCAAAGTGTAAATCTCTCTGTTCTCCTGCAGGGCCTATGGAGGTTGTGTTTGTTTTATTGTCTCCCTCCTGCTCTCTGGATTGATCTCTATAACGGGAAAATTATCAGCTTAAAAATCAGAACCAGATTGTGTTTGGCATGGAGAAGAAATCAGTGGGAGGTTAAGGTTACAGCATTGCTTTATTTTCCTCTCCTCCCCTCCCCAAGTGAAGGGGTTGCAATTGCACCTTGGTGCTTTCAGTCCCAGCAGGCAGCCCCAGGAAATAAACTCATTTATGACAGCTAATTGGGGTGCAAATTTGTTTGCATTGGTGTTGGAAGTCTGGAATCGATTCCATATAACAAACAAAGCAACTAAACTATCAAACCTTGTATAGCACAGCTTCAAAACGTAACAGGCAGTAAGTTTTGTTTTAAAAAACAAAAAAACATACAAACCTGTGAGCAAAAATGATGCAGGGAGAAAAGTGCCAGTTCTTAGAACTTACAGCATCATTCCTGTTCTATTTTTAGTTCCAACGCTTTTGAAACTTAAAACAAAACCCCTTAAAATCCAAACAAAATAACCCACAACAAAACAAAACCTGCAGAAAGCCATTTAGAAAGGTCAAGGCAAATCACTTTTTCTCTTATCACCTTCACGTCTGTGGAGACACTGATTCTCGGAACTTGTGGGAGGAATATTCTATTTTGGCTTTCAGAAATCAGGGAAATGCAAACAGAAAATTGTTCTGCATATTCTCAATGCTTTGACAGTCTTTTGTTGCCTTTGGGGCTGCATTTAAAGGATTGCCTTGTTGGACCTGTTGAGTAAAATATATATGAGAAAGGTCCAAAATAGTAATTAAGCCATTGTTGTTTTTTGGGTTTTTTTTTCCCTTGACTCTTCTGGAATAGAAGATCTTTATTAAAAGGTCAGAGCAGCTCCATATTTTGCCCTTTTCCAGCCATTTGTACGAAGACTGGTCCCACGAGGAATTCCAGAAAATACATGTTAGCCACATATGTGAGTGTTGTGTTTGTGTCCAGACTTGAGCATGTCTGTTCTTATATCCACAGAATCCTGTGTCTGTTCTGGAGGAGGGAGCTGAGAGCAGGGAGTCTTTGTATGATTATTTATTTGTTTTGATATTTTTTTCCCAACAAAAACACACAATAAGCTCAGCATCCTGTGCTACAGCAATGTGGTGGCAGCAGATAAACTTACTGCAGGTGGCGAGTTACAAATAGCAGTTCTGACTGAAAAGGCAACTTTAATCTAATAATAAGTATAACTGGTTAATTACATTGCCTCAGATCTGCTTTATGCTCTTATCAAATGTGAACAAGGCCTCTCTTCATTGCTCATGAATGAAAATGTATTAAAGTGCTAATTGTTACAGTTACTTTTTATGGAAGAATCAGTAAATGAAGCATTCTGAGATTAGTTTCAGGTCTATCCTGCATTATCGTATTCTGCAGACAGGACATCATTATATTAAAAATAGACCATTTTCGTGGACTCATTCGCACATTCCTGTGATTTTTAAACCAGATGAGGTTTGACCTAACTCTGCTCCCATTGGATCTGTCCATTATCAGTGATGCTGTGAGTCTGTGATTTTATACTTAAATTGCTTTTTATTTTTTTTTTCCATTTGCCTGCCACCTAAAGAAAAAGATAATCCATTAAAGTAAATTGCACTGATAAAATATAGAAATTAAAGACTTTTGGAAGACTTGTGAAAGTCCCTTTTTTTATCTATAAATTAATCTAATTTCTGATCTGACTGCCACCTTTGTTTCCAATTCTGACTTTTTGCTTCTGTCAATTGCTGTCAACTGCTTTTGACATTGCCAATTATTTATATGGCCTTAATGAAGACTTTTAAACACTTTTTCACTACTGGGTAAGTCCCAGAAAAGGATTAAAGCCAAGATCCCCCGAGCACACAAATTAGTGTATAAGTTCATGAAGTTATTCCTCACAATAAACTTAACAGGAGATAAATCAGATTTCTGTAGTCGTTGGCTGAGTCAGGGGCATTTTGTCTTCCAGTTTTGGTGGTGGCTTGTGGTTGCATCCATGAACACCTGGAAATCAAATCCCTACCCTTACTATGGTTTGAGGTGTTTGTATATTTGATTGTACACAGGGATCCATCCCCAGCACAGAGGAAAAAAACTGCAGGAAAGACAAGACAAAGGAAAAAAAAAAAAAAAAACCTGACTTTTTTTGCACCTCTAGATCTTAAATTTCACATAACATTATTTCTATCCTGCCTGTTGTTCAGACTTCAGATTCTTTTTTCTATGTAAATTATCCTACCACTGTGCTTTTCTTCCTTACTTTGGATGTATGAATTTCATATCTTGATGTCAGACATACTCATAATTTTCAAATTTTCAGGCATTATTCTGCTTGATTATTTTCAGCATTTTGACTTTTACATGTTCTCTGTTTCCTGCCTGCCTGCATTGAGTCTGGACAGAGTATTACGAGACGTTATTTTTCTCCTTTTTGCCAAGTTCTAAAATTTTCTATTTGAATAGCTGCATAATGATAACTGTAGCAGTTCTCTAATTCAAGCCATCTGCAAAAGTAGTGTCTCCTTGGAAATGCATTAACCTCATCTTGTGGAAATAAAGGAATGTTTGTTTTTTTTCTCAAAAGGACTCGCTTGAAAGAAGAGAACATCCAGTGTCTGCATATTTAAGCTTTCATTTAAATAGTGATCCTGAACCTTGAAATTTTAAGGGTGGGGGTTTAGAATGTAAATTGTTAAAATAGAATGATAGGGGTGTTGGATTCCTTGAACAGCAATTCCAAGAGCTGTGGGAGCAAATCCTGAAGGGAGAGCCAAACCTTCTGATTACCCACTAGTATAAGATTTTAATTGCTATGAAGATTATTGGGGCTGCCATCGTATAAATCAATATTTTTTTCCCTGGGTCTGGTCTGTGTGAGCACAGATATCATCTTTTTACAAACATTTGTAGTTATGCTGAGTTTGTGAGTTCCCAACACAGATCACTGCTGATAAACACAACCAGGAACGCAGTTGCAGTAAATATAAGTTAATGCTTATTAGTAAAAATGTGTAATTGCATTTCTAAAGGACCTACAGGCTGTGGTAATGTTAAAGTGCATGGCAGATGATACTGGTTTCCCCAAAGTTTTCATCTTGAAAATTGACTTTTAAAAGCTCTTTGTGTGAGCTATAACTTACCTTGAAAACTGACCCTGGCATCCCAACGTCTTGGTGTGTTCTAACACTGCTTTTCATTAATGATCTCTGCTAAAGATAATGAGCAATCCTGCATTCTACCAGCTTAGTTAAAACAGGGACTTCCACCTGCAATTTAAGGGGCTGAGATGGGCAGAGAGTGGCAGGAAGGCTCTGCCTGTGTCCCAGTGACTGGAGACACATCTGGGCTGGCTCCTGCCCTTTAATGTCTCGTTAGGTTTTCCATTCTTTGGGTGTATTTTGTGATCATTTTGTTATTTTTCCTCTGTGACCCATTTCTTGCAATGCTTTCTGTCTATGTTCAGCAAAACATGCACCCACTTCTCCTTTTTATCAGCCTCTCTTCATTGCCTTTCTTTCCATATGCAATTAATTCCATATCTCTGTATTATGTATTTGATCTAGATGTACGTATTCCTTCCACTGACTAGGAGCTCTCAAGTACCCTAGTATGTGATATCTATAAATTATTCAAAATTCCAGTCATAAATTTTAATTCCATTCTGAACAACACACTAATCTAAGGAGATGTTAAGTAACCTTTGCAATATATGTTGATATATAAATAGTGGCATCAATGCCTCTGAACACTGCAATGAGAGTTCCATGGTTCCGTCCCTTCTCCGTCTCTCTCAGTTCCAAAAGCCATTGTTAGCGTTTGTAATTTCCTGAGTGAATTCTCTGAGCCAGATCCCACACAGAGCTGCTCCACAACTTTACCTGCTTTCCATTCGTTTTGCTCTCATGCAGTGCAGGATTGGGTGTGGAGGGTGGAGATATTTTTGCTAATTGGTATCAAAGAACTGTGCAATGACCTAGGGCATGGAAGATCTCTGGATGTCTTCTTGCCCAAAACCCAATCAAACCTTGGCAACCCTTGGCGTAGTCAGAGCCTTTTCCAGCTATTTTTTAATATTTCCAGGAATGGCGATTCCACAAACTTTGGGCAACTTATTCCAAATTGTATTTGTGAATGATTCTAAGTCAGAAACAAAGAAAAAGGGCTTTGAAGTATAATTATTAGCAGTGCTGTAACTTCAAGAGGAGGTGTTAGAGGAGGAGTTAGAGTGAAATCCTCCATGTGCATGGTAAGAGCAAAGAAATAAATCATCCCTGCTTTTACTGATTGAATTTCAGTATAATTTTTGTTACTGTGTAGTAATATTTGCGTTATTATCAAAGAGTAACAGCCCTCACAGGTGCCCATCAGCAGAATACTGCAAGGAATGCACAAGTATTTCGTCTTTTAGTTATGAGTATGAAATGGTCTCATTTGATTTAAAAACCGGACAAAGCTTTCCTGTGGATCGCTGTGAACTAAAACCAAGTGCTTGGGATTTGTAGTGCAATGTGGTGTAAGAGAACCAAATGAACCACAGACAAGTCAATGCCAGGAAGAACAGATAAGTCGAAAGTCACAAATTTGGGGTATTTCCTAAAGTAACTGCTCAGTGTGATGAGCAGAGGAGGATTTTACAGCAGAGCAGGGTCCCTGCCAGGAAGTCTGTAACAAACTCCTTCAGCTGCTAATGCAGCGGAATTAGCAGCGCGAGCCATGACAATTGTTCTATCAATAATTCCTGAGACATGCTGAACAGCAGCGCACATTGCCCAGTGCAGCCAGCAAATGGAGGCCTGAGAATTGCCTGCTGCCTCAAACTGTAAAATAGAATGACTTCTGAAGGCTGAAGTTTATGAGAGCAGTTGGTTACGTGCTCCAAACAATGCTTTATTTTGCTGTTGTTTGTTCATTATGTGGATAGGAAGCACTGCGGCAGAAATTGGGCTCAAGGGAAACGGTGTCTACCAGTAGTTTAACCTTGTGACATTCCACTAAAAAGCACAGGTTCTTCTGAAATACATAATACATGAACTTCTCTGATTGTTTAGCATTGATCAGTACTCAAGTAAATTGAGTTCCTCTCGTATTAGCATAAACAGCAAGGCTCTGGCGAGCCTCTTCACCCTCCCCTGGTAAGTGGCTGAGGGATTTCTGCTTCTTTTAAACCGAAAGTCAATTTAAAAACCCAACATGGAAAAGCTCTTTGCCAAAGACAAGACAATATTTTGAAGCAGCATCCTTCTGACTGCACAAGTATCCATTTCAGCCTCAGTGTCCAGGTTTCGGTATGGACTGGTTCTCAGACTGCTCGGCTTCCACTGCCAGCTCTATCTGCACTTGCATTTTCCTCTCTCTCCATAAGTGTATTATACATTAGAGATAATGGTATTTGTACAATATATAGCATATATTTCTGCTGTAGCATAATTAGGCCCTGTTTTAATGTTAATAAAACTTCTCCCCTCTTTTCCTCAGAGAAGAAACAAAAAAATCCTGGTTTCGAAGAATATTTCCTTTACTTTATGAGAACTCAGAGGTGAAATCTTTCAAAAGCTTCACAGCTTGTTCTTGAATATCTTTTCCATGTTAACTTTTCACCTTTCCTTCCGTTCACCTTTCCAGAAAGCACGCTGGCCCAAATGGGTGGAATGTTTCTGGTGGAACACAGTCTGATGGAGTCTGCTTTGATCTTCAATTGTACATAATTATAATTGTCAGCATTTATTTTTAACTCCCAGCAAAGGGTAAGGATGAAATATTATTTTGAATCAGGGGAACATGCAAGATTAAGGCTACCCATGTGCTAAGAGCATTTCAGCTCTGAGGGAGGCATTTCTGTCTAAATTAAAGTTTGATGTCTTGGGAACTAACTTTGATTTTATAATGTTCTGAGCCGGGCGTCCAGATTATCAAAGGTAATTTGCCTATAAGACAGGCAGAAAACATCAAAAAGAACCCTTTCCAAGACTAACTCCTAAAGCTTTAATTGTTCAGCATCTCTGACACTTTTGACTCCCTCCTTACTGTTCTGTGTCAAACACAGCTCGGCTGTCTCAGGTGGTGCTTGGGTGCCTAGAATTGCAGGAGCATAGGAATCCCAGGCCAGGCCAGGCAGTAAAAACCCAGCTTTTGGGTCTTTTGTCTGCACACTGGTGATGCTGAAGCTCTTTTTGATAAATTTAGCAAGATGAGTATCTCATAGATAAATGGAACTGGGGCATAAATAAAAATATATACGAAAATATAGTGTCAGCTTTCATTTGTGCAGAGTTAAAGCTTTTGCCTAAAATAATATTGCCACAATTTAGAAGACACTATGTGTGTGTACATATTTGACAGAAGAACTTATGTTGTATCAGATCAGGGGATTTGGTGGCTTGATTGTTGTTTGCTTCCCAATTTGGTCCTTCCCCCCTGAGCTCCTAAATATCTTCTGATTGTCCAGAAGTGGGACAATCAGTGGTGAGGTACTGATTTCTGGATGTACAGAACTCTCTTTTGTGATTCTGTGAGACAAGCCAGTGTCTGTAATTCTTGGTGAAGTTAAAGTTCCTTTAGAGCACAGGTAAAGTCAAGCTGTCACCTTGGTCAACAGCAAACCACACAACCATGAGGAAAAGTGTAAGTGTGGAAAATACTTCTTTTAGCCTGCACTCCAGAGCAAATAGAGAAACAAATAATGCCCCTTTGGGAGCCAAGATTGCCCAGAGCAGCCATGTGAGCAGAGCCATTAGTCCTCACTGCCCTTAGTCCAGAGCTTCAGCTGCAGCTTGGCTATTTATCTGAGTATTACAAGGGGTTTAAAGTCCCTGAGGGTCTTGTGGATTGTCCCTTCTCTTCCTTTCTAAATCTGATCTTAGTGTTCTACCATCCTGGATCACCCAGAGGAATCTACCTGACCAGTCACTGGTGGTGGTTGACCCCCGATATTTCATTTCTCTGTGCAGAAAAACTTGAGGTGCTGCTCAGGTGCTGGTTGTTTGCAGACTTCAGCTGGGCTAAAGCTTTGCTGCTTGTGAGGTGCTGGGGTGGTCAGGGGGTGGTTCCCAGGCAGGAGGGGCAGCTGTGATAAAAGGGCTGCCTGCTGAGGGAGGGAGGGAGTGCCAGGAGTGGGGAGTCTGGGCCAGGTAAGGGTGCTCTGAGCTGTGGTCGCTGTGGGGGAGGTGCTGTGAGCTGTACCTGTGCTCTGGGTGCTCTGAGACCTCTGGCTGGAGGCTTTCACACCCTCTGGGTGCTGGGGTTGTACCTCTGCTCGAGCTGTGCTTGCAGCGTGAGCTCACTCCCAGCAGGCAGGGTCACTCCTGCAGGAGGCAGGTCCAGGGATGTGGACTCAGGAGAAATTTTGCTGCAGTGCTTTAATTGGCTCCTTATGGTGAGGAAATTAATTGCACGTGTATGAGCACTTCTGTAATGAGTGTTGGCACAAACAATGACCCTTGCTGTCCAGACTTTCAGGAGTTAAATTTCCATTCTAACCCATGGAGCTTTCGGTTTTCTTTGCCAAATGATGAAATAGTGGTTGTATTTGTCTATATATTTTTTTTTCTCTAGGATGCCATCTCTTTTTTATTTCTCTGACATTGAAATCTTCTATCCCCAAGTTTTATTTGTTCCAGCCTTGCTCCTCTACTTGGCACTCTCCAGCATCATATATTGTAATATCATGGAGTTCCTGCTTCTGCCTAATGTTCATTGCCCTGCATATAGTCAAGTATATTATGATATAGGATAATGGCACCAATTTATGTAATTCAGTTAGCTTGGGGTGAAAGATTAAATCACTGCTTCTGTTGTCTTCCTGGTGAAGTATTTCAGCTTTGCAGATACAATTTGTTTAGCTACTTCTCCTATTTGATTTATAGCGAGGCTAAAAGCAATTTCATTGTAGTAGATGTCATTGAGCTTAGCCTGTTGGTCACCTGTATTTCCCTGCTTTATTCTTGGCACACTCCTGCACTGAGTGTGGAGAAATGAGCATGGGTAGCACAAATGGGAGGTCTAGATGTAATTAAATAATTGCCTAAACCTTTTTCATGCATAGTTTTTTTTTCTTGACAAACCAAAGCCTTGTTACGTACAAAATTCAGCCTTCCCAGTTAGACCATGTGGTTATCAACCCATTCACTTAGATTTTTTATCTAATAGCTGGCACATATTTAGATAGCCACAACAAAATGCATTGCATTTTTTTGAAAATAGATTAATTGCAGGTTTCTTGTATTCGATCTGGAGGTGCAAATAGTAAGTCAGAAGGAAGAAGAGTCAAATGCTTATGGAATTTTTACTCCATGGAGAAACCATCTCCTACACACCAGGTCCATTTCCTCAGACTTGGTATGAGTGCACTTCAGAGGGGCCCTTAGCAAGAGGAAGGTGCTGATTTCATTATGTCCATAAATCCTGTGAGGCTCACAGATGAGCTCAGTCAGATGAGTGGGAAAATAAAAACAGTTATTGGGAATGTGCTAATAACAGTTTCCAGCCCATACGCCAATATCCCTCTCATCCATAGAGAGAAAATCATCAACCTCATTAGCATAGCGAGATTTATCAGAGCAACTGAGGCTTCTGCAATCTGTACATGGCTTTTCATAGGAACAGCTGAGAAATGCTGCCAAGTGTTGATTGATTGGGAGGCTCAAAAGAACTTGCTGAAGAATCATATTTTTGTTATTTGTTTACTTGAGACCTCAAGTAACCCATTCTATAAAACTTATTTTAGGAAGGTTAATATCTTCTGAAAGATTTTTACTTTCCCTGAGTACTTTCAAAGAGTAAATTATATGAATTGTCAGTCAGGGTATATCAGAACCAAACTATTCTTAGTACCTGTTTTTTAAATAATTCTAAAACTGCAAGTGTTTTAAATTATTAATTTTAAACAACTGATCATTAAACTAATTCAGGTCTGAATTCAGTTTGTGCATCTTTACTTATGAAGTTTTGGCTTTATTTAAATCTATCCGTTTAGAGTGTAGGGGATTTTAATATTAAACAAAATCAAGAACATGTGCTTTCAAGAGACCAAAACAAAAACATTTATAATTCACATTGTGCAGAAGCTCCTTCCTATTGAATCACTACTGGACATTGTATCTGTCCCCGTTTTAGCAGGTTACAAAGTCTGAATGTCACAATGTCTTCAGAAGTGGCCAGAGGAAATATTTCCTATCTTCACTTCACTTGCCAAAAGTGCTTGGCCTGCCTTGCAGCCTAACTGCTGCCATTAACATTTATGAAATGTGACGTGTGCCGGTGTGAGATGGGCACAAAGCGTGGGAGGGCTGGGCTGTAACTGCTGCTCCTGGCCGTGTTTCTGTCCCGCTATAAAAGTAAAGAGAACAAAAGGGTCCCCCAATCCATCCTTGTGCTATGGGCCACCCAAAATGTAACGAGCTCACGCGTTCGGCTAGCTTGATTGATTTTTCAGTAATCCAAGTGAATCAAAATGGTGCATTTTAAAGAGGGATCCAGTCAGAGGAGTCTGATTGCAGCCACACGGGGTGGGTCAGCATGCAGCTGGGTGTGCAGGCACCTGAGGGGAGCTGCAGCCCTGGGCACCCTCGGAGAGCAATGGGGAGTTTGAAGCCTCGTTAGCAGCGACGTGAGCAGGGAATTGATTGGAAGTTGGGACAGAGCTGCTCATGTTCAAGAGGGAAATAGGTGCAGGAGCAGTGCTTGCCCTCTGAGCCTTTGTGCGAATGCCCAGGCAGGCCCAGGGCTGTCACCTTCCCCTCCAAACCCCGCTCAGACAAAGGTGAATCCCCTCAGATTTGGGCTGTGTGATATCCACAGTGCAAACATGCAAACTGTCCGAGCTGCCTTTGAAACACTTAACAGATTAATTTCCTTTTAATTATCTTTTTGATGCAACTGCTGAAGTCAGCAGCCTTCCCGCAGCACACAAGGACATTTTTCAGAGAGAAATACCAATAAAAAATAAACCATCAAAACCGTATTTGTGTCTGAAGTCCACCTTTATCTGGCAGCTTAGGAACAAATGCCTTTAGAGTGGAATAGAATTAATACCTTCTCTGCTGATAAATTTTGCATCAAAGCCACACAAATTAAATTCTAGTGTCTCTTCCAAAGCTTTTACTCTTCATTACTTGGGCCATGTTTATTTATAGTTCTCACCAAACTGATGCAAAAGGACATTTTTGGTGTTTTTATTTTCTTAGGCCTGATTCGTGCTGCATTCCCAATGGATGAGTTTTCTCCTATCTTTATCTCCCTTTCTGCTTCTCACAAATATGATTTTTTTTTTCCTGAATATGCCTATTACGTCATTTCTTTTTAAGAAGTGAATCTTCCTCATAATTTATTAGTTTAGCATTCACATAATTTGAGTACTTTAAGCAGAATGAGCATTTACTGTGACCTTAATAAAAAAATGAAACATTTCTTTTGCTACACTTTCGACAAGAACAGTTAGTTCTGAACTGGAACTTATAAGAGCTGGCCCAATTTTTTGTATGTGACATCTTTTTTTTTTTTTTTTAGCATAAACAAATATTTAAATTTTGCCTCAAGTCTCTATTTCGTTACTATTAGTACTTTCCATTTTTATGGAAGTTTTAATAGATCAAATACTCAGGACACATTTAGATGCTTTTATTGTACAGATCATAAATAGATTTATACAGACATAATTATACAGAGAAAATCTAGATATGCTTCATGTGTTTAATAGACAATAATTTGGTGTTTATTGCAAGGGAAGACTGAAAAAGAATTTGAAAGCTTTCAAAGATGGAATCTGATTCTAAATGTGATTTTGATATTTTATGCTCTGTAACCCTGCATTATTTTATATTCTAAATTATTTCTAACTATAAATTTGATTATTTTATTGATTTATTCAAGAAGGTAAGCAGAGTGTAGGTTAAATTTGTGAAGTGTAATAAAGTCTTCCAGGTTAAACCTACAGTCTTTCTAGGTTAAATCCAAGTATTTTAAAACCTAGTAAAATTTGCTTTAATTCTAATGACCACAAAGCATTGGCAAAGTAAATCTGTGGCCAAAACTGTCAAAATTCAGCTCCCCACTAAGTAATGAAAATATTTGTAAAGAGCATTTCTAAACAATTTAAAAATTGATCCATTTCCCATAAGTTATTTGCATATCAAGGAAAACGTTTTGTAAGGTTTCTGTAACATTGATTGGAGATGGATTCATTCAGGATGCTCCACGTTTATTAATTTAACAAAAACCCAGTTAAATTCAGAATGTTCTGACTTTCACCAATGAGTAAGGAGAGACCTCTGGAGTGAGCAATTTGTATTCCAGTTGGAAAAAAAAAAAAAAATCCAACCCAGGTACTGTAACAGGAATAATGATTTCAGTCCCAAAATCACTTCAGAGCCATTCTCGTGAGAACTCGCCCAGCAGAGCCCCTGGTAGAGAAGCTGAATTTATGTACTTTGGGTACCCAACACTGCCAGAGGTCATTCCTTGTCTGCAGGGGAACAGCTGCTCAGCTGCAGAGCACCAGCATCTGTTTGGTGTCCTGCACTCTGCTCCCTGCATGGAAATGTTCCTGTGCAAATGTCTGGGCACAAACGAGCCCGTGGTGTGTGCCTTCAGCCAGCCTGACGAGCTCAAATCATCCCTGCTGCTCTCCTGGTCCTTGATAAATAATTTTAGCTGTGATTCATGCAGTAACTCACTGGTGAAGATGATTTCAGGCTTGCATTGCAGATACAGAAGGTGTCTCACTGAAAAATATCACTGATTCCTGATAACAAAGGAAGCCTCAATCCTCCTGGTGCAGTGTGTAACTTGTTTTTTTTCTTTAAAATTCTTGCTGTAGGCTTGCTGATAATTTTCATTATCAGAATTTCTGTGTCCCTTTTCAGTTTGTGGGTTCAACTCAGATGTACATCTGAAACTTGGACTGCACAGTGAGCGTTGATGCTGGCTCCAGGCTCCTGCTAAAAACCACGATGCCTTCAAAAGTCTGCCCTTAAATCAGAGCTCCTTGCTCTGTACATTTAACACATTTATTTTTAAGCAAATTAAATTCAACATAGTATTTTATGCTTTGGTAGTGTGTAGGACAAGGTTTGTAGTAAAGGTAAGTTAAATAACTGTGATTCATTCATTCATTGGTGGCACAAATTTAAATAATCCTTTCAAAAGCATAGCCCTGACATGCTGGAATTGGTGTCAGAAACCACAAACCAAAATGTTGGAATGTGGGAGCTTGCCCTGTCTGAAAGTTTGTTCCTTATGGAAGAGGCAATCAGAAGAGGGATGATTAATAATGGACAGTGGAGGAAAAAAAAAAGAATAAAAAAAGAAAATGAACTTATATTAACAAATACTGCATGAATAGCAAATTTCTGCATCAGTGTCTGTTACTCAAAATAGTAATATTTGTGGCACAACCAAATCCAGTTTATCCAGGGAGTACTGCAGAGGAGAGTGGCTTGGGTAGGAGAAAGGATGTTCTCTTCTTGTCTTAAAAAAAATGTGTATATCAAAAAAGCTGGAGAAAAATATTAGGAAGTGACTTCTTGTAGATTTTTCCAACCCTACATCAGTTTGCTCAAGTCTACATCTGTTGGTAGACTCGTGTCAGACTGAATGAAGTTCTTAAAACTCTCACTGTTTTAACAGTTAATTATTTTTTTGCTGCAAATGTGGATTTGAAGTTTTGTCAGTGACATCTCTCAAGTGTTTTCACTTAGCTAAATGCTACGCTGTAGGCAGCCCAATGGGCTGTGTTTTCAGGTTCTAATGTTGTTGTGCCTTTAGGAGGAAAGGCTTGAAACACCTGACTTGTGTTGGGTGATTGTTCAGTGTGCTGGTAAACTGTCCACAGAAATAATGGAACTAAGCTTTCCTGTGTGGTGGGACTGCAACACCTCCTGAAACTTGTATTTATTTGAAATGGCTAAAAAGGCTAATTGCCAATACCGTGATGAACTTCATCTTAGGAGTTGATAATGTTCAGTTTTTTTAAAGTTTTTTTCTTTGTAAACAGCATTAGTGTTTTCTTTGTGCTTTTGCAAACCTTGACGTATAAAAGTTTTTTTAAAGTTTTTTTGTTTTGTTTTTTTTTTTTAAAGAATGAAATGCACAGTAGGACAGGACATTATGTTTATAATAAGATATCCTATTGTCAGGCTTGCCTGAATGATCTGGGATGAATTTATGCTGAATCCCAAGGAGTGCCTCCTAGAAGAGGAGACACGATCCTGTGAGTCCCTTCATGTTTGGGACTTTTGTGGTTCCTGCATCCTCCTTCCAGTCCTCTGGCTCTGTTACCAGCCACTGAAGTTCTGGAAGGAATTTCACAGCACAGAGCATGGAAGTTTTCTAATTAGAGAAGAGCAGGAGTGGGAAGCAGCAGACAATTAGCTGGAAAGGATGAGTCCCATTAGCAGCTGAGGAGTTTGGGAGAGCTGTGCCTGGAACGGCGCTGGCAGCTGGGAGCGAGCTCTGTGCTCACTGTGCTGCTGGGAAGGGAAACCTGGCAAGGGATTCCCACCCCACAGCCAACTCCAGAGCCAGCCTGGGCCAGCTGGAACCAGCAGCAGAGGCAGCCCTGCCCCTCTCTCCCCATCCTTTCCCAATCCCTGTGGAATAGGAAGGACCAGGCTCCAGGATTGCTGTGCTGATTTGGGGATGCAGAGAGCTGTGCTAGGTGGAGAAATGCTGCCTGGGGCTTTGCTGGAGCTGGGGAGCTCCTCTAGAAGTTGTTGTAAAGGTTCCATGGGGATCAGAGCTTTTGGAGGGGCTGGAATTCTCAGCCTGATGAGTTCCAAAGGGTGCAGTCCTGCTTTCCTCCCTCTTCAGAAAAAGAGGCATCATTGTGTCCTTACCCTGCCTGTGGTTTGTCTCAGCAACTGCAGGTGTCGTCCTTAGGTCAGCTGTGGAATGGTGCCAGAGAGATTTTATCCCAAAAAACGCAGAGATACTGGTGAGCCACCTGTAGCTCACTGAAGTGCTGTGTGCTGGGAGGGAAGGCACAGAGTCACACGACAGTCAGAGCTGGGGGGGAGATGGTTCAGTCCAGGGCAGGATCTCCTGAGGAAAGTTTTCTTGCATTATTTTAGGATCAAAATTACATGTTCATAGGGCATAAAATTGCTGCTGTGAGGTCTGAAGTTATGTGATAACAGTATGAAATTTTAGGTAATGAGAACATTTCTCATCTCAGATGGAACCTAATTGTGTGCTGTGTGTCAGATAAAGGAGTTAGGCAATGCTGCAAGACTTGCTAATGGAAAAATGCTATTTTGTGGTTCTGCTGCTTGTGTTTTACATTGTTGGAAATGTTGGAGTTGTTGGAAACAATATTGTATCTCTTTTCCTAAAAAATGAGGTTACCTGGTTAAAGAAACACATTGC
This sequence comes from Orthonyx spaldingii, assembly GCA_013397795.1. Classification (NCBI taxonomy): domain Eukaryota; kingdom Metazoa; phylum Chordata; class Aves; order Passeriformes; family Orthonychidae; genus Orthonyx; species Orthonyx spaldingii. The sequence goes on from VZTJ01003855.1 coordinate 176,302, forward strand.
TGTAAGGGACCAAAGATCAGATATTTTCATTCTGAATTTCTAATCCATCTCTTGCAGGAAGTAGCCTAATACTTTTAAAGGGACTTAAACTCTTCTGCATCAAGGTCTTCTGAGCACATAGGGATCTAAATTTATCCCTCTATGTATTTGCTGCCTGAAGACAGCTCTTGGAGTAGGATCTAATATGATCATATGGATATTTCTAAAAAAAAAAATCCCTCAGTTCTACCCCCTACTCCAGAGCCCACTCCAGGATGGGATACCTGTGAGTCCATCTGTCTTTCCAGAAATAATTCTGGCAAAGATGAACATGTGGGAGTATTTCCTAGGTGGCCGCTGGCACTGGAGGCATGTGCAATTTCCAAGGAGGAATTTACACCCTTGTGAAAGAGAGGGAGATTTGAAGTTTCAAAGGAAACTGAAAGAGCAGAGATCTTGCCAGAAAAGAATAATAAAAAAAGCAAATAGGGTTTCCTAACAACTGTGAGGGAGTTATTTGGGGTTATGTGGATAATGCACTGCATTGGCATCCCAAGGTGATTTCTTACTGGAGCTTGCTGGTTTAGGCTAATCTGCTCTGCCGAGGTGTTATTGGCTGTTTTATCAATACAAATTTCTATTTATGGCTCAGGAACCAGAATTTCTTTCTTAAGAAACGTATGGGCTGAAAATTTCCGTCCCTTCTAGGAACTTCAGTCTCCAAGTCTGTGTAATTAGAATATCAGCAGCTGCTTTTCCAGTGTGACTGCAGTAAGCATCCTGGGGAATTCACCAGATAATGATGGGAATTGTTGCTCGATGAACTTCACTGCTTTTTGTAATGAAGTACTTTGCTCTGCATTCTCCCATTCTCCTCAGAAATCCTCTCAGCTTCTTTTATATCCAATTCCCCAAACACGTCAGTCCATTTGAACTCCCATGAAGTGGGGGAGCATGGAGTTCAGGTTTTACCAGTTATGGTTGGGGAGTCACTGCCAAAGAGCATGAAGAGTTCAGGGGCTTGTTTTGGGGTTTATTTTCCCTCTGGTCAGCACATAATTTTTAAAATGTTTTATTAGAATGAAATGAAATTTCACTAATGAAAGTGGTGATGCATGCTCATTTAGCATAAAGAATCTTTTTATTTATCGTCACTGTTCTTTTATTTGCTGGTGCATGATGGAGTAGTTTTGAAATAGACATTGCAAATACACAAACTTCAATTTCAAAAAGGTGCTTGGCAGAAATAACTCAAGACATAAGCTTTCTGTAAGAGGAAATGAAAGCGAAGGATGAGATTTGGCCGAAACTTGTTCTCATATGCATCTTTATTTCTTTTTTTTCTCCTGCAGAATAGGCATTACATTGTACACAATATTGTAAACTCTGATTGTAACATAACCAAGTAAAGAAATGGTTTCTCTTGTATCTGTGAGCTTTTAGCATGTTTGTGGTTTTACAATTACTGCCAATATGGTTCTTACTGATTTCTGTCTCCTGGAAAGAGAAGATGAATGGTATGTGTGAGAAAAAAGAGAGGAACTGTATGAATTTCCACTCTCAGAAGGAGTTGCATAAACCCAGGGCTCAGACAGTAGCCTGCACTTCCTGGTATTGTTTTGTGTTTATTTAAAATCCTCCGGTCTGCCAGCGAGGTTGGGACCATCCCCGGAGAAGAGAAGCTTTATGCTATTGCCAAGAAGCATCTCTTTGATTAAACACATCAGTTAATTCTGCTGTAATCTAACAAAATGGGGTCCTTTTGGCTTTAACCTTTCCTAATGTGGCATGTCTGTTGCAGACAAGAATGTTTTTAATTGAGGGAATAATTCTGTGCACGCTAAGAACATTGCTTTTTCTAGTAGGGAGAGAGCCAATGAACCCCCTAAAATATCCCTCAGTGTGTTCTGGCGTGGGTTTCAGCAGCTCTGTTAGCCAATAATTTGATTTATCACTGACAGCCAGTACCAGTGGCTCTTGGGGGAGTTGTAGGACTCAAGTTCTGCTGCTTTTGGGATGCTGAAAGACCCCCAGTAAATCTGCACAAACAAAGTGCCCCAGACCAGTTCAGGTGTGTTCTGTCAAGCTAAAACTTTTTTTACATCTTATTCCTCAGAGTTTGAGCTCATGTAAGCTGTCCTTGCACCACTGGCCACTCTGGATGCCGTGTCTGTTGTATAGAATATTTTGTTGTTGTTGTGCTGTGCATGTGAGGGACAGAATTGCTGCAAAGCTGCTGCACCAGCCCAGGTGTGACACCTGAAATAATCTCAATGAAACGACACCACTTCTTAAAGCTCTCTGGCCCTTCACAATAGAAGGTGTGATGTGGAACCAGAATAGAATCGTTAAGGTTGGAAAAGTCCTCCAAGATTGAGTCCAGCCTTTGACTGGGCACCATCAGGTCAATCAAACACTGAGGGCCATGTCCAGGTGTTGATGTCTCTGTGCCCAGGGAAATTCATAATTAAGAATTAAGGAAAATACTGTGCCACTCCTCTTTTATCTTCTGTTTCTAATAGAATCAAATAATTAGTTGAAAACAGAGAAATAATGGCTGAAACCAGCACGGGATTTAGAAACCTACATTCGGGTCACCTGATGTGGTGAGGCATTAATCAGAATTCACACGGAGGAGAAAGTTTTGTCTTTGTGTCCTGGTACAGCTCAAACTTGGGTGGCTTGTTTTGTTTTGAGTTTTTTGTTTGTTTGTTTGGGTTTTTTGGGGGGGTGTTTGTTGGGTTTCTGATTTTAATTAGGCTTCCCTGCAGGCTAACATTGGCTCCAGAAAAGCTTAAATAATGTCTTAAATAAATATAAAAGGAAACAATTTAAGTAAAAATAAATGAAGTTAATTAAAACACTAAACTCAAAATCTCCAGCATTTCAGCATTTCTGTTCATGAAGTGCTACAGTGATAAATTAAGTAAAGTCTGGAGTGACAGAGAAGGATGTAGCTTAAAATTGCCTTTTTCATTGTAATCTAAAGGAAGAATCAGCGAAGAAGAAAAAATGTAAAGGTATCCAATGCTTTTAGTTTTAATGAATATTGAATATCAGCAATATTTAATCGTTGTTTAAGCACTGCAGTGCTCTGCAGTTGTTAGTGTGTGCTGTGAGAATGTTTGTGGGGCCCAGGAACACCCAGTGCTGTGAGTTGTCTCTCTCAGATTAACACGGATCATTCGCTGCTTCCCTCTAAATCTGCACAAATCTGGGATGAACAGATACAGCAGAATGCACACAAGCTCTGGTGCTGCTGAAGGGATGCTCAGGGAGAGCATTTATCATTTTCATTTCCCTCCTCGCGAAGGCACCCGAGGTCCCACATTTATAAGCCAGTGAACGATGGCACGTAAGGCGAGGCGTGCAGTGCCATCGTGGCAAATGGAGATGTTTTATCGCTTGTGGTGACTGGGTTATGCAGATGCCCACGCTGTTCTGCCACCTCCTGTCTGATCTGGCCATGGTTACACGCTCCAGCTCCCGGTTTTAACCAGGAATTCATGCTGATCGTTTTTCCTTAGCCATTAACGCAGGTTAAGCTCCCCACACACGAGGCTTATTGAGCTTTTGCCTTTCTAAATAAACGCCACAGTGCAATCCAGCTTTATTACAAAATATTTTTTAAAGATCATGAAACAGTGTGTGGAGACTTTTCCAGCAGAATCCAAAACGTCCTTTTGATGGCATGTGCAAGGAAGACGTGCCAGCAGGAGACACAGAGGTGCCTGTTCCCTTTTATGCTGTATCTGTAGTAAAAGGCTGTACCCACGTTTGGAGTGAAAAGTCTGAGCCTTTAAATTGCTAGAGAATGGGATCTGGCTTAGACTGGGTAAGAAAGGCTCTTTATTTCTCCTGGAACTGACAAAATAATGAGTTAAGTGCTGGTGGGGCACTGGCTTGGCAGGCAGATGGCACAAATATCGTATGCTGAGGAATAATTTACTTACAGCCATGGACATTGCTACAGACTGTTCTGTGCAGAAAGGCATGGTTGGCTGGTGGGATTTTCCTTTGTGTTTTAGCCCAGACTCCAAAATGCGATTTTTTAATTTTTTTTTTTTTTTTCAATGTGTGTGTTGGCAGATGAGCATATAGCTTGAGCAGATTTGGGCCTGTGTATACAGTTTAGAAGCCAGGTTGAAAATAGAAAAATTCTTCTTTTTTTTTCTCTTTTTTTTTGTTTTTTTTTTTTTTCCCCTCCCCTCTCCCTCATTACTTATCTTTGTGTGTTATATTTTCTTTCAAACTGTTTAAGCCTGCAATGTTGAAGGACCTCAGCTGCTCTGGAATAACAGGAGCATAGGGCTTCATCCAGCAAATGCTGAGAACTCTGAATCCAGAGCAATAAAGGACATAAGTGATACTTACAGTTACAAATGGGGTGGTTGCAATGGGGATTTCCATTTAACTGCATCCTCGATTTCTTCCTGGGTTTTAAGGGAAAAGTTGTTAAGAAAACATCTATTGGTTTGTTGTTTTTTTTTTTTTCCTGTTGATGTAGTTTTGGGGTTCTACCTGCAGAAGTTGTTGCTGTTTGATGTGGCGTGAGGATGGCTCATCTAATGAACACCTGAAACACTTTTATGCCAGGTTAATCTATTTTTCATTAGCAGTCTCTCCAAGCCGGCACAGTTTTGCTGCTGCTCGAAGGGACACATGATCTTGTAGTCTTTTGTTACATAAAATCGAACAAGTCTGATGAAATGAGCATAAGAATTGAAAAGTTTGGTGTAAATAGAAGTTCAGTTAAGTCAGGTTGCTGCTTCTCCTACTCTGTTGTTCATGAGATCATTGTGTGAGCAGTAGCCAAATGTGTGACAACTTTTGTTAAAAAATAGTGTCCAATTCTGGGAGATCAACTCATCATCTTCTCATGGATTTGGGATTCCCAGTGGCTCCCTGTAGAAGGAGTCTTCCATTTACCAAATTTTCTGTTGGTTTGCCAGAGCATCCCATGCAAGTTTCCAGCTTGCAACTAAATTCTCCCAGACTCATGAAAAACAGACAAAGTTGTCCTGATTTGCTGCCTGATTTACGGTATTAAAATGGTTTTAGGGAAAAGCGCTGTCCCTCTCATAACTTTGAGGAAAAATTGGCCATTTGACCTTGTATTTACTGTAGACAATGGCCAGCTAGCTGCTCCTACCTTCCAGGTCAATGTGACATCTCAGGCCTTTATTTTACATTTTCCTCGAGGCACTGGTGCTTTCGTTTTGCTTGATGTAGAGTAACAGAAATGTTTTGATTGAAGGGACCAGCCAAAGCTAACTCCAGTGTTTACCCTGGAGCGTGATCCCTGTGAACACATGGGCTTTATTCATCCAACCATTACGGAAAATGGGTTTGAAAAAGAATTGCTCTTACATTCACTGATTTCACTGTAAATGAAGGCCCAGAGTGTTCCCTGTGGGGCTGCCATTACACAGGAAGGTATGGATTGAAGAAGAGGGGAAGAGTTGTGTGTCTGACTCAAACATGTCAAGCGTTCACTTCTTTGCTGCAGAAGAATAATGCATTTAATTAGGCTCTCATTGTGACAAATTGGTTGTGATGAGGCCGTCTATCTCAGGAGAGTGATGCTAATCTTTCTTGTAGTTTAAAGGCTCTCCTGTGTTGGCATGAGAGAGATAACGAATCTTTCTGGGGCCGTGGGAAAACAAGAAATTCTTCCTTTTGAAAAGGATTGGATGCTTCAGTTGCCTTTTATATGTGTTCCTTTAACTGAGGAGTGGTTTTGAGGACATACAAACTTTGAAGGACTAAATCCTGCACTACAGAACTCAACTTGTGTCTGACCTCTGTAATGGAGTCCTAAATATATAGAATTTGACTCTCCTGTACAATAAGGAGAGGGTTCTGCACCTGAGAAATCTGGTCCTGAAAGTTCCTTCCTGACCAAAAGATCATCTTGAATGAGAGAAGAGGGACTGCAGGGCAATGTGGAATGTGCTCAACAGCTGAGACACCTTCTGAACCACTCTCTGAGTGCAGGTGCTGCTGCTCTGGCTTTGCAAAAGCCAGAATCCTCCCCTAAGAAAAGTTCCTGAGGAATTTCCCAGTATTCAACATTTTAGAGTGTGGTTGTCACTGCATCACCTCTAAAATCTGAGCAACGGAACAACGGGCAAAGTCTTCACTAATCCCTGTAATCGTGTTTTCTGCTGTGGAGTTTGAAGTAAAGAGAAATAAAGTACTCTTTTGCTCTACCTGGAGAAAGCTTTGAATACTTGCTTTAACCTGACAGGAGTGATCCTTTTGGACCTTGTGCAGCTCAGTACAAACAGACACCACTGCCAAGGCTGTGGAGATAACGCTGAAATGATCCAATTCCTTGTAAAAGGCAGAAGCAAACAGGTCACCAGCCTTTGGGGGTGCTCCTGACACGTCACTGTTCCCTAAAGACAAATACTTTACCATTTCTAATGTTCCATCTTAGCCTTTTCTAAAGCACAGCTGCACTCTTAACTCACCCTTCAATACCTCGTTTCCTAAATTTTGACCACTTTGCTGGTCTCTGCTCTTTGTCTTCTGCTCCTTTTGAAGCCTCACTGGAGCTGATGAAGTCGTGATATTCTCTCACGTGCAGCTTTGTTAGTATTCCAAAAAGAATTGCTAGTTTTGAGAGTCCATGCTGCAGATAGTAACTGAATTTTTAGGCAATCACATTAATCTCTTTTTTCACTGAGGTTAAATAGTTTTCAAGACATTGCATGTCCCGTTTTATCTGTGCCAGGGTTCTCACCTGCAGCTCTGTGGCATCAGCTGGGAGATGGCGTTGGCTGAGCAGTGGTAACCTGAGCTGGGATGCTGATCCAGTGACCAGATATCCTCAAAAAGTCGGGGGGTGGGGAAATTGCTTGTTGGTAACTCTTTCTAAAGACAAGAGCCCCTCTCTGAAAGCTTGTCCAAACAGCATCCAATGCCTTGAATTTATTTATTATGAGCACAGGGTGCACACACCTCTGTGGTCCAGCTGGGGGTGTGAAGGCAAATTTACCTTTCTGGAATATTAATTAGCTCTCGTAAGGAGCTGAGCTCTATTAAACTGACAACCAGGGAGCAAAAGGCTTTCGAGGTCACAGGGAACATCTGGATGTGTGGTAATTATTTCCTGTTGTTCCATACTGCCATGTCAGCTGTACCTATAGAAATCAGGGGAGGTTGTTTCCAGGATGAATTGTTCCCCCTCTTCCTGCAAATTTACCCTCAATGGCATCATAACAAAGATTCTGCAACTGTCATGTGTTTTTACAAGTTGAATAGACAGTGAGTTAAATCCTATCCCACCCATTTAAAAATTAATCTTAATACAATGAAGTGTACATTGATGAGCAGTTAATCAGATTATTAGACCTGTTGGTTTTAAGCAATAGAATGACTAGGGAAGGTGTCATGTATCTAGACAGGTAATATTACAGGAGGAATCTATTTATTCTTACTTTAATTGAAATAGACCTGAGGATTTGGTGACGATCCCATGAACATTTTCTACTGCAAAGGGCTTGTTCCTCATGCATGGTTGAAACCCACAGTGTAGACATTCTACCAGGAAAAACCTCTGAAAATCAAATTATTGATGACCCAGGAGCTTAGTGGTCAGCTGAGCTGTGCTTGGAGCTGGTGAATGTTTCATTCCTTCCTTCTTGGTTTGCTCCAGTCCTGGGAGCCTGGAGAAATTCCCCAGGAAGCCACTTCCCTGCAGCCAGGAGAGACCCTTCACAAGAGCTCTTCTGGTGCTTTACAGGCACTGCCGTGATGCAGCACCTGCAGAGTTATTTTTTAACAGCTCCTTGTACAAAACTAATGTAGAAACAAGTACTGTGTAGGGCATTAGCTTGTTAGAATTGCTGCCTCTACAGAGCTGAAGAGCTGTTGTGAGCTCAAGGTTTAAAGTGCTTTGTTTTGAGTGTGGTTGATGGATTCTGCAGAGGAATGGGCTCTGGTGCAGGAGCAGTGGCTGTGTTCAGCTTTGGAGCTGCACTGTGACAAAGCACTGCTGACAAAATTATCCATTGGGAATTTTGAAGCAAGAAAGTCAAAGGTTGGCCTCTAACAAGTGCTTACAGGATTTCCCAGCAAAGTGGGGAGTTATTTTGTTTGGTTTTGTTTTAAGCTATTGACTCAGCATCTACAAAATCAGATTTGTGCTAATATGAATGCAATAGATGGATTTTAGTGTTCTTTTTCTGATCTCTACCATTGTTTTTGTTGGTTTTTTTTCTGTTAGGGATTGTGGAGAAGATGTTTTTATTGTTATTTCTTGCCTTCAAAACCCGGTTTTGTCAATGTTTTATTTGATGGAATCTCCTGTCCATTTCAGCATAACATGCTAAGATTCTCATCGTGGAAATGTACGAGTACGTAACTGTTTCAAACATTTCTTAAATGAGTTTCAAATATCAGGGAAATCTTGCCAGGTCTCAACTGTTTATTCAACTTTTTTTCCTACTTCCTAATTAGTTGTCTACAGGCCTGCATCTGTACCTGTTCTATCCTGCTCTGGTGGGATTTTCGTTATCCAAGCAGAAAGCCCTCAACAGTCCCCCACCCTCCTTTTTTTTTTTTTTTT
>VZTJ01003855.1:192824-226694 GCA_013397795.1 Orthonyx spaldingii
TTTGCTTGGTTGGGGCTTGTTTGTTTTGAGTTGTTTTGTTTGTTTGGGGTTGTTAGTTTTGTTTGTTTGGGGTTGCTTTGTTTGTTTCTGTTCAGGAGCAGCTGTCATTTGTTTGGGCACACGGTAAGCAGATGTGCACTGAGAATGAGCTGCACATTGATAACACGGTGGGATGATGTTTTTTAGTTGCTGTTGGGAACCTTTTGGAGAGCACCAGGGACCACAGAGCTGAGTGTGCTGGGTGTGCTTGGGGACACAGCCCTGACACCACCTGCACCAGGCTTGGAACTCCAGGGTGACCTGGATTCTGATATAAATAACTCCCACCTCCATCAGAGCCATCATGCCATCCAAATGTAGGGACAAGAAAGGGGAATAAACCTCTTCCTCGTTAATTTAACCGTGTGTCTAAATTAGGGCCAGTTATGTCCACTGACAAATTCTGTTTTCTCCCTGGTTTGAAGCCAATCTGATCCAATTGTGTTGGGAAATGGCTTCAAACGTGAAGTGAGTTCAGTAAGGAGGTGCTGTGAAGTGTAAAGGAACAGTGGAGCTGCAAAAAACTCGCAATGTGTGTTTGGAAGCAAAATTCCTCATTAACAGTTATGGGGTTCAGTCGCTGATTTAGGAGATTTTGAGCAAAGTCAAACATTCCCATGCTGTTGAAACACAGCTAAACTGAACTGCCTTGTGCTTGGGGCTGCTGCTATTGTTTTATTTTTTGGGAAAGTCTTGGTGACTTCTGTAATGTTCTGATGCAGTTTGTGGGTGATTTGTTAAAAACTGAGGGTGTTTTTGCCCAAAAAGCAGTGATGGCCCTTAGGGAGCCCATGTGTGTTATCATGTTGGCCTTGTTTGGGATACACCTTAGCAGCAGCAAGCCAGAAAAAGTTTATTTTGAAAGTACTCACAAGTGGCAGCTGGATGAAGTTCTTATGGTAAAATTCTGTAGGGCATATTTCACTGAAAAGAAATGAAAATGTTTCCCAAATAACCTAAATTTAATTCTCATAAGTACCTGAATGTGTGGGCTACCACAGAGAGACCCTGGAAATTGTATTTTAAAAATAAATCCCTTTTCATAGGGAAACAAAACGTGAATTGTACTTTTTTTTTTCCAAGTCACAAATTAGTGTTAGGAACTCTGTTTGATACAAGTGCTTTGGGTTTTGTAGGTCAAAACTCTTTGGCCTGGTCTAATTCTTCTTTGCGGGTTGGTAATTTGATGTACAGCCTGATAATGCAAAATAGTAAGTCCGGATCAATATAAATAATTTTACTGAGTTTGATCATTCCAGACTGAGAGCAGAGAGTGTTTCAGTGTGTGCTACAAGGAAGAGAGCAAAAAATGATGAAGCAGTTTTCCCCACAACTGGTGGTCTGCCAGAGTTAAGGGTTAAGGAGGTGACATGTTACTGATTAATCATTTTATTTTGGACTAATATTGCTCAGCAAGAATTTTATTCATCAAGCAAGCATTGCAAAAAGTTAGAGGAGTAGATTGCAGGATGTGTTTGTTTGCTGACACTTCCTCTCATCGCAATAGAAGCGGCACTTCTGGAAACAAAAAAATACTCTTTCTTTGTGATTTATAGGAAGATGCTTAGAGTAATTCAGCTTGATAAGTAGGGCTTTCAGAAATGATTAAAGGCTTTGTGTTCTCTAAAGAAGAGATGGATACATGCTTTAGGTTATTATACACAGGCTGGCAAATTGCTGGGTGACACTTTCTGTCTTACTTCTATGCCTTGCTCTGGAAAGCAAGAGCCCAAGAAGTGATAAACAAAGCTGAGAAGGAGCTTTAGCAAACAGCAGAAGCCTTTAAGAATCAGAATATCTTCTTGGCCAGGCCCCATTGCCTTTAACAGCTCTGCTGAAAGGAATTCATACCTGACAAAAGAGGCAATTAGTTTGCGGAGTGACAACAAGCAGTGTCACCACTGGTAGTAAACTGATGGCTCTATCCCTTATTCTCTTGGCAGGTCTTATTATGATGAGCATTAAAGTAATCAGTTCCCTGTCACTTAACAACCAGTACCTACCTTCCCAGATTTCAGTTGCACGCTGTATTATTTATACATTGTTTTTGCTAATCCTTGCCGGCCTAAAGCATTACAATAATCTTGCAATCTGGGTAGAAATATGACCCATAACAAGCCTGAGGATGAAGTGACAATGCCAATGATCATTGTTGATGGGCTGTGTACAGCTTTGTAACGCCATAGGGGTCCTCCACTAATTTAAAGAAGACAGCAAAGTGGATAATTCAAAGACCTTGTTTTAGTAAAAGTTTATTTTTCTACTGAAATTGATGTGAGGCAGATTTTTCTTTTCCCTTATCTATCTACAAGTGTTTGGAGCCCCTGTGGTGTCCTGGCACTGTCGGTTCTTGCATGATATCCTGTCACCAAGCTGTGTATCAAATGCACCCAACCTGAGACTGCTTCGTCTCCTTGTTCTCTCTCTGGGATTGCTTAACTAAAACTGCTAATTACAAAACAGCAATCAGATGATTTTAACTGATCTTAAATTGCAAAAACTCTAGGCTACAATTTGGAAGAAATTGGACAGGACAAAGCAAGCTGCCTCTTGACAATTTTGTGTAGTCTTACTGAATACTTGGAGAGTGATCCTGAAATTGCCAGTAGGATGCTGAAGGGGTTTCTGCATTTTAGTTCGCATCAAGTGTTCTGTAATTCCTGTGCTCCCTTACATTCTGTGAAATGGTTTGGGACTTTCAAACTGGGTTTGTTCTCAGGGCAAATAAAGTGAAGGGTTCAGGGGGGCACCTGTGCCTCAGTGAGGAGTGGTTGTGAGCACTGGGACCAAACTGAAGCTGAACTGAAACTCCTGAAACAGAGAGGGCAAAGCCACTTGCACTGGTCACCAACCATTTCACTGTGCTCCACCTGCTTACATAATATTTGTTATACCACTGGTCTGTTTTATACTTTACCTAAAGTTTTCTTGCTGGGCTTTCAAACTCCTTTGTGGCTTCTATTTGTGTGTCCTCATAACTGTATCAGTAACAAACACCTTATTGACCAGAACCAGTAAATCTTTGGCTCCTGTCTCTTCTGGGATGTGAACCTTCTCTGTGTTGCTGCGGTGGCATAAACTTTGTCTCTTCCTGTCATTAATTTCAACTACTCTGCTCAGTGAAACTTAGCATCACAAGAAACATGGATGAGCTGGCTGATCTTTCACTGTGGGTATTGAACAATGTCTGTCTTTAGCTGCTGGGTTGGGTCAGAGCTGTGGTTGCCTCCTCTCATGACTATTGAATTCCAGGCAGTTATTCCCATGGTAGAATGTTAAGACTGTGCCATATTTTTATTTTTTTTAAGGAGGGAAGAGTGATTAAAAAAAAAAAAAGAGCCAATAAATAACTAGGAAAATCCTATAAAGAAATTGAGATTGGTAAATCCCTCCGTGGTAACTTTCAGACGGGTCCCAAGGTAAGCGGTGTCGCTGGCGTTGGCAGTTGGTGATTTACAGGAACATTAACTCCCAAGCTCCACTGGCAGCCCCGGGGCTCTGTCTGTGCAGTACGTGCAGGGTGTGAGGAGCCAGGGAGACTCAGGAGTCATCTGCTCCATTAGGGGAAGAGCACGTTCCCAATCACTGCAGCACCACGGGAGGAGGCCTTAATGAGGTGCTGCTCCTGCACCTCGTGGTTCTCAGCACAAGCAGCAGGTGTCTTGCTGCAGACACCTGCCTGCAAAGCCTTTTTCGTGCTGTCGTGACAAATTTTTCTGAGATTGGTAATTTGGGAGGTCTGCTGTTGAAGAATGAAAAATAAAAAGAAATGCACAAAAACTGTGAAAGTCTTGTTAAAAAACAAGACATTATTGTTAAAAAACATCTTCAAAGTAGAAGTTGACCATTATGAAACTGCGTATGCCATGCAAGAGGTCTTCAACAGAGCGGAAAATATTCTTCTGAGTTTAAATATCTCTTCATAAATATATCAGGGACTTTGTAAATTTTTAATTTAGAGTGAGCTTTTTTCCGAAGATGTTTTAACTTCTTTTTTTCTGATTGGATTGATACTTCCAAGATGAGTAACTCCTGACATTTCCTCAGTTCCATCCCATTTGTTTCTTCTTTCTACTGCAGTTCATGTTTTGTACTTTCAGTGGAGGAAGTTTTTGTCTGACTTCTTCCTACCTTGGTGAAATTGGGTAATCTTTAATGGGCTGAATAATTCTCTGTGTCAAATGAGTAGAGCTGCTGTTGTTCACTGTGTGTTTGCTATTGAATGAGCAGTTTGCAAGATCGGTGACACAAATTAGAGACACAACTGGAGCTATAGCATAAGCATTTAACATTTGCTGTAGTCTGTGTTGTATCTAGAACTGGCATAAAAAATTCATGTAACAGTTGTGACTGTAACTTTCTGTAGTCTGAATTTGCCTTATCACTGTAAGTATTTTCAGATATGTCTCTTCAGGAATTTAATCAAAGACAGAAATTCTAAAGCATCTGCTCTGGAAATGCACATTCCTGGCTGACTGAAATAATTCCTGGACATGAGCAGCAGGGTTGCACCTCACTGCTCCATGGCAATATCTGGCTTTGTCTACTGAAGAGGGTTAAATCAACACTTGCTGAAGTATTGATGTCTGAAATAAAACATGCACAGGAGATTGTGCAGGAGGGTCAGGGTATCCTTAGCTAGAACATTACTGCTGTGCTGGATTAAATGGTTTGGAGTTAGGAGATGTTAAGTCTGTTTCTGTGAATTTCTCATCCTGCCACCTTGAAAAATTCACTTAATCTTTTGTTGTTTTTTTTTTTTTTAAGAACCAAAGATAGAGACACACACAGGATAATAATGCTTGTGTAGGGTGAGAATGATTTGATTCATCAATATCTCTGTAGTCTTTGTGCTTTGAAGAATTAATTACTTAGTTGCATTGGAAAGAGCTATAAAATATTGCCAAGCATATTTAATCTTATTAAAAAAAAAAAAACAAACAAAAAACCAAAAAACAATCCAAGACAAATAAAAAAAATAAATCAGCAGCAGACAGACAGAAGTTATCTGTTCTAGAACTGGACAGTGAATATTTCAGATTCCATCTTTCACTCTGGCTGAGCATTCAGTTCAGTGTATTTAAGTAAAGCTCAAATGAAATACCCTTCACAGCACTCACTAAGAGATTTGAGATGACTCCTTTCCTTCAAGAAATAACAAGGCTCAGAGTGGGGCTAATGCTTGTGGTAACAGGCATAATGTGATTTATACATCATGTGTGAGGCAGCACTTGCCTTTTCCCACAGGGATACTTGAATAAAAACAGTAATAGAAATATCTCTGCTTCACCTTTAGAGAACCTGTTGACCTCTCAAGTTTAAAATTCTCATATCTCTCTCTTATTAGCATCTGTTGGGAGAAATGAAGTGAAAAGATTGCTGCCATATTCTACTTAACAGCCTATTTAAATTAAAATGGTCATGCACACGGGTGTATGTTGTCCTAATTTGAGCTTTCTGCAATTTTTCCAAACAAAGCATTTTGTGTTGAAAATTAAAGTGGGCACTATTTGTCTATAAGGATGAATTAGCTCTGTGGCTACAGCGTGTTAAAATAAAAATAAAAAAAAAAAAGAAAGAGGAAAAAAGATATTTCACATAAAAGCAACCCTGTAAGGAAACCAAGCTTAGTCTGTGACTTCCACAGGTCTGAGTCTCTGGAATTTCTGTGTTTTGGAGGCACCAGCAGGGGGAGGGAGAAGAGGAGATAAGACAAAGCTTTCCAGACAAAAGAGAAATTCAGATCTTTCAGCTTCTAAAATGTATTTACCAAAGCCCTTCATCCTGGCAGTCTCTAAAAGTGCTTTCTGAAGGTTTCCAGGTGTTCTTGAAAGACTTTGGAGTAAAAATGTTGTATTAGCTTAGGAATTGTGTAGTGTTGTTCTCTCCAGGAGGGTTTTGGAAGTTCCTCACTGGTTACTCCATCTGAAAATCCAGGTCATTGTTTTATGATCCAGTTGTGTGGTGAATTCTCCTCTCCAGGAAGGGTTTTGGAAGTTCCTCACTGGTTACTTGAGCTGCAAATCCAGGAGATCTTTGTTTATGATCCGGTTGTGTGGTGAATTCTCCTCCCCGGTGGTTTGGATGGCTGTAACCCAAGCGGGGTCAAACCTGGCATTGAATTTTCAGCCCTGAGAGGGACTGCAGGGCAGCAGTGAGGGGTGAGAGGAGCTCCAGGGCGCTGGGAGGGGATGCCTGGAGGGCAGCCTGGGGGGATCCCCTGTGGGAAGGTGAGGAATTGTGCCTGGGACTCTGCTTTACCTCCCAAGCAGTTGAACGGTGCCATTCTCAGGTTCGGGCTGGGGCTGGGACATCTCCTCGGGTGCCAGGACAGGAACTGTGAGTGGATCCCACACTGCTCATCGCCAGGGAACACCGTGCTGGGTGTAACTATTTCAGCACAGGCTCTAGGTTACAGCTGTGACACGTGCATGTGAAGTGTTTTACACAGCTGGAATTGCAAATGTACATCGTTAGATGCAGACTCTTTTCAAGATGCTGACCCCTGCCTGATGGCACAAACCAGTTTTTATTGATGGTGGTGGTGCAGATGGCTGGTAATAGATAACTGAATGGATGGGAGAGCGAGAGAAATGGAACAGGCATTTGAACTCCAACTCTCACTGCAAGAAGGTTTGGTTTAGTAATTTAATCATTGGAGTTCAATAGAAGGCCTACTTGCTGTCTTTTTTCTGGAGTGCTGAAGTACCTGTTCAGCTTCAAAAAGAAAAGTACTTGAATGTGTTTTTAAAATAAGGAACCCACAACAAGGAATTTCTGACAAAAAAAATAGAAAACAAAGTTTTTACCCCTTCTTAAGATACACCCACAGGAACTATTCATGTCATGTCAGTCATAAAGCATCTTTGTAGTTCTGCAATTACGTTGTACCTATGGCATTTAAAATTGTTGAGAGACTGGAGAAGGTTACTTAATTTAAAATCAACAAATCAAAAAAGCTCAACAAACAAGGCCTCTAAAAACTTTTGGAGCTATACCTATTGAGATGCTGAAATTCGTAATAGTTGCATAATTGAAATAAATGAAGTTGCTTTTGTACAATTAAGCACTTCAGTAAATTCCTTTTCTTAATCACTTTGATATTGCACTCTTTATTATCGAAGCTGGTGTATATATACATATATATATAAAGACTACAAAAGAGGTATAGATGTTAATTATAAATAGTCTTTTTATTCATATACTAAAACTATAAAGATTTATAAAATACTCATAAATCGATATGCAGGCTGCATTATACCTTGTAGGGGAAAAAAAACCCCAAAAACATAGTTTTTGAATAATTATTAATATTTTATGGTGTGCTGGCACCCAGTACCACCCAACATAATATAAATAAACAGCAGCACAGACATCTCTGGTTGTTTTGTGTTTCATAAAGATATTGGGCACAAAAGATGAGCTTTGAGAGCTCCTTGGGAAAGTAGATCTGGGCTGAGAGGTTTGGGTTTATTCCAACACAAACAGAACAGCAGGCTAGGGAATTTCAAAGAATTTCAGTGGAGTTGGAAGTATTCTTACTTTGTGGCCACAGTTGTCACGGAGAATAGACAAAGCCATTTCCTGCTGGTGGGACATTCCTGCACATACCCGTTTGTGGTAAGCAAATTTATTCTGGCCAGAACAAGTCTCTTGGTGACAACTTCTATAAAATGTGGTTGTCATGCTGCCAAATACCACCGTGCAAGTTCCATACAAATGGGCATGTATGCCTGGGTTTCTGGAAAAAAAGGGGGGGAAAAGGATATTTACAGGTATGGGATTTTATAGCATCATTTTTTATTGATAAGAATCTCATAAAGAAAGCCCCCTTTATACAGCCTTAGTAAAAAGGGTTTAAAAATCAGATTCCAGAAGATACTTTTTTTTCCACACGTGACTATTTTCATGGGCTGCTGACTTCAATGGAATAGTCACCTTTACATGAAAGAAACCTAAGCACGTACATCTCTGTGGGTGAATGTGTGAGCAATGAATGCCAGCCAACCTCCAGCCTGGGAAAGCAGGGTCAGAGCAGGAGCGATGGATGCAGCCATGGATTTGCTGTGCTAGAGACCCCTCATCTGGAAATGGGAATAATGACCATGATCCAGAGCTGAGTCTGTTCTCTCACAAAGCCCTACACTGCAGGAAAGAGGAAAGATTTCAGCTTTGGGAGAGTCCTTGGAAACGTGGAGTCAGTGTGGATTTATCCCCAGCAGCAGGGACTGGGGGTTGTTAGTAGGTGATAAATAGCTGAATTGTGCTTTTCCCTGGATCTGTGTGGTGCAGTTGTGGAGGGCAGCCGGTAGCAAACCTCCAGGATTGAGTCTTTTTGCTGCAGCTCTGCTCTGCCTGTTTCCTCTGAGTTATGGAGCAGTTAATGATTCTGATGGAGAGCCTGGCAGTAACTTTCACCATGGGGTTCACAAGGCCGAGGTCAGCGCAGGTTTTTTGGGCTCAGTGAGGTGATCTCTGCACAACTGCCCTCTGTGCCAGTCTCAGGAATTCACGTTTCAAGCCCAGGAGCCTGTGCTGTGCTGGGGACGGGGTGTTTGTGCTCAGCTTCTCCAGGTTTATTTGCACAGCGCTGGCTGCTAATGAAGGGGGTGATTCACGAAGGCTGAGGGCACGGTTAGGATGGACCTGTTGACATCTAAAAGCAGCAGAGAGCACGTTGAGCCTCAGGAAACCATCAAAGCTTTTTACGCCAGTGAATGCGTGCTGTGCATTAGGGAGCTGACCTTAATGCCCCAGCACGTTTAATTTTGTCTTTCTTTTAAATTCTCTGAAATACTTTATTATTTTATTATTTTTTTCTACTTCATGTTAAAAGTATTGCAACTTAGAGTTTGCTCTCATGAAACTTGTAGTCGATTCCTCCTAGAGCCAGAAACTGATTCCCTTTATTTAACGCGTGGGGCGGAAAGCTGACCACGACACGCCCTGCAAGTGCAGGACAACACATCCCCTGCTCCTACCTGAAAGTTTATTCCAATAACTACTTGTATTATTGCTGAAACACAGCCTCCCATGCTGTGTAGTTTACTGGAATAGCAACTGTTGAATGATTCAGTGATTCCACAGGTTCTGCTGGTGCCGTGGTCATGAGCCCGGCGCGGTTTGGGCGTGGGTTGCGATGAGAACCGCGGAGTGCTGTGCTGTGCCCACACCCAGAGAGAGCCGTGTCCTCAGAGCTCTGACTTTGTGACTGAAATTGAGTCACTGGAGCACACACACGGTGACATCTTGGCAGAGCTCTGCTGTCAGCAGGAGATCTTGTGCTGCGCCGGGGCTGCTCGGCCCTGGAGCTGCGCCAGGGTTTGCCAGCTCACGTCAAACGCGTGTGGACAAATGCAAATCTGCAGAAACAAGGAACGCTGTGTTGCTAAAACTGTAAAGTACACGAGAACTAACACGGGCAAATGTGAGTTGTTTATGAAAAAAATGTGTTGGAAGTGCCATAGGGTGGAATTATCACTTATAAAGATCTCACTCCCACAGCCCAGAATAGCTTAAAGGTGCTGGAAAATAAGGTTCTGCACTGCTCTCTGGAGATCGTGTCTATTTTGTCTTAATTATTATGGCTCTGAATACTGTTACTCTTTAATGCCATGTTGTGAAATCCCTGATGTGCTCAGCACTCCAACAGCGCAGGAGATAATTCCTGTAAAAACCAACATATTAATTTAATTGGTGCCCCCTACTTCTTCAACTAGAATTTTGTGAGCAGTTACCGTATAACTTACTGGACCTGCAAATACACCTGGGTGTCAGTACACAGATCCTCTGCTTTCCGTTTTCTTCTAAGATGAACAACACCACTCATTCTAATATTTCTGTGGGATAGACATGTTTACCATATCTGTATCCATTTTCTTCCCATCTTTCTGACTTCTCTGACAATGTGGTGATCTTTCCAAAATACAAAACCATCTCATATGGAGTTATGGACTTGCTCCAAGAAGTCTGAGCAGCTCAGTCTTAATTATGGTGTGGAAAGTTGAGGTACAGAAGTTACTCTCTTAAAAAGTAGAGCTTTTTAACTGTATTTTTGCATGGCTGATTCTAGTCATTAGTCAGTTGAGATCAAGTCCTAGATACGGTTTTTAAATTTTTTTTTCATGATGGGTTTTTTTTTTTTCCTTTTGTGCTCTAACAGTGAGGCAAATGGAACAAAGTGAAAGAAGTTTTCCCAGAGCATGAGGTGGAAAGGCATTTCCCAAGAGAAGTCCTCACGGTAGTGGATGTTGGTCTGTGTGAGCAGGTGGATTTAAGGAACTTCTGTGTGTGTGGCAGCAAAGTCTCAGTGTTCCAAGCATGTTCCAGCTCTACTGGGAGGTGATGGCAGCGAGACTGGGAACCCTGAGGGGTCAGTGGGCTCTGTCTGAACCCAGCTGTGGTGGCAAATGCTTGATACTGAATCAATCTCTCTTCACTGCCACGCAGAAATGCAAATAAAGGGTGATTACAACTTTCCTCTTGCAGGCAAGAGGCGAGCCTTCAGAAAAGTTGCAAGAGTCAAAGGATTGATTTGTTGTGGAGGATAGTTAGAGGAGACAGCAAATCAATTCACTGAAGCCAGAAGTTTGTGGGAGGGTCTGAGAGAACTTCTGGCTAGGGAGGACTGAGTTAAATGATGCCCCAAAGTAAAATGATGTAGATAAAGGTGGACACTTGTGAAATGAAAGGAAGGAATGTGGAATTAAATGCAGATCTAAAGCAGCAAAGAATCTACTCTCGTGGTCGGGAATTTATGATAGAGGTAAATTAAAGAAGCCAATTGTTGGCAGAAAATTGCTTGAAGAGGTTTTATATACTAGAGAGAGCTTCATAAGGACCAAGAAAGTAAGGGAAAGGAAAAAATCAAATTCAAATGTGTTTCTGGGAAGGAAATGTTATAATTTTTTAAAGCTGGTCTGATTTCTGGTTGAGATATCATATTAAACTTTTGTAAGGAGATAACTATTTAAGGCTTTACCTGAGCTGTGTAATTTCCTTTATAGCCATTTTAGCCTTTTATGATAAGATTCTTCCACACTAATTTTTGCTGAAATAAACTGGTTTACCTAAAGTGAATGTCAATGAAATCTCTATGGTAGAGAATTTCTTTAAAGTAAAAGGTGTATGTAGGAAAAATGTGTAAATAGAGAAGTAGAAAAATTATTTCCACAGTAGTTTTCTGCCTGATTTTTAAATAATGTGTTATATTTATATGATGCCATAGTTCCTGCATCTATAGACAATCTGAATGGAAGTTGAAATATGAATTCTGTGTTATTGGTATTTTGTGTAGTACAGAGTAAGTCTAGATTCTCTGTGGGATGAGTTGGGTTGTAGGAGAGGGACAGACAATTGAATCTGTGGTGTGGTTCACTGATGTGTCAGGAGTAGAAATAGAGTATGTCATGAAACTTTTCCATCTTCTATTTACTGCTACTGGCCTTGCAAAGATTATTTTAAAAGAGACTAAAAAGTCACTGATGTAACGTATCTCCTTAAGAATTTCCACGAGATATGCAAGGTTATGTAAAATTCCTCACTCTCAGGATTCAGGACAAGGCAGGATTGGGTTTGTTGTCTTGATGTTTATCATACATATTTAACACAGAAAATAGTTTTGCATTTTTTATTTGATCTTCAGCTTTCCAGAAGTCTTCCTCCATCGCTGTTGATCTTTTGTCTCACATCAGTCGCGTGACACGTGCTCACTTTGCTGTGCATCACAAGCAGGTGGTTTTGAGGGAACCCTTTTATGTCATTTCCTTTGTGTGTCATTTGCCACTTTTATTAATTATTTTAGCTGTGATTTTTATATTTGCAGTGGTTAAATTTCCCTGGTATAATCAGTGTTTGTCTACAAAGGAGAACAAATGTCTTTTCATTCCCTGATTCAAAAGGTTTGTCTTTCTGGGCTCTGCAGTTAATGCGTTAATCAGCAGTGTCTCTGAGCACCCCCTGACTGAGCAGCAGTGACATTTTCATTCTTCTCCTTCTCTTCTTTATTCCAACTCTTTGTTTGCTCAAGAAGCAGAAAGTGCTGATGGTTTTAGGCTGTTGTCAGCACAGGTTGGCCGATAGGAATCTCGCTGAGGGTGTTTGTGCCGCTGCTGCATCAGAGCTGGACACGGGAATTTTGAAGGACGTGAAAAGTTCATGATGTTTGCTTTTGGAGTTCCACTTCAGTACTACTGAGCAGCAGTGATGTGCTCAGCTGCAGAGAGCACAGCCAGCCTATCTGCACTGCTTGTCACTGCCTGGAAAATTCCATTTGGTTCAGTCAACACGTGTTACACGGCCTCTTCTTTCTTTCCAACTGCTCCCTTGGAGATAAGCTTGGAAAAGTAAAGAAAAGAAAAGTATTATTTTTACCTTTGAATGCTGAGGCTTTTGTACATGTAGAGATCTATCACAACATCTTTGCATCCTTGTAATAAAGGTGTTTTATCTTTATTTACGTTGTAACATAAATGACAAGGATACTTAAAGGGTTGCGGGACAAATACTTGCTTAGGTTGTTTCAGTGTTTTATTTGATTTCTCTTGGTGATTATGTTTCAATTTACACAACATATAAAGCTATATTTGCATTGAAAAGATCAAATAGTCTGTAAAAATACAGATTACAGACCCAGAATATTTTGGGTTACTTTGTGGGGTTTGATGCTTTGGGGTTTTGGTTTGGTTTTTGTTTGCTTTTTTTTCTTGACTGATCCCTGAACCTCTGTTATCCCTAGAAAAGTCACTTGATGCAAGTTCAGATCTTTCAGTTCAGTGAGTAATTCATGAGGTGTAGGAACTGGAATAATAAAAAACACAGAGCATAATCTGATAATGTTTAAGGGTCACTGTCAGGTAAATTGTGCAAGTGTTTCATTTTCCTGAAGAAGAATTCCTTAAGAATTTACACCGGAAGATTTAGTGCAGTAATCCAGAGATAACAGAATGGGGTTTTTTATGGAATATATAAATCATAGGTATTAGAGAAGATCATACAAGACTTGCATAACAATCTTTATAAGTGAAATTATTCCCAGTGTTGCATCTGGACAGAATAACACACTTTTATAAAAGTATTGAATTTAATAAAAGCAGTTAGTATGTCTGATTTCAGTGCCATATGTTGTTACACTGAGTGTGTGCTTAATCTAAGACAAGAATTCTGTGTAAACAGTTTAGAAATCCAGTGATGGCCACATTCTCTGGTTTTTGCTTTCATATGTTCCAAATGTTTATTTGCAAATGTCTCATGTGAGATATGCAAACCCTTCAACTTGCATCAGGATGATGCCTTAATGATTTTTATCTTGTTAACTATTCCTAAAAGCTCAAATTATTCCTGGAATTTGTCATCTGGAAGAATGAAAGCAATTGCCCCTAATAAACAAGTTGCCATTTTCCTCAACATGGATAAGAGCTCTGTGTAAAAACCAGGGGTGACAACAGTGACATTGTTTTCCTTGACCCACTAGGATGCATTATTTTCTGCAGAATAAACAGCAGGGTGATTTAAAGTCAGCTTTGGTTTTGTAAGTTCATTCTAGGCTTAATCTGTTTTGGGGACACTCAGTGCTGGCCAGCACAGGAGTGGGTGACCTCTGCCTCTGCTGCCTGACCCTGCTCTCCGCAAATCCCTGCTCAGAGCAGGGACAAGGTACCAGATGAAACAGAGCTAGTTCTTGTATGAAATATTTAACATTTAAAGCCAGCCCAATATCAGGCCCAAGGAGTCTTGTAATGATATCTGGAATATAATGAGAGCTTGTCTGTGTTATAAGAACTTCCCTGGGTATCCCTGGGTGAGCCCATAAACCCTTCAAAGAACAAAGCTTCAAACCCCTCTGAGAATGCTTCTGAGCCTGCCTGATTTGCACTCCTGTCCTCTCTCCATGCCCCAAGGACACAAATCTGCCACAGTTATGGAGGGACTTATGAGCCAGGGAAATTCTGGCACTGGTGGACCTTGGCCTCAGTCTGTCAGGGCTTCCAAGATCTCTTTATTCAGTGCAGCTTCCCAGCCTGCTGAGGCTTCTGAAGAATTTTGTGTTCCCTCCTTCCAGAAAGGCAGCATAGGAGACACAATTATGTAGGTCAGCAAGAGAAATAATTTTGTAATGTTACTGTTATGTTTAGCTGAAAAAAACCAATGGTTATAAATTTATGATTCTCATTGAAATAGAAGAACTATTCTCTTGACAGCAGAACCGATGACATCAAGGTAGAGTTTTTCCTGTAACTTCAGTGGGGATTTCTGACAAAGAGAGAGGATGGGGTTGGCATAGCACAGGAGTATTGGGGGAAGTGTGATGGGGCTTTGTGGGCATCTGTGATGGCAGTTTCCCACTAAGAACAAGTGAAAGAGAATGTTTGTGTTGTTTCCCTTGACGGGAGGCTGATGTGCAGAGCTGTCCAAGGGAGGGGAAGGAGCAGCAGCGAGGCTGGCAGGCACCAGTTTCTTGTGCTTGACAAGACCGCAGTACAACTTTTAATGGATTTCACTGGAATAATATGGAGATCTTGGGCTCTATCCTGACCACGTGTAAAGTAACAAAAGGCCTGCGTATTTTTCCCAAGCTGATCTGCTCCAGCCCACAGACATTCTTGGCTTAAGTGGGCGATGGATCCTCCTTGCACTGACCTGCCCTGGAGCAGCTGGAGCTGCTCTCACCTTGGGGACTCCCACTTGCCTTCCCCTGCTCCTCCCTCTTTTACAAGTTACATTCTTTGCATCCAGTCTGAATTCTGTGCCACAGGTTGGATAGAGGCTGAATAATTTACTCTAAAGTCATGATAAGGAACAATAAAAGCATTTCCAAACATATTTCTTTATCTCTGGAGGGATGATTTATGGTAGGGATGTCTGTTCTGGACGCACTCCTGCCACCTGAAGAACAATCTGACTTTTTATTTTACTTCGTGTACTAAGAGCTACAATATGTACCAGAAAAATCAAACCTACTTTGTGAGACGAACAGTCACAGCTGGGGCTAAGGAATATAAATAGGATGACATCAAATGAAAAGAACTGATGATCCAACAAGGCTTCTATAGATCATGTTGTCTAATGTCAGGAGAATTGCAGATTAGTCTCGCTGCTCTTTATGAGTAAGCCTATTTATCAACTTTCTGGAAAAATCTAATTTAAGGTGGCACATTTTCCTTAGTTCTGCCACACTTCAAAGCTTCAGGTGTAGAGGTTGGTCAGCCATTCTCCCCTGGATATAACTGGTATTTGAGATTCCCATTCAGGCCTTTCTCCAGCAGCCAGGTCCTTGCTGCTCCTGGCTGGCTTTGATAATGTAATTTTGGTTTGCTTGGTTAGTGAAAAAACTAGGAAGCCTTAGCTTTTAACAACTTTATCCCATTCAGACTTAATGTTCAGAGAGAAAGAGTGATTTAAATTGCAAATGTTCTTTATAAGAAGCTGGATTTCTGTAGAGTATGACTTAGTCATGCCATAGAGAAAGAAGATGACAAGCCCTAGGAAAAAAAAACAAAACAAAAACCCACACATTTGGACAAGGTGGATCTGGGCAGGGGCTCTGCTGTTTTCCCTGAATAACCTACAGAAAAAAGAATAGTTTCTCTGCCAGGCTATAGCAACAAATGTGAATTTTAACAACTCTGGAGAAAATATGCAGGAATATAAAATTTCATAGTTTGAGTACTACATTTTTAACATGATGCTTTATATCCGAGCTGCAAAACGGATTTGTGTACATTTATGTTCGTTCTTTAAAAGCTAAGTAGAGCTCAGGCAAGTAAAACAAGCTGTTTGATATTATGTTCTTTTTTTCCCCTTTCACTTGATGTAAGAATACCTGAGCACATAATGTCACATTAGTTTTATAAATGTAAATACTTTCAAGTCAGAACATGTAGCGTGAGCGTATTTTATCAGCTATTACCACTAAGGTTTTTACATACATGAACTAGAAAAGCTCTGTGTTTGTGAAATTTGAAGTATTTTTTTTTCTCCTTTAGGATTATCTGAATTTGTGGGAAATCCTCTGTTCTTATATCAGCAAGCATTTAACTGTGCATTGATTAAGAATTTCTTTATTTTATTTGAAATCTGGGAAACTTGCTAAAGTGTGTCAGCAATGATGTGCGAGGTAAAACAGGAGGACAACACAGAATCTGATTGTAATTAAATGTAATAAAATCAGTTGTGCAAGGGTCTTCACTAGCACATTCTCACAGGCATTTTCCTTAGGCATTTCAAAATGCTGCTGTTCTTACAGGAAGCTTTAGGATAAATCTGTGTAATTCCTGTGCATGACACTCTGAAAAGACCAGAGCTGTGAATATCACACCTGATTGCTTTTAAGTCAAAAGCTTTCATGTGCAGAAAATAATGTTTCAATTAAAAAAAAAAAAAAGAGAGAGAGAAAGAGAGAGAGAGAAGAAGGAGGTCATTTGACATTACTACACTGCGTTCAAAATTGTGCACAGGAAAAGAAAAGCAGAGCAATTCCAACAGGCTGCTGACTCAGAGCTGAATAGACTTAAGCATTTACATCACCCGTTCAAAAGATTGATAAGCCACAATTTTAGTATCAAATTCCTCTATCAACCTGCAGCCTGGGTGGTCTCAGTCCCTTGATTTTTTTTCAGTTTTGCTACTGCTGGTTACTGAACACCTGGATTTATTCTGTTTTTCCCCCTTCAACTTTGTCATCATGTGGTGTCTGAAATCTGCTGTTCTCTCTGCTGGAATTTCAGCTGGGAAGAGACTGTGTAGGACTGCAAATACAAATAGCAGGTGGCAAGAATTTCTGCACGTGAGTGCAGTGACTTTGTGCTTTTCCACGTGAACTGTATTTGATTTACAATTAAAAGTATATATATATATATGTGCTTGTAAGGTTAGTGAGCATTTCAATTTTTAATGCTCCACATGCTATCTGACATATCCCTTGGGATTCACAGGAAATCCTTTCTCCTTGCATGAAACCAACACCATGCATTTACCCTAAAATTGCCCTTGAAATAGATACTGTTTCCAGTAGCATTTAGAATAATTTCTCCCTAATGACATCTCCTTCGTGGTACAATGCTTGATCATTGAATCCTGAAGTGCAGATTTGGGTTTTTTGCTTATGGTCGGGTTTCTTTACAGAACCATTAAGAAAAAGCATTTGCCCAGTGAAGATTCACCGTGGAGGGATGGATTTGCCTGCTGCATAAAGAGCATTGTTCTTCTGTGGATGACCTCCTTGTGCAGAATGATAGTTTTATCCTTCTCTACATCATTATGTTTGCTGTACAGAAATCCTGCTGTGCTACATCATAATAACATGTAATCTTCTTGCTCAGTTTAGCTGAGATTTAAGGAGCCGCTGTTCATGGAAGCAGTTTTCTAAAGTCTGATCTATAATTTACCAGAATCAACCAGGCAAAAGAGCAAGAGGCTTTAGAAGAGGGATACAGCCCTTAAAACTCTTAAATGAAGATTAGTTTAAAGTTTTACAATCCGGTGCAGAACCATCTGGCAAATCTCATGTCAGGCTTTGTTAAACCTCTGAGCACTCCTAGAGCTACACCCCACACCCTGCCCTTACCTCCCACCCCTCTGCCTCCTGCCCTGCTCCAGCTTTGCTCAGAGATATTGTGGAATAAAAGAGGGAAATAAGTTAAGCCAAGGGCTGATTTCCCTGCAGTGTAAGAGCTGTGGGTGTGCTGCACCTCTGGAAATCACACCCTACTGCTGGATGTGCTCTGGGTGATTTGTTGCATCTCTGGAGAGGCAGTTGCAAGGTAAAAGCTGCCTGTTGGCAGCACCATGAGAGACTTGCTGGGTTAAATTGTGGCTTTGGAGTCCAAGGAATTGCTGGGAGGCTGTAGAGCCACATCACAGGACGTTTTGGTACTTCCAGAGATGGAGCTGCAGTTGTTACAGCCAACAAAAAAAGTGCAAATGTTGTCAGTGGTGATTCCAGGTTGCTGTTTACTGAGGAAAGCTGATTGTTCTCATTGCTCCTAAATCACATATCAGGGCTCCAAACTGGTGGGTTCCTCATGGATATCTCCACGAAGGGATTTTTATCTGTGTATTTATTTGTATTTCTGTCCTTTGGCAAAAGGCAGACCTTTGTTTCTTGAACACAAAGCAAAACCCTTCCCATAGGAATCCTTAAGGACATCTTAGTTTCAGCTGTCCTGTGGCTGTCTTTATATATAAATATATAAATCTTGGAAACTCAGAACAGAATAATTTGTTTTAGCAATCTGTTACATAAACTTATCTATTGTCACTAAAACTAACCCTTCTGTTCACCTTGAGTGTGAAGGGTCCAGGGAGGCTGAAGGAGAGGACTGCAGGAATCCAATTACCTGAAATCACCTTAGAGGCCAGGGGGAGGCATTGTTAGTGGAGATAATCCCCTCCTCAGGCTTACAGGGCTCCTCTGTCCCAGGGCAAACCCCTTCTGCCTGGACAGCAAAATCAGTATACCTGATTAAAATGTGGGACAGGAAAATAGTAAAGAGTGCACTTCCTGTCTAAAATGCAGCTTTTGGCAGACAGAAGCTGTCCCAAGCAAATAAACATTTGCAATCCCAACTATATCATGGTAATGGGACGTAGCTGATGTGCAACTTACCAAATGTCTTCTGCTGTTTGTTTCCGAAATTTCACCTCAAGCCATACAAGTTTGCAGCTTGAAAGATTGCTTCATGAAGTATTTTTTTTTTTCCTTTCCTGTAAAGTGCAGGAGTGGGACACTTGGAGTCAGACAATTCTATTGCTGCCATAGCAGTTTCCTAAGGCACCAGAGAAAAATGCATTGTATTATCTTGGAATTTCTGTCTGCTTTCGCTTCTCACAGGAATCAATAACCATTAGAATTGCTGGTGGTAGTATCTGCCTAGATAATTCCAGGGCTTTTTCGGAAATCAGAATAGGAAATCCAAAATTGTCATGTTGTAACTTTTTATTTTTCCTTTTTAACTCTAATGAAAACTCAAAGCTTGTCAAGAGAGAAGCAGGATGGAATGGAGGTAACATCTATCCACCTGAACAAATCCAGTATTTAGTATTAGAATAAAAACTACTCAGCTTGAATCATCTCAGATGCACCAAAGTTCTCCCCTCACGTTTCAGAGTGAGGATCACTCGGTAACATCCAGATCCAGCATTCCATTAAAGACAAAAACGATATCTGACTTAAAACAGTGACTTTCATAACCTTTGAAATCTGGTTTGCAGTTCATTTTCTCTGGTAGGTTTTGGAAGCCTGGGTATTACCTGTCAAGTTGTCATAAGTAATTATATGTTTGTTAACTTATTGCACCTAATAAACAACAGGAAATATTCATGATGAATTTTATTTTCCTCTTAAAAAAATATTTAATATCTACTTTGATTAAATATTAAAGCTTTCTTTTGCTGTTACAACCAGACAGAAAATTCCAAATATTTTGCAAACTATTTTGTGCACAGTGTTTTTACTACCTGGTTATTATGCTGGACTTTATTGATTGCCAACACCATTGATCCGGGTAATTTTAGGTGGTCAGGTGGAAGACTGATGGGACTGGCTGTACGATGGCTCAGCAAACTAAAACTGTTTTCATATTGCAAATACCTGAAAATTGGACTTGATGTAGGTAGACAGGACCGCCTGGCCTTGGGGAACAGGTGAAATTACTGCATTTTCCAGTGGACAAAAAGAGATAAAGGGAACTTTTACAGCCAGCAAGATTTTATGTGGCTCCTTGTCTTTGTCTTGCCTTGTTCGGTGCCTGTGCCACAGCAGTGACCAGGGTGTCAGAGAAGGATTTAGAGCAAAACGTGTCTCCCCCAGCTCTGGCAGAGGGGGAGATCTCAGGAGGATGAGAGATCTCAGGATGAGAGGCAGGGGCAGAATCAGCTGTCCAGGTACACCCCGTGCTCGTGGAGCAGTGGTTGGCTGTTGCAGCAGTGGCAAGTGGTTCATCCAACATGGAAAGAGCCTCATTTATCCCACCAGCCAGGCCTGCCTGATAGAGAAATTGTAACTGGTGCGTGTACAGGGGCTGAGGGAGCTCTAACAGCACTGCTGGAACCATCGTGTGATATCCAGGTTGAAATCATTCCATCTTTATCTCACTCTGAGCACAGTTCTCTTCTGTGTGTGAAACTGAAACGTCGAAGTGAGGGAGTGGAGGGAGCATAAACAAAAGAGTGTGGGCACAGTCTGTTGTTTCTTCAGAGGAATTGTGAAGCTGCACAAGGCTGTAGGAAGATGCTCCAAGCAAAACGAGGGGATAAGGGCTTCCAAAAACTTCCCAGTTGGAGTAAGAGCTTCTTTATCTGTGCTGGAAGAAAGAAGCTCCCAGGAGGATTCTCTCATTATCCCATCCTTCTCTATAACAGGGAATAGAGAAGTTGTGGGTGAGTGCTGCTGGCGTGATCCATTAGCAGCGTGTGTGGATCTCAGCAAGGGGTGAGGAAGGAGCTCTGTGCTACAGGAGGAGCTGCAGTGGTTGCAGGTGACACAGAGCAGTGTCACACGTGGAAAGGTGCCCTGCAGTGGTTGCAGGTGATGCAGAGCAGTGTCACACGTGGGGAGCTGCCCTGCAGTGGTTGCAGGTGACACAGAGCAGTGTCACACGTGGGGAGCTGCCCTGCAGTGCCTCCTGTCCCTGGTGCAGGCACAGGGAGATGGCAGCAGTCCCCTGTGCGCTCACAGCTCGTGGGGACCGTGCTCATCCAAACCTGCCAAGTGATCATACAAATACTGTCCCCGTTCTCCATGGCAAACCAGATCTGTGTGTAGGGCCTTTCATTTCTAGAGCTGCTTCTGAAACAGCACTGGAAAACTGGAGTGAGAGCCACAGCGATGCTTCCCCTGTGAGAAAAGTCTGTAGGGGATAAAGGAGTTCCTGCTTGGTTTTCCTCCTTCCCTGTGCTCCGGGGTGCAGCCTCCTGACTGAGCAGCAGCTCCCTGGAATCTGCACCATTTCCACTCTCCCTGTGCATCCTCCCTATTTCCTGATGTTTGTCTTCAGAGTGGGGTCTCTTTAGGTGCAGGGTAGGGGGAACTTTAGGAAGTAAATGGGGCTGGTCTAAAGAAAATCAGCATTAAGTTCTTTGGGTCTTCATTAAAGCCATATCTGAGATTTAGAACATGGTTTCCAGTGTTACTCAAACACTTTTAAGTTTTGTTTCACCTAAATGTACTTTTGCATCCATTTTCTTCATGTCATCACACATTTATTTATTCATTTGTCCACTCTGAATGGACAAATGTTGTATGAAAAACTGGTGTGAAATTCCAAGAAAAACTATTTCTCAAGAAACAGTGTGGTTTTTAATGTCAGCTCCTGGCAGGCTGTCCCATGTGGAATTATTATGGTATCTTAGCACCACAATTGATATGTTTAATAATTTTCATTGTGTGTTTGGGTCCCTTTGATGGCTGATGATTAAAGCAAGATTACAAGGTAGAATACATTTGCTTTTGAACACATGGAAAACACAACCTTCCCTTTCCAGATGCATTCATTTTAACTCTGTTTAACATTCACTAAATCTGTGGTTATTTCTTTTTTTCTTTTGAAATGCACTTATTGTTCTATTTCAAGAATGAATCACATTCCATTGCTACCCCAAAATACAACAAAAAATGGTAAAAATTATTGCCTGCAATCTATTATTACAGGCAATCCAACCTGCCAAAACACAATTGCCATTTAATAAGGTGGTTTTTTGAGGGAAGCCCTGTGAATGCTCCGCATTAACTGAAGTTGCCCACAAATTCTGTATTTAAAAAAAACAATATTCCTTTTAAGCAGCCATAGTTTGTTGTAAATGACAGAAAATCCAATGGCATCTCTCTCCTTTGTCAGTGCTTGCAGTCTCCGTGGGCATTTAGATCACTCTGATGTGAGACCTGGATAATGTGATATTTGTATTAGATATTGTCAAAGGCAGTGTTCAAAGGGCCCTACATTAGAGATGTATTTCGGGAGGAGGAAAATCTTGATACTACTCAAAAGTACTTCAGCAGAGGATTTTTTTTTTTTTTTTAAGTCTTGCGAATGCCACTGTTTCTGTTTTATTACAGAGCAAAAATTTAGGGAGAAAGAAAATGCGAGTCTTGTGTCCTTTACAGCAGTGTGTAAAATTGTCTCACTGGAAACACAACTGGAGAAAAATAAAAGGAGCCACCATCCTGTTCAATGCTCAGTACCAGTGACCAAAAATTCTGCACATTTATTGTAGAAGCAGGGTAATTACAGACATTAACCAGTAATTGCAGGATGTTTTGGTACTGTAAAAAAAAAAGGAAGTGTGAAGGATCAGAAGTCTTCTTCTTTGGACACCACGTTAATCTATTTGATTATATGGACTTTTCACTTGGGGTGGTTGCTCTTAAAGCATTCCAAGTACTGGGAAGTCAGGGAGACAGAAAACCTTTAACTGCTCAGTGTTCTGGCTCCAGCTCCGAAGAACATTAAGGAAAGACATGGGGTCTCGTCTGAAAACATGGCTCCATGTCCAAATAATGCAGCTTTTAAAAGTGCTTTCCATGAAATTCCTTTTTTGGTTCATCTCTTTGAGTTACAGTGAGCATAACACAGCCTGGGCAGGAAACAGCAGAGAAACCAGATTGAGTTCCCTCTGAATTTCTGCTGCTGAGCCTTACTCTGCTGGCAAATAATTTCATACTTTTGTCTGACTTTTTTATCTTTATGCACCGATGAAGGTGTGCAACCCCACACCTTGAAAGATAGAGCAACTCTGTAAAGTTATTTAGCTGGGGGGGGGGAAAAAGTTACCTAAAGCCTACTCCAAATGTGTGCAGCCCTGATGCATTGGTACATTATTGTATGGATTTTGTACCTGACTGTTTTATTCCCTCAAGGGAAATTAATGCTGGATGCTGACTGAACAAATAATTGACACATACTTTTCTCTCCTAAAAGCACACAAAAGAAGTGGGAAGGCCACAAACTCCTTTGAAAGAAACAGCCTTGGAGCCCTGGACTCAGCCACAGGTAGGCTGGAACAGCTTTTCTGATAACTTGGTTTCTGTAGTTCTGTAATCTGCAAAGAAATAATCTGCAAAGAAATGCTGCAACAGGTTGCTCTGTGGTTCTTCTATCACATGTCCAAATGATTTGTTCTGGTTTTTTGGCCGCCCAGATTATTGGTGATCCCCTTTTAGTTGAAGTCTGAGCTTCTTTCTAAGTGAGAAATGCCACCATTATCTTGCCTTCAGCTTGTGTTTCATATCTGCTTAAAAATTTTGCAGAACTTGACAAAACAAAACTACTTGGGTAGTTTTATTGCTGTGTCAATAAACTGTGAGCATCTGGTGTAGAAATGAAGTGGTGGAAGTTTGTCATTTTGAGAGGAAAGTTTGAGAGATCAGCCTTTTGCTTCATGAGGACTTAATCAAGAATAAAACAATTAATCATGCAAAAAGGAATAAAGAAATGTGGACATTAATATTCAATCTTTCTTAACACAGAGTGGGTTTGAATATTTTGGCCTTTGTAGTCACTTGATCAAATTGTTTATGATAAATGTTTTATGTGCAGGATTTCAGAGCCACTTTTGCTGTTAATTCCCTGTGTACCAGTGTCCTGCACTGCACATGGAATCTGTGGCTTCAGAGGTGACGTGAGGGAATGAAGAAGCAGTGAAATATGAAATCCTAGAAGTCAGGTTTGTTCTAGAGGCCTCCTTACTCCCAAAGCTTGTGGCAAATACAGCGCAGGAATTTAGGTGCAGAAATGGAAAAGCCCTCACACCTCTGTTGCTGCTACCTCTGTTCAAGCCTGAGTGCACTTTCCTTTATGAGGTGCAAGGTTGACCATGCAGGATTCCCTGGGACAGTCTGTAGAGCTGATTAAAGCATAGAAGAAGTTTTAAAACACAGAAGAAGAAGACAAATTCTTCTGGTAAATTCTTCCCTGCAGTCACAGATTCGTGCTGTTTATGTTTGTGCATGCAGAGAGGAGCTGGCTACCTGCAATGTGCAACCCTTGTGTTGTGGGGGAGTCCCTGCGCTGCTGCTCTCCACAGCTCAGGATTTTCCCTGTTTCCCCAGTAAAAGGTGCAGAGTGTGTCCTGTTTGCAGCCCCTGCATGGCCAAACCTCCCAACCCCTCCGTCCAGGCGGCTGCTGATCACAGCAGTGAAGCCCCATGGTCTGTGTGCAGTCAGTGATGCTGCTGTGCAGCCCTGCGGGGCTGGCCCTGCTCCTCAGGCACCAGCAGACATCAGCTCCTTGTGTGCAGGGGCAAACGGGGCAAACTGTCCCTGCCAGCAGCTCCTGAACAGCTGATGGGGCATTGAGGGAGAGATGGTGGGCTCCTCCTGTTTCCTCACCTACAGCAGGAGCTTGGAGATGGGGCTGGAGTTTGGATTCTTGGCACAGAAGAGAACATTTTGGCTTCCAAGTTGAGAGAGGAGTTGTTGAAGCAGCTTGATCTGTGGTTGTCATTTAGTGGGGCACTGGTGCACGGCCGTGGGTGACAGAGGTGGATTTTGCAGCCCCTTTTCCCTGGTGGCTTGTATGACTGTTGCCAGCAGTCCTGTCAAAGGAATATTCCATTGCCCTGTCCCAGTGCAGATGGGAATCATTGTTCCTGCTGACCATACAGACCATCACCACGTTGTCTGATTGCTTCTGGAAGCTGCATTTGCCACAGCTTTACTTAATAACCACAAAGATTAAAATTCATAAAATATTTTTGGCATTCTTATTTATTATTGATTTTTTAAAAGTCTGCTTTTTTTAAAACAAATACATACAAAGAAGCTACCACTAGTATGCTTTTTTATTTCTTGGAGAGAAGGAATGTAATCAACAAAAAGTGCTGGGACCATTATTGTAGCAGAAAATTAAATTAGTTGTTAATTCTTTCATGGATGTAATTCTGGCCACTGCAAATCCCTCCTTAGGTATTTTGTATAAAGTGAGTAAAAATTCATGGCATGGATAAAAGCTTTGTCTATTTTATGAGCAACAGGCAAATGATCCAAATGGTGCTCATAAAGCAAATGGTTCCCAACTCCAAAAGGAGGAGAAATGTATTTAAAAGCTGCTGGAATGAACCATGAGTCCAGCCAGTTCCTCTGCACAAAAAGGTGTTTTATTTCCATGGAAGTTTTTTGAATCCCCCACGCCGCACACAAGGGACACTCGCTGCTTCTGTCTAGTTAATATAATAAAAATAAAAACCCTCTGTGTGTGCCTGGGCTGCTCGGAGCTGCTGCGGGATGTGTTCTGTCGGCAGAGGGGGAATGGAGCAGCCGGGAGCAGTCTGTGTGCGGGGCCAAAGGGGCAGCGGAGCAGAAAGAGCCACATCTGGCCCCGAGACCAGGCAGTGACGAGCTGGTGCCCATTAAAAGCTGGGCAATTCCCCCCAGAGGTCACAGCCTGGGGACAGCAGGGACGGGGCCTGGCGTGCCCAGGGAGGGGGGATTGGTGCTGCCATGGCTCCCACCTGCCCCCTTTGCTCAAGGTTTGACCCTGGAAGCAGCCAGGTTGCTGGGAATTCTGCAACAGCTCTAATTCTGCAATTAGACAAAAATCTAAGAGCTGTAGTGCTTGGTCAGGCTTGTTTCTTCTCCTGTGTGGTGGGGTTTTTGTTCTTGGGTTTACAGTTGAGTTTTTTAGGGGTTTTTGGTTGTGCTTTAGTAAGTTCACAGAGCACCACGACGTTGACATTGTGGGAATTCTTTTTTCATGGCCGTGCCTTTTAACTTGTAGTTCTCTGCATCTTCTTCTGCAAACTCAGTGAATGGAAACTGATGTTACTGCCTGGAAAATAAAGTATGAGAGGCTTGTTCCGATAAATTTGGGACAAGACCTTTGCAGATAAGGAACATGTGTGGGAGTGGTTGCCCAAATAGACTTGTCATTGGTTTACAAGCTTTATTTAAATGCTAAATACCATGTTTTCCTGTGGTTATGTTTTTTGCTGCTTTGCCTGATTCAACATTTAGCTGATAAACCCTGTCAAGGCTGTTCAGAGCTACTGTGGTTAAGATTATGTATTTATAGCCTCTATATTTACAGTCCGTTATAAACAGGACAGTGTAAAATCAAAGTAATCTGTGGTTGTTTAACTCTTTGAATTTTGTGCTGAATTTTGTGTGGCAATGACATGAAATAACATTGGTCACCACGATTCTGAAATAGAAACAAATTCTTTCTCCTAGACTTTGGTGGGGAGGGGTTTGGTCTTTTCTCTCAGGTAACAACTGGCTGATGAGAGGAAACGGCCTAAAGGTTTGCCAAGGTTTAGATGAGATATTGAGAGGAAATATTTCTTAACTGAAAACACTGGAATTGGGCTGCCCAGGGAGATGGTGGGATCACCACTCCTGGAAGTGTTCAAAGGGTTTTTTGTGGCACCTGGGACAGGGTTCAGTGGAGCCCACAGCAGTGCTGGGTTCATGGTTGGGCACAAGGATCTGAGAGGGCTTCTCCAGCCGTAACAACTCCAGGATTCTGTCATTGCTGGGAAAAGATGAATCTGGAAAGAGATTTACCACAGCAGGGATTTACCACGGTAAGGGAAGGAACAATGCTCAAGTTTACACAGCTTGAAACTGCAGTAGTGGCAAACAGTGAGGTTTGCCAGCATGACAGGTACAACAGAAGTCCCACTCTTCAGTGGCAGAATATTTCTGGTTTTTTTTTCTCGTGACTCCTACATGCCTGTCTATTATATGTCTCTCTGAAACACTTCATACAAGTGGTTCCTAGGGGTGTTCAACAGGATAAAATGTGAGAAGGTGGTGTTAGTGCTGTAGCTTTTTATTTGTTTATTAATTGTAAGTACTCCAAGTGCTTTTAGTCACTGAAGATAATGGCTAAAAAGCCAGGATACAGCTGCATTAATCTTCCTGGCCCAAATGTAGCATAATTACTTTAATGAACACATTAATTTATCCCCTCTCCTCATGCTCTTCCTCCTTCACAGTTCACGCTGTCAGGGGAAGCTGAGACAGTGCTGACCCTCTCCTCGAAGTTCTCTGGGAGGGTTGAGGGTGTGAGGACGATGATTTGCACACTTGTGTGTTAGAATAAACCCCATCTCACACCAGCAGGGCTTTCTGACCACCTGCTGTAGAGGTGGGGCATTGCCACAACCCCGAGCATCACAAGCAAGAGCAATAAAACACAGGCCAAGTGCAACCTTTTGTCTCTCCAAAGCAGAAGAGGATTCTTCTGAGTCTATAGTTTTATTTTCCCTTTATTTGCGTGCAGAGCACAGTCCGTTTTTATTTTTATATATATTTTTTTTTATTTTATTTTATTTTTTTTTTTAAGCAAAATTACTTTTTCTGGAAAGGCAAAACCACTCAGACTCAAATCTAATTACAAATGATAGAGTGTAGGGTTTTGGTGGGTTTTTTTTTTCGCTCAATTTTAAAGAATCGCTTTATAATCTTGGAACAGTGGATAACAACATCACTAATCCAATATTTTAGCAGTAAATACGTTTGATGATGGGAATTGCTACACTAATCTTATATCCCTCCACAGTACAGTTAAGAAATCCACAGGGGGTTTTACTAATCACTTTTTGTAAAGTAAATCAAGTCATGTAATTCTCGCTCCCTCTAAACGCCCGGCGATGCAGAGCCATGTGCAGCACTTTTTGTTCTTTTCATCGGTTCCGAACCCTGATCTGCAGCCAGGCTTTCCTCTGAGTGTTTCTGGAGAGAAAAGTCCCCAAGCACCCTCTGACAGAGGTGTCTTTTTAGGGGAGCTGGCAATTCACCTTGTTCCCCTCCCCTGCCGTGCTGGGAAGGGTTGGAGTGAGTCCACCTCCTGCTCACAGGCAAAAAGCTGCCAATAACAAATATAACCCAACCACTTCTGCTACTCCACTCCTGATGCATGTGCTGGAGGGTACTTATTTAGGCACTAATTTTATTGACAAGTGAGATATATTGCAATATGGCTTGTGGTTTGATCTTGGCTGTAAAAAACACTCAAAATTAAAATAGGTTGTTTTTCTTTTTTTTCTAAATTAGAGTGTTTTAAATTAGCAATAAATATTAGCAACTGCGGCTAAATATTTGAAGAGAAGCAATTAATAAGAATTCTGTGCATATTTTGTTCTCACAGTTCACGGGTACTGAACTATTGTTGATGAAGCCCTGGTGAGCTCTGTTTGCTTAGGTCACAGCTTGAGCCTTTAGGACTCAAAACCAGTCAAACTCAGAATGAAAACAAAGCTTTATTCCTGGCTTGGTGTCTCCAGTACCAACTAGTCACCTAAACAGATCTACACAGTCTCTTCACACCCAGGTTATATTCAGTATTTAGAATCTGTGTGCTCAAAATATTCCCTTTTTATTTGGTGCCTTAGTAAATTCAAATATTCCTTGAATATATTTCTAATTTAATGGATCTTCAATTGTAATCCTGAGTGCTGGCACAAAAGACTTGGTAAATTTAAAAGAAACAGTAATAAAAGACCAGATCAGAGTAGGAGGTGTGGGGATTCTCAATGCAATTAGAATTGCCTGCATAAATATCTGGACAGTTTTTGAGCACTCCAGTCTAAAACCTGATCCTTTATCTCTTCAAATGGAGGCCTCCCAAGCTTGAAGCCAGCTGGAGGCAGTTTTGGTCTGGTTTGAGTATCTGCAGGAATGAAACACCATTTTATTAAGAGACTTAAGAGAAAAAAAACACTAATTATTCCTGACCTCCTGAACAAATAATGTATCCAGAAACCAGGGAACAGTTCTGAAGGTGACTCAGTGGAAAGGCAGTTTATGGAGTGGAAAAGGGGCATTAACAATTTCTTGTCTATTGATAGTTTGCCCTGCTTCCAGTTCCAGTTAATATGGAACAGAACACCACCAGCACGCCACATAGAAACCAGTATATCAGCCTCTAGTAGGCCACTGGGAGTAGTCAACTGTAAAATAAAAAAAGTAATTATAAGATGTTTGCAAATAAAATCTTAATTCTAATTAAATCAAGACCTTGCAGCGGAGCAGGGTTGCTGAGGTTACCTGGCCAACAGGAAGAACTATTTGTATTAATCTGGTAAGATTTCAGACAGACTTTATGTATATATAAAATATTATTTTATTTTATTATTACGTATAAATAAAATATAAAATATTTTTTCAAGATGCAGTTTCTCCGTAGTGCATGGGCACTGGAGGTTAGTCACTGATGTAGCTGAGAAGTCACTCAGAGAACATAAGGAGAGAAAGAAGCAGGCTCTCGGCGCTGTGAGCACTGAATTTGCTATTGATTTCAGCAGGGGAGACTATTAGAAAAGCAGAAAATAATTCCCATTTCATTTAAGTTTATCTGTCTGTTTTCCAGACCGGCTCATGATCCTATGATAAAAAACCTCTCAATCTGAGCCAATGTAGGGTTCTCTCACGAGTTAATTAAAGGCAGGGAGGCCTCCCCAGGCAGTGTCCATGGTGTGCTGGGGCCAGCAGCAGCAGGAGCCGGGAGCTCTGGGCTTGGATCTCCCACGACAGGCACTGGGTGTGCTCCTCTCCGTCACTGCTCCTGTGCTCTCACAGCCCAAACTCACAGGCAGAACTGCTCAATGGAAAATTAGGCTACAGCAGAGGCTTCAGGTCCTCACTACCTTGAAGTATTTAAATTATGTCTAAGTGGTTCACCTTGTAGAGTAGCTTCTCCTCTTTTGTCTGCCGTGACAGCGATGTTGTCTGCCTAATTCCTTCGGCTCACGCTGTTAAATCTGTTCTTTCCTCTTGCTGCTGACATGTCAGCGTTGCTGTTACAGGCTCGAACAGCAGAGCAAAGAGGGAAGAGCTGGTGGGAGGAGCAGGGAGCTCAGCTGCAGAGCATCACCTGGACACTCAGGCCAGCATATGTGACAGCACAGAAACCTCCTTCTCATGAGAAAATCAAGATAAGGTGTCCAGAGCTCCCT
The DNA here is from genome assembly GCA_013397795.1 of Orthonyx spaldingii. Lineage (NCBI taxonomy): Eukaryota > Metazoa > Chordata > Aves > Passeriformes > Orthonychidae > Orthonyx > Orthonyx spaldingii. The sequence goes on from VZTJ01003855.1 coordinate 222,754, forward strand.
TGGAACAGGCAGGAATGCCTGTGGCCAATCAGCCCCAGGGGGCAGAGGGCTGTGGCCAATCCCAGTAAGCGCTCCTTTTGTATATAAAGCTGCATTTAAATAAATAATTCCCTTTTCTTGGCAATCGCTCTTGTGTGCCTCTGTTTCGACATTGGCTCAGCAGCGACAAGCGTGCATGAAAGAGGTGCCCCCAGAGAGCCCCTGTCAGCGAGCATCAGCTGGGGCTGCAGGCAGGGAGCTGCGCTGCGCAGAGCAGGCAGGGCATTCCCTCTCCTGTTCCTCAGCTGAGCTGGAGGAGATGGGCACTCAGCAGTGAAACTCCCAGTGACAGTGTTTAGAAAGGGCAGCTAGGGCAGCTACTCCTTCAGCTTTGGGCATGCACGAAGCTCTGTCTGAGTGAATCCCTTGGGCCTGCTTTCAGAAAACGCAGGTGAGATCTGTGAGGTGTTAGTTACCCGTGGGGATGCTCAGCATGGCTCTCCTCCCCACGGTATTTCTTCTGCCCTCAGCCCTTTTGTCAAGGGAGCAGAGCCATCCTCATTATTTAGGAGAAAGCTCCGAGTATCAACATCATTAAGTTGCATTGGACTGTGACTTCCCTGCTCTGAGCTGTGCTCAACATAAATCTTCAAATGGAAAGCATTAACGAGCTGTGATCCATTGGGGTGTCCATGTTCCAGTGCCCATTTTCCAGTGCCCACTGGGCTGTCACTGGCAGCACTGGGAAGCAGGAGCTGTGCATGGGAACAGATCCATCCTCCTCACTGCCCCTCAGCTGTAGGGATTTATGCCTCTGGGAGGGAGAGGAGCAGCCTGAAAAGCCTTTGGAAAACAGGAACGTAATAAAATCTCTCTGGTGTGGTGTTTTAAATCTTAAAAATGGTATTGGCTCCCGTGTGGACCTTGGCATGGAGAGTGTTTAAGGGAAAGCTTTGGGAAATTTTGGGTTTTCAATTCTCAGTTGATCTCCTGAGGTTTTCCATCCCACACTGTGTTTAGGAAACTTGTAACCATCTTTTCTTGGTGGTGGAGTTTTTGGTTGGTTGGTTGGCTTTTCTTAAGTGTAAACTTTTACAATGTAGAGTAAGAACGTTGTCTTAATTCCTGATGAATTAGCAACACAAATTTGTCTTTCTGGATAGCAAACACAGCCATAAAGTCTTGTCCCAGGCAATGACAGAAGGAGGCACTAAGTTCATCGTGTGAGCTCTTCACCTGCAGAGGTTCACCCCAGCGGTGATTCTGTAACACTGGATATTTTACTATTGGTCACACAGGATGAAGGCTGAAACTCAGTGCTGGGGGACAAAGTATTCATAAATGCCATTAATGCACACCCAAACTCTCTCTCATACATCTTCAGTGTTGAAAAGAGATTTTGACTGAATTTAGTTGAGTGAAATGTGGGATTTCACCAGTCCATTAAGTTACATGATTATTGTGTCTGTAGTGGAGACGGTGGCTCTGGGTTGCCAGGTCGCTCACCCTCTCAGGCAGCTCCTCATCTGGAAATCAGTTGTTTTGATATTTTATGGTCTGATTAATTTTTTGGCTGAAAATTGTTGCGTATAAAGCAGCTACACTCCAACTCGGTGCCCCAGTGCCTCGAAGGTAATGGGTATTATGGACTCATTCGAAGCTCAAATGAGATTAACACCACTGCTCTCTCCATCTGCCTTTGAGAAAGAATCCAATAAAACACGGGCATGTGAGGGAGATTATCAGAGTCAGCATTTGCAGCGTGTTTCAGCTCCTGCAAGGAGACAGGAACCCTCTCAGAGGGTGCAGGTGCTGCTGTGCCACTCAGGGTGCCCCTGTTGAGCCCTTTTAGCCCAGGGCAGCTCAGCCCTTTAAAATGGACATTTCTCACTCCTCAGACGGTGCCTCATGAGGTCACTGGGCAGCAAAGCTGCACGGGGCTTCTTGCTAAGGTTGTATTGGTTTTCCTCCCCTAAAAGGGATTTTAAATCAGAGAAGTGGTGAAAAATAAGAGGTGCTGTGGAGACTTTGCCTATTCTGGTGGTTTTTGATTGCAGATTGTGATGCTGAGCTGGGAATGTCAGACCCCAGCCTGGCCACGAGGCTCCCCTGCCCTGCTCTGCATCCAGGTGTCTCTGCCATGTGTAGGGACACAAGAGTGCCCTCTCATAATAGCATCTTCCTCCAGATCTCTTTTCCTACTTCGTGTTGTCCCATTTCATATTTCTGCAAAGCAGGAGCAGTTACTGACTTTCAGGCCATAGGAGTTCAAACCATTCCTGTCCCTGTGACTGAGGGACATTTGGGGCCATTCCTGTCCCTGTGACTGAGCCTGCCTCTGTCGCTGCCCAGCAGCACAAGTTTGTGTCACAGCTGGAGGCAAATTATAGGGAGCCTCAAAAAGATGCTGGCCTGGGCTCAGTTGCCACTGAGATGATGTCTCCAGCCTGCATTCTGCCTGCTTGGAACTGAGGGACACAGATGAACAGCAGAATCTATGTGCTGACTCAAAATATGCTTGATATAGAATTTTATAATGCAGTATTTGTCTTTTCTTAGAAAATGAAATATTTTTGTTTGGCAGCCAGCTCTGCCTTGAAGATGGAAGGGAGTTTTTCGGTGTATTTATCATTCTTTCTATGGGTGAACTTCTTCACTTGGAAGGCTCCTATGACATTCTTCCATGCTGTTATGAATGCAAACTGGGGTTTGCTGGAATTTAAAAAAACTGGTTCTAATTTAGTTGTTTAGTATGTTAGATTAGGGAAAATGCCATCAGAAAAGGATGCCAGGCTCCAGACAGGAGATGTTGGTGCTTCAGATCAACATCTGTAGTTTAGAAAATGATTACCAAAACCTTACATTTTGGCTTTGGTTTGAAATGCCTGTGTGCTTTCCCAAACACCACAATTAATTCTTGTGCATTGTGCTGTTTTTCTCACTCGAACAGATACTAGAAGCTTCTCAGACTCAGAGGATTAATGTTGCAAACACTCTGACAGTGGTTGGTGTTTGTAGTAGAATTCATCATCCCTGAGAAGATGCATATTCTACTGCTTTGTTTTGAAATCCATAAATTTCCACGGTACTTTGTAATGCCCTGAATTTCACTATACATCTGCAATACAGATGGTGTAAACTATGAACCGAGGCAGAAATTGCACTTTGCTTTATTTGTCATGCCCTCTATTTGTGCTGCTGTTCTCCCTCCGGATTTTATCCTGAATTCCTCTTCACTCTCCAGCAAAGATTCACATTAAATACTCAAGTTGCCACCAGTTTTTGGAAACTTTCTCTGCCAGGCTGCCCACAGTCAGTTATTGCCGTGGGCAGGATTAGTTCAAGGAGCTTGTTTGTTACAGTTAAAGGTTTTCAAGGCAATGCCATCCTAATCTGAAATACTATTACCAAATTAATTGATTACTGATTACCAAAATACTTGCAATGTGGGGATATTTTTGGTACTGGGCTGTTTATCTGGTAATATGTCATACTTACATTTTTACTCCCTGAATTTCTGTAGTTATTTCCGTGTAAGAAAACCTGGTCTTCACAGTGATCCTCTGTCACGTTCAAATTTTCTCCTTCCCAAGTTTTATTTTTGGATATTGACGATCATTTACAGAATCTGTTAGGTTGGAGAAGTTCTCTGTGCTCATCAAGTCCAAGATGCATGAAATCCTTGCCATCCACAGTGGATCCTTGTGTTTTGTATGTGCAGATTTGATGCCCCTGCTGAGCAGCCTGCCTGGGACGAGGCACTCAGGTCTCAGCGAGAACAACGCTCTCGCTTCTTTGGAATTCTGATTGCTTTTTCTTTAACTGCTGTCATGTGTGTGCCTAACACACAGATCTCTGTCTATTTAACTAAAAGTAAGGATGCTTTATGATCTGTTTCATTCTTTCTGTTTCAGGATTTACAAGTGTTGTGACTTGGAAATATCTGAACTTTTTTTTTTTTT
>VZTJ01003855.1:226702-253008 GCA_013397795.1 Orthonyx spaldingii
TTTTTTTTTTTTTGGTGAGGAGAAGCAGTGAGAGAGGAACGAGTTTGCTGGCTTCCTTTTCTCAGAACACAGCTAAAACACTCGGCTTCTGGGCTTGGCAGCTTTACAGCAACTTGATAAAATAAAAATAATCGTGCCATCACTATTTTATCTTCCTTCTCTCAGATGTGCTTCCTTCAGAATTGCTTCTTTCTTTCATATGTGTGGCACTGTGCTCAGCAGCGTGGCAGGCTGTTCACAGGCTCTGCCAAGCTGAGGATTTGAGAGAAAGTAAACAACTCGGTTGGAAACACGGATAGCAAGGCTTGTGTAGGCTCTAAGAAGCAGAGAGATGCTGCTGTATTATACAAGAGTTCACTTAATGGAAAATTGCTGTTTTCCCCTTGGAAGGAATGAGTCTCTCTTGCTGGCCATTGTAAAACAAGCCAGCCGTGCCCAACACTCCGGGCAGGCAACTTCTCTATCAAGTTTTTTATAGCACTCATCCTGATTGAGGGAAAAAAAAAGATTTTTGGCCTTCAGTTAGAAGATAAAACAATATTCATAAGGAATAAAGCCACATGTTAGAACCTAGAGAGAGAGCTGATAGAAGGAGATGGGAAATACCCGTGGGAGCTGCAAGATGGGCAGGAATTGAAGGAGGCCTTTCCTTTATGTAAAATAGTTTTTCCTCACATATTCCTCAAATATTAGTTTCCTTGCAAGTGATGTTTATTCCATCAGCTACGAATCCATTAGTGATGCTTTCCTCTAGCAGGTTTTAGATTTTGCAAACAGGCATGATTTAACTCAGCTGCTTCTCAAGTCATTTGTGTATCACTCCCACCCTCCCCAAACAGCAGGGAGATGAGAGACAGATCCTCATTATCTTCCTAGAGAGGAGGTGGGGCTTAACTTTTAAGAAACATCTCAAAAACATTGTCCAGTACAGCTTTCCTGAGGAATCACTGTTGGAGGATTTCTCTCCTCTTCTGTGCAGTTCCTGTGCAGGCTCCAACTCCCTGTTCCATGTCGCCACAATCTGAGAGAGAAGAAGCTCAGAATACACCCCAGAATTATTACATTTTTTCTTTTTTTTTTGTTTTTTTTTTTTCATTTTTAAGTTAGCCTCTAGCTTTACTAGGCCCTGAGACATCTCTGTTAATTTAAGGGATTGCAGGTAACTCATGCTGCATTAATTCATCCCTCTTGGAAGCACACTTAGGCCTTCAGGGATAGGTTTTCACTGAAAGACCTTAACAGAAGTTGCTACCATTATCTTTTTTCCAATGATATCTCCTTGCTTTAGGAACACAGGAATGTGTCTGACATTTAACCTAGTGTGTATCACTTGCACTCAGAGATCAGAATTATTGGACTTAAATAGGTGGCTGTTATAATTTCCAACTTTCTGGAGAGGAAAAAGTCCTGTTCCACTTTTTGTAGTGTCTTGAGAGATGATGTTTTTAAATTATGCGAGCCAGGAACATCTTAAATGTGTTTTAATAACTACCAAAACATTTATAAAGGTCCTTACTCAGTGATCTTCCTTCTCCAAATACACCAAAGCCCCTGGGAAGGGGAGGGAAGGGAAGGGAAGGGAAGGGAAGGGAAGGGAAAGGAAGGGAAAGGAAGGGAAAGGAAGGGAAAGGAAGGGAAAGGAAGGGAAAGGAAGGGAAAGGAAGGGAAAGGAAGGGAAAGGAAGGGAAGAGATGAAGAATGAAGAGGAGGTACAGACCAGCTTTTTTGTGATGTTGTAGCAGAAACAGGGCAAAGCTGTGTTGCTTCATGGGAACACACAGAACAATGGATCCAGCAGAAGACCAAACAAACAGGGCTGCAGAAAATAAATGCCTCTGAATTAGTCTGTTTAGCCATGATAGATGCCTTGTCAACCTGCTGCACCTAAAAGCTAAATACATGAGTTGGAGAGGGAAAAAAAAGCCAATTGAACAAAATCAATCATTGGGGTGTAGGCTATTAAATGTTGACAAGTGGTAAAGGCTGGTTATACTGCTCTAAAACTTTGGGGGATAGCAAAGCACCTCTGAGTAAACTTAGACTCTTTAAATCAAAAATGAAAGTTCGTTGTTTTTTTTTCGTGGCATGCTATGTCAGGGGCCAGTGTTCTCAGAGACTGCTACACAGTGTGAAATTACTGGTTTACTCAGTTCTTTGTATTTCTGACCTTGAGATCTGGATCATTACAGTTGATGCCCCTGACAGAATTGCAGAGTTCAGAAAGGATCAAGGTTCTGTAACAATAAAAATCTGGGGTTTTTTTAGTTAAATAACGAGCAATAATGTTAACACAGAGTGGAAGCCAGGTAACTGATTAATTGCATTCTGTAGGGAACGGTGCACAGAAAGGCCACACAGCTTCTCCATTCGTTTTCCTTCTACAGCCAAAGAATTTGCCACACAATTGCAGGGAAATGCAAACTGAAGTCCTAAGGAGACAATGTATCAGACTCCTTGGAATCGCTTTCTTAAAACAACAAAGCTTCCATTGATTTCTACTTCCCCAGTATGTTTTAGACTGTAAGGTTTAAATTGTTTAAATTTGTATAGAAAAGAGGGAGAACACACGGGGTGTGTTAACAGTGTGGAGACACGGGGCTCCCATTGCCTGTTTCCTCGAGCATTGATCTGGCTGTGTTATTTGGTGGTTCTGCCACTTCCCAGGGGCTCGGGACTGATGAGCAGCGTTTGCTGGATGAATGAAAAGGAGCTGGTGACCAAATTTGACTGTGGCAGCCCGCTGTCCTCTCGTCAATGCCGAGGAAACGCACTTCTCACGCCAGTCAGTGTTAGAATAAACCAAGGGGTGCAGGTGATGAACAGCAGTCATCTCTTCAAGGCTTCACTCACTAGATCTACCAGGAAGAAACAGAAAAAGAGTAAAAAACTGATGTGTCCAACCCTGACTGTTGGCGAGTTTTTCAAAAAGATGATTTCATCTCCCTTGTAATTTGTGTCCTCTGCTGTTTTTCCTCTGAGGTGCAGTGCTGGGGTACCATGACATACCTGAGCCTTTGCCACTGCTCTTGTGGCAGGGCTGTGCTGAACGAAACAGCAGCTCTGGGATCCTGAAGGGAATCTGCTCTGGGTCCCTTCTAAGGCTCTTCTGATCTTTGGGTCAGGTTTTACAAGGCAAGGGCAGGTGGGTGTATAAAGTACTTGGTTAAATCATTACTTCAGTATTCTTCTGGAAGTCCTTCTGGCAGGGTGTTTACCTCAGAGTTAGCCACAGTTTCCTGACACAAAGAAGAAATTGCCTCCAAATAAACCCCACTGGAAACGATCAATCTTCCATAGCAGCAGTGAGCTACTGGAACAGAGAGCAAAAAGTTATATTGTTATGTTTTATATGGCCTATTACTGACTCCCAGGCATGGCTGCAGGGGAGTCAAGGCTTCTCTGTGCAGTGGAAGGAACTAAATGTGAAACTGCTAATTAGGCCCAGACAAAATTAATTTTATGGCGTGTTTCCTATAGGTAACATCCCATGGCCGTGGCAGATTTTATGGGGAAATTAAGGCCGGATGAAGAAATGGCACTGCTGTTGTGCTTTTGGTGGTTTTCCTTGGAAACAAGTAACAGAATATTCTGTTGTAACCTTACCTGCTCCAACGGAGCATGAGGCAGACGGAATTTTTCAAGTGGTAGTTGTGGTTGTAAGGGTTTCCCAATTTAATTGTAGTTGCTGGTGAAGTTAGCAAGGAGGTGCAGAAATGCAGATGCCTTTTGCCTCTGTTACCTGTCAGAGCCCGTTTATTGAAGATCTTGTTAGTAAAGCTGTGGTTCCAAAGGCAAATTCAAGGCACCGAGTGGGACAAAGGCCTGCGGGGAGGGGGCACAAGAGAGCAGCCCATGGCAGGAGGGGAGTGCTGGGTCTCCAGAAATCCTTCCCTGAAATGTCGGTCTGTGTCACCCACAAGCATTTGCAATCTCTCTGTGTTGAATGCACCTTTAAAGTTACTTCAAAACAAAGAATTTCTAAGCTTGTAATTGGATTTTGTATTTGTTTGTTTGTCCTTCTTCTGTTAGTTGCCTCCTTGATGAAATTTTGTTTTCTTATACTAATTGTTGTTCAAGGAACCCAGATTAGATTTTCTTCTTATAATGACTTTGGAGATGCAAAAGAGTAGGGAGACTCAAAATGTTTCAGGAAGGCAAAGACAACTGGAACTATAGAAATTCCGTAAATTTGTCCAGAATTTTAAGTCTACGTTCTTTAAATTCAGGGAACTGGAAAAGTTTAAGGGTTTGTTTTACTGGTAAAATCTTTTACTTTAAAATAGATCCTTGATGTCATGCATGAGATAAATCATAGCAGGGGTTGTTTTGACACTCTGGAGTGTTGTTATATTATGCACTGGTTTCCCAAGAGATCTTAAAATTTAACAAGCAGAGGCCAGTGTGAGTAATGAAATGAGGCAGCAGTGTAGCCATTTCAATTACACTTTTATTACACAGCCATTCTTCCCACAGCGCTTTATACTTTCTGCAAAGCTTACCAGAGGATGAAGTGCTCCAAGTGAGGGAAGGGGAGCTCTGATTTTCTGACTAAGTGGGCAGTGTGATTTCAACCTGCTCTGACAGCAGGGCTGGGGCTGGAGCAGTTTGGAGAGAAGGGATGCTCAGCTCTGGCTGAGACACTGCTCAGAGAATTGTAATATCTGATAATTATTAATATTGTTAGGAACAGAGGTTTAGGTTTCTCTGGTTTGTTTTGAAGATGATGTTTCATGTCTATGGCTAACAGTGATTATTTTTTTTTCCCCCTCCCCAGTAGGCCACTACAACAGCTTTAATATTAATCATGTTCCTTATCTTTTTTCACTGATTATCTCTTAGTTATCTGCTTGTACTCTGAATTGTTCCTGAATGTTTGTTTCTAATACAGCCTATCATCTAGAAAGGCTATTAAAATTTTTGAAGAGTTCTAATGTAAATTGTGCTGTAGATTATGAACATAAATTCTCTTTTCATGCACAGACAGCAACAAGCCTGTTATTATATGTATAAATACACAGTTAAACATCTGAAAGTTTAACCCATCCTTCTCATTTATTCCATTTTAGGGAGCAATTTGAAGTTATCACAAGGGATTATATTAAAATGACTTTCCATTTAGGGCTGCAATAACAGCACCGAGTGTGGGAACTCCTCTTGGGTTACTCAGGACATTAAACAGCTTTTGTTTCTGGAGCAGATTTACTTGGTGGCCTCTGCTTGCTGTAGGGTGTGTGCCTAAGGGTGACATCTCCTGTGTCCACCCTGCTGAACGAGTGACAGTGCATGTGGCACCGAGGGTTCCCTGGGCTCAGGGAATTTGGGCAATGCAGGGATCACTCCTGCTCCCCTCCCGGGGAACTGCTGCCCACACCCCGGGCAGCCTGGGGCTGTTGGGGTTATTGAATTCCCATCAGAATATTCCCATTTAATAACACCGGCTCTCATTCTAACACAGTGTTATTAGAAATCTCCCTCAATGTCTAAGATAATTGTTAATTTAGAGCACTTGTGTCTTTCTGAGATTAGCGAGAAGGGAATCTATTTTTTCTCCGTTTACCAGCAGCCCTGTTAAACCCTCTCGCTGAATGGAAAGCGATTACAGCTCTCAACTGACAAGCTACAATTTTTTCAATTCCTGAAATGTCGTTTATAATAACAGCAATGACTAGCACAGCACACCTACAATATCTGTGTTGTGAGGGAACTCTGATTAGAATTTCAGCTGGTACCAAGGGGGGAGTGTTTTTTGCAGAAGGAGGCAGTTAGGCTGCTATTCATGTCCACAGCTACTCTGGCTAGCAACGGGTATTCACATTTCTTCTAAAAAATAAAAATAAAAATTTGACAGTATAAATGCAAACTGCCTCCACTGATGGAATATTATTAAATTCCTCTGATTAGAAACAGATGTGCAACATTTGCCCCTTGCAGAAAGCATTGCCAGGCTGTGGTGCAGCGAGACCACATGGGGGAAATTCAATTTTAGAAAATGCAAAGGAAAAATTATTTTTTTCCTCTATTTGCTATTTCTGCTCTGAGGCAAAAATAAAAAAGTTAAAAAGGCTGACAGATGTAGCGTTTGAGAGCAGAGCTGCATTTCTTTGCCTGTCTTAGGCAGGTTTTTTGTTTCCTTTTTAACTAGCCCATGTTAACAAAACTAAATGTGCTGGAATGTGCTGGAGCTCATGGTGCAGGTGGGATGGTTCTGGTATAGGAGTAGCACTCTGAAATTCAGGAAGCTGATGAGCTGCATGCTCTAAACTTCCTGCAGTGTGTTGAGACCTCACAGGGCTCACCCCATGTCCCGACACTGCTTTTATTGCACCTGCACACCCTAAACCAACCCCAGCAGCTGCTGGGAGAGCCCTACGAGGCTGAGTGTTGGCTCAGCAGTGGCTCCTCTTCTGTTCCCTGTAACTGCACAGACTTTAATAATTGTTGGGCACTCTTATTTCCCCTTGTAACATCTGTGAGCCGGAATTGGCCACTTGTCACTGTTGAGCCGATGTCGAAACAAGAGGCACATGAGATGAGATTGCTGAGAAAAGGGCATTATTTATTTAAATGCAGTTTTTATATACAAAATGAACGCTTACTGGGATTGGCCACAGCCGTCCGCTCCCTGGGGCTGGTTGGCCATAGACATTCCCGCCTGTTCCCGAGGAGCTCTGAACATCTTGTTTACCATAAATAGATAGATTTTCTCATGAGAAAGAGGTTTCTGTGCTGTCACAGCCACTTACTAGGTACCCCTTTTTTCACTTTGCTTCTGAGCTTAGAAAGGGGCATTCTGTAGGACAAAATAAAGTGAATATATTGATGCAAAGAATTTCAATCAAAATCGCTGCTCAGCCATTTAGCCAGCCAGCCTGTCCGGTTTCGGATGGATGACACAACTTCTCTGCTTCCTTTTCCTTTTTTTAATCATTCTCATGAAATACACCACTGCAGCATAAAGAATGTTCCATCTGACAATATGCATACGTATTTTCCAGGAATAAATTAGGGCATTTCCCAATGCTCCAGCACATCACTGTTTAATATAGGCCAATAGATCAAAGGCAACCACTGTAGTTTCCCTCCTGGGGCTGTTAAAGCCAGTATAAATGTGACCCTTTCTAATATGTGCTGTATTATTTAGAAAGCTGGAGTTAATCTATTCAAGGAGTTATTGAATTTGGGCTTCTTTCTAAGTCCATCTGTCTATGGTATATAAAAATTATCTCGTTACCAAGTTAATTTTTTGTAACCACCTGCACCTCCCACCCTGAGTTACATTTGAACTCTGAACCTCTTCTGTTCTGAACCTGTTCTGAACTACCCTGTTCATATTGCTATGAACAGAAACAGACCCAAGCAGGAACTTCACATTTCATGTGTTGAGCCCTCCAGTGGTTCAGGCAACTCTCACTTTGCAAAGGAAGCTGGAGAGGAGGATAGGAAGGATCAATTTTGTACATATGGGATTAATCTCTGTGAAGCAATTTTCTCGTTTGATGAGTAAAGTGTATTTTAGTGATCATATCCATGGGATTTCCCTCACAATGCAGCATGAGTAAAAGTGTTGTGTGTGTGCAAGAGAAACAAGGAATGCTGTGTATGAGTGGGAAAGTTTGATGGAAGTATCTGCACCACTCTGAGAGATTCTTGTGTAAGGTATTCACTAAAGCATCAAACACGAACAATAAGTATGAATATTTGTGAGGTTCCCTAGAAAGTCATTGACTAAGATGTTGCACGGACTAAATATTAGCACAATAAAAGTCATCTCACCACTGAGTTATCAGAATCTTAATATGACTTTAAAATCTTTCCTAGCATTCAGGTGATGCTGTACTAGTTTATTAAGAAATAATTATTATTACAAGAATTGGGGGAAAAGAACATAGGATTTAATTCTGTTATGGAAAAAACAAAACAAACAAAACAAAACAGCAAATCCTCCTTTGTTTTTAGCAGTACTCCAGGTACAGAAAGTCCGAAGCTTCCCAGTATCCAGTACAGAGTTCTTAGATTAAAAAGTGATGGTAAGGCAATTTTGTTGTAATTTGCAGTAAGAGAAATCTGGAACAGCCTTGGTTCTCTGCCAGAACTTTAACCCGATTTACAGATGTGTCTGTTACCTCTGCTTTCTAACTGGAAGCTGTTAATACCCAATTTCATTGTGAGAATAATATTTATAAACATAACAATATTTACTGGTTTACAGGCAATACTACTTATTTCTGTGAATCCCTGCCATGGTTTTTCGTGCTCCCCCAGCTGAGGACCCTGATCTGTGTCCCCTCTGTGGGATGGAAGTCACAGCCCTGCCAGGATTGATGCTCAGCCTTGAGCTCCGGCATTAACTGACCCAACCTCCTGATTGAGCAGTGCAATACAGCTCCACAGCTCTCTATTCCTTCTGTGTCATGCACTGGAGATATTTATTATCCTCCCTCACACAATTTAGTGCTCTTTGGCATATGCTCAGATAAATTACATCGAAGATTAGTGAGGTCTTTTATTTTCCCCCAGAGACTGGAGTTTAGCATTGTGAAACTTCGCCAGCCTTGCTGCCCCCACCCACCTCCTGTTTAAAACTCACAGGATGGCAGTTGAGCAATGTTTGCTTAAATCAGCACTAAAAAAAGCACCTGCAATCAGGGTTTCAGACATATTCAAGAGTGGCTGATCGCAGAAGTCACTTCTTTCTGCCGGTAAACACGGTGAAGTGCTTGCATGCTTTGCTTGTTAATACAGAGAGGCAGACTTGCTGGTCCTGCCTTCCCTAGGCATGGTCTCACAAGTGTTTTGTGATTTAATGGAATTTCAAGGAGCTGGAGTAAAGCATCAAGTTCAGTATAAACAAATCGTTTATTACATAAACAAATGAGATCTAAATTAGGGTGATTTTCCACCCGACACAGAGCAGTGCAAGGTAAAGAGTCGTTTAGTTTACACCTGTAGCTGCAGGAACACAAATGCAGTGAGGTGTGGAAGGCCAGAGGCTGCAGGTGAGGGACAACGGAGACTTGTCCCTTGCTCTGCCCGGTTTCTGTCTGAGGACACAGCTCTGTGGCCCACGAGGAAATCTTCCTGTGCCTCTTGCAACCTCTCATGGGGGGTGATGGCTCTTGAGCCCTTAAATTTTACAAGAGCTGTTCATGCCAAAGGAGACAAAAGAGCCTCAGCCTTTTTCTCCACTTGCATTTAATTTCCTTCCCTTGCATAGTTTTTTGATCTGTGAAAAACTAATTATTCTTTCATAGAATCTGATCAGTGGAGAAGGGAAAAAAACCCAACTTGGTTCTGACCTTTCCTGACATTAATACTACAGGGCTAAAGCAGCTCTAACTCAACTCATGGGTTGGGGTTTTTTTGTTGTTTTGTTTTTGTTGTTTTTGGTTTTTTTCCTTTTTCAGCTGTATATTTTGCAGACAAAAGAGTTATTCACTTAATTCCTGTGGAGCTGGAACTGTGTTGGCCACTTTGAGTTGTGTTTGGGAAATAATCAGGCTTGGAAAAAGGTACAGGATGTCACAGGAGAGCTTCAATACTCCAAGAGTGTCCGTGCCCACAGACAGGCACAGCGTAGAATCTCTATATTGCATGATTTTAAAAAGAAATATCCTTGTAACTCCGAAGGGAATCCTGTTATTGGGGTTGATTGTTCCATTTACTGGCAGAGATGCTAAAAACGGTTTCTTCCACCTTGATGGCCAACGGGTCTGTATCTGTGTCTGGAGTGCTGGGCCAGGTGCAATGTTGTTATCAGGCAGAAAGGATTCCTGTTAGCAAGCCTGACCTTCACTTGAACCACCAGCACTGTGAAGTTGTTGGTAATGACACACGTTTGCTCCAGCTTGGTGGAGAGGATATTTTCCTGACCCAAATTCAGCTCTCCCATGTGTCTGTAGCGCAGTGCTTGTAAAATATTTTCTTTTTCCTGTGCTTTGCCTCTAATGATTAATAGTAAACCTAGTGATGAATGTGAGTGAAAGGGTGGCAATTATAATTTCATTAATCACCTAATAATTGGGGTCCAGGGCTCAACTGTGACTTTGGGCTTCTCCATCCTAAGGAATTAAAGACAAATTTCTATTAATCACTGTGTCCCAGCTGCTGACAGGGCCTGCTCTAACAATAGATCTAATCATTTCAGGATGCATCACAATTAGTGTGAGGAGGATAAAGGAGTTATCTGAGCCAGCCTCCAGTCCCGGGGGGCTGCAGGAAGGAGCCTCTCTGTTCCACCAGTGATTTACCTCTAAATGCCACGCGTTACAGCCGTGCTTCCCTGGAGGTTTAGCAATGTCTCAAGCTTTTAATAAACTTCCCCTGGCTCGTGGAGTCTGTTCCAGGCCGGGGGGTTGGCTGCAGCCGGTGTCCCTGGTGGTTTGGGGCTGCAGTTGTTGGGTGGCGCGCGCCGCAGCTGGAGCAAAAGGTGCTGAAATGAAGGGCACAGTGCGTTTATTGACTTGTGCATGGAAAAACATCTGGTTGCAATTCCCTCACTGTGCCCTGGCTTGTTGAGAAGGTTTGAGCAGATGTGTGGTTAAGTGGTAAATTAGGAGAGAGTGCTGTGCCTGATTTTGTGTAACCAAAGAGCAGCTCTGTGACACCATTAACAGCCAGTCTGTCCAGCTACGCTGCAAACAGCAAAATGCATCTTGAGCTGCTCTTCCAGGCCTCCAGCTGGTAGGAGCAGTGTTTGTATAAATCTTCCAGAGAAATCCCTCACACTCACTGGCTCTCTTATCTGCCCTAAGTACAGAAATAAATGAAGCCACTGATGTGCGAGCAACGTTCTGAAAATAAGGACTCCACACACAGAGAAATAATGAATTCTCTAAATTCTATCTGTGGAGATAAAGCAGAGGTATCCGTGTCTGAGATATTGAAATGATGTAACTAAGGCAACTGGAATAATAATTTGACATCAGAAGGAAGCTGGTATAAATGGGATTTCAGGGAGTTGTACACATTTTCCAGAGGTTTATTTAAACTCTTTTCAGGAAAAGTGAAACTTGCCAGAAACGTAAAAATCTGTCGTTACGGCAAAGCTCTACAAAAGTTTTTGGTTTTGAATAGAAGATTATAAGTGATCTTCTAAAAACAAACAGAGCATTTGAAATGTTTCCATATTAAACCTCCTAAGGCACGAATTCTGTGTGATTTTATAAGTGGTTCCATGTTGCAGCGTTCACATGCTCAGCCCTTGGAGGTGCCAGGGTACAAAGCAGCCTTCCCCATGAGCAGAAAAACTCAGCTAAGACTTGTTCTGAAAAAAGGTTATTGAACTGAATGGGCTGAAGTTGGGGAGACAATGAGAAGCAAATTTTGGATGTTGATGTGATGCTTGAAGCAGGCTGGTCATGTATGGAATAACTAATCCTGCAGAGCAGTAAAATTCCTGTATTTAAACACATAAAGTGCCATGTGGTTCCTTCAAAATTGTTAATTTGAGGGAATAGTGCTGGAGCTGGGCTCTTTCTGTGCCACACCCTAATCCAGAAGAGCGTGGGCCTCGCTGTCCCTCTGCACCCTCCTGAACACCCCGTCAGGCAGTGCCAGGCAGTTCCCAGGGAATAGCAGAGGGAACTGGAAAAAACTGCTTTGCAAGTTGTCCCTGGATGGAATACGTGGGTTCCAAATGCTGAAGTAAAATCTTGATGCAGATTTTAGGTGAATTTCATCTGATTGAGGCGGATCTGAGGAGTTTAGAGGAACGATCTGAGGTGAAGCCAGCACGATCAAACACTTTCTTGCTAAAATCAATCTTTGAAAACGATATCATTGTAAATAATTCAGCCAGCGAATTTAGCTTCCTTTTCAATTCGGCAGCTTTTTGAAATCGAATTTAGTTCTCCTCCATGGCATTTGCTACTCCTGTTGTTGGTTTATTTAATTCTGTGAGGCGCCGAGCTGTGTGCCTTGGTGGTTTCCTCCATCACAGTCAGGTGTGGCACTGCTGGGTGGAGTGAGGCAGGGCTTGGAGCAGCTCCTGCAGCTCCTGGTGCTCAGGAAAAGGAGCACAAACCCTCTCTGCAGCAACAGGGCTCAGGGGAGCTGCAAGGAGCTGCTCCTCCTCCTGAGGCTCAGTTAAACCCTGGGTCTCCTGGGCGAATTTTAAGCCTTTTGCCCTTTTCCTGTGTGCAAGCAGGTGTTTCTGCTGTAAATTACACCTGTGCTGATGGGAGAGTTTGGAGACTGCTCCCCTTGAGAGTTTTCACACACAGCAGTTGTTGCTCAGAGGAAAGGGGGACTGCTGTGAAGATTGTAGGAGCCTTCTGAACTCCAGCAAATTTGACTTTATGGGACATTCACTCAACTTGTGTCGTTGTTTTTCACGGTTCCAAGCAACGATTGCTTTTTCCATACGCACTTGAAATCAGAGGGAAAAGAGTGTCAGGATGTTTTAAGAGCAAATGGACACAACTTCCTAGGTGAGCTTGGTTTAACATTCTTGGATTTAATTATGCGACTCCATTATTTACAGGTACAACAGGTGACTGCCATACTCTTTAATATAGCACAATATGATATGTACGAATAGAAATAATTTGAAGATCATTAATTTAAAAATCAATTGCTATTATTACACCCCTTCCTCCCTCCTTGCTTTAAAGAATATTTCAGACCTTTCCACTATCTTATGCTGTATAGGCAGCAATACAATGTAAATTTGAAATCTGTGAAGAAATGTTGGCTGGTTTGCTTGGTTGGGTTTTTTTTTTTCTCCCTTCAATAAACCAAACAAAGGTCTTTTGCATTCTTAATTGCATTCTGTTAATTCGTTGATTTTTTTCTCAAAACAATCCCATACAAAATTTTGAGAATTTTAAGCGGAATTCAAAGTTACTTGTCTGGAAAGAGATCACTGGGATGGTGTGTTTATGTTAAATTGTTTCATAAACAATGGAAGGCTCAGCTTAGACCAAATGAATGAAGAAAGCTGAATTTATGTAACAGCATGGCAACAGAACATGAAGAAAAGGAACACTGAGGAAAATGTTTCCAGAAACAAATCAATTTTTATACCATTTGCTTACTACTGCTGTTAGATTTTTGCCAAGTCCTTCAAGTTCTTAATACTTTTTTACAGATATGACAATTTTTTGTCTTCTTCGTTAATGTTGATAGCACTTTGTCACCAAGGAGGAAATAAACCCAGCACCCAGTTCTGAGACAGAAAATAATCACCTTCTTCATATTTGGTACTGAATTACCACCTTTTGTCTTTGCTAAGGCAGATGCTCTTTTCCATCTTCTGTGGTGTGGAAGCAATTTCAGTCTGAATGTGTTTTGATCCAGTCCCAGTTTGTTAGAGATGAACAGGCATATCCTGTTTTCTGTTAGTGAGGGCTTGTCTTAAGTAGCACCTGAAGGTGTGTGCTTTACAGTAGTTTAATACTCAGTAGTGGGATTATTTAATGGATTTATACTCCCTTTTAATTTATTTGGTTATATAAAGAATGTATAATATTGTAGGAAACTTACACAAATCGTAGATCAGTCATCTTTCTTTGCTGAGCATATTGAAGATCAGAGCATGGATAGGAAGAAATAAAATAAAAAAACCCCACAAACCTGTTTATTTGCTCCACAGTACCTGTTTCCTTTCTGCTCCTAATGTCATTTTCTTCCTACCTTCTTTCAGTCACACAGATTTTTATATAAGCTCAATAAAGAGCAAAGCAGGATGATATTGCACCCTCAAATATGCACCCTGCAGATCACCATACATGAAAATTACTCCAAAATTAATTTCCTTGATGGGGGATGCTGTGAATGCTTGTGTGTTTTTATTGGTGTGCATTTGAGATTGACATTCCCGGGGCAGCCCATTTCCAGCACTCCTTGGGTCATGAAAAACTCTTCTGGTGCTTTCTTCCATGAGTTCTCTAAATAATGAAATTTCTATATTTGTCCCTCCCGTGTAGGGACTGAGAGCAGCAGCAGCAGCAGCCGTGTTGTGGCAGGAATTTCCATTTGGGATCCTGCTGGCAAATAAATATAGTGTAGCAAAAAGGTGTCGTTGCAAGGACTTGTTTTGCCCAGGTCGTGGAAGGCTGAGATTCATTAGCACCAAAAATGCTACAGAACATAACTGCTGCAGCCTGGAGTTTTACACGAATGGAAGGGCAAGAAGAAAATGGGTTTTGAGAAGGAGGAGAGGGGAGGGGGGAAAGGAAGTCCCTCTAGCATCAGCTGAGGATGTTCATTTTCACTTGACATTGATAAAATGAATATGCAGTAAAAATGAATATGCAATAAAGAGAAGTTATGGAAAATCACTACAGAGATGAATATTAGGAATAGCCAATATTCATAAACCTTTGCTTAGGATTCTTTTATGTCCTCTATGATTGTTCTTTCACTGTGTCTTCCAGTCATAAACTCCTCAGTTTAGGAAAAAGACATGTCATACAATTTATGTGACAAAATATATAAGTTTTACCTCTTCTTTTTTTTTTTTTTTTTCTTTTTTTTCATTTTTCTTTTTTTTTTTTTTTTTTTTGAGAATATATTGCTTTAAAATTTGTGCCCTAAACTTTTTTGAGTGTTTGAGCTTGGTTGAGTAAAGGAAGTCCCTCAAGTATCGGGGAACAATTAGGATATGAAGATTTTCTTATGAACGATGTGAGGAATTTTTCTTTCCATTTACACCAATCCTTCAGCTCCCTAAAACTTCTTTTAACAGAGGCAGAAGGATAATAATTACAGCTTATATGGTGGTTTAGTTTAGACAAGCAGGAGAATATGTTTTTGCATCCCCCTATCTTACACTTAGATTAACTTTGGGTTCTGGAGCTTCCTCATTGTTTCAGCATATTTAATTTGCTCTCTCAGTAAATTTTGTTGACACTTTTTGCTCGCTGTAATTTAGGATTTCAAGTTCACCTTGAGCTAGGGCTGCATACCAATGGAGGGAATATTTCAATTTTTTAGTTTTAATTTTTTGGTAGAAGGTGTATTTGCAAGCAGGTTCCGTGTCCCTGTGTAGAATATCAGCTCTAGAGCCATGGGCATGCCATGCTTTATTATAAGGATTTTTAGCAAGAAATGTTTGCTTTCTCATTTTTTTTCTGCTCTAACGTGGCAGTTGTCTTATGTTTGCTAGAGGTTTTTTGCAATATAGGTGCAATCTGTGGAGAATATATAACATTTCCAATAAAAGTAATTCTTATGTCAAGACATGGCGATGTTACAGATTGTAAATTTTGACTTTACTGCCAACCTCTGCCATATTTTCCTTGCTGCTCTGTGCAATCCTCTGTTGAGCAAAATACTGCCATTGTTACTCTTTAAATAGTGTGGGGACATAATTTCAGTAGCAGAAGGGTAAAAATGTCTCAGTATCTCTTTCTTATTCTGTTTTTGACTGGTTCCACTCTGCAGTGTCTTTTACTCTGTAACAAAGGTGGCATTGTAAATGTAGTATCTTATTGTAATCCCATTAGCATTCCTGTTTAATGGGTGCTGCAATTCAGGCATCAGAGGGGAGCTCCCTTGCCCAATTAGTGTCATTGCTTACCTGAAGACTGTTATGACGTAGAGAGGTTTTATTTATTTGGTCATAACTTCCGTGGCACCTGGGAGCCCCAGACCTGTGCTAGGTGTGAGAATCTTTCCAGTGCTGGAGTTTTCTGCAATATTTTTGTTGACCTTCACTTTGCCCGTGCCCAGTGCAGAGGTTCAAGATAAAGGTGGGGCAGAGCCTTTGCTGTAGAGACTCTTTTGCCATTCAGGAGCCACAGAGGGACATTTTGGGGTCGAGGGAGGCTGTGTGGGGTGGCTCTGGTCCTGCCAGAGGGGCACATCCCGTGGAAGGGACTGGTGACTTGGGCATGGGACTGGACAAGTCTGTTGTGTGGGACCTCGGAGGGGCTTTGGGAAATGGAAGGCCCTCACAGATCAGCAGAGTCACACCCTGAATCTGTCTCATACCAAACCTTTCCATGGGCAGGAGGGAGCGTCTGGCACGAAGAGACTGAGAGTGAAAAGGGATAATGAATTCCCAGGCAGATGTGCCCGTCCCTGTTCCCACAGAGATGGGCTTGGGCTGGATTTGCATCTCTGTCCAGCAGTCCCCCAGCACGGGCAGGCTCTTCTCACTCACATTCCCCTGCGTTTCTGTGCAGGTCGGGATTGCAGCAGTGCAGGTCAAGCACGGGGGAAGGCTGCAGCATGGGAGCCACACCTGAAGCCCCTGAGGCTCAAGGGTCTGTTGGCCACCTTTGGTTTGTTATTTCCTCAGATGCTGTTGCACCCTGAGTGGAGTTCTCGAGGCAGTGGCAGAGATGTGGCCAGAAGCTGCAGCAGGGGGGTGCAGGGCAGCACTTCTCTGCACTGGGCTGGGAAATGATGCTTTGGTGACCTCCATGGCACAGGGAGAGCTTCAGCTGCCCGGAGCCTGCTCACCCTTACCTGGTGGTAGAAGTCTGTTCTGAGTTCCAGTAACTTTATCCAGAACAGCACAAAGGTGTTGCTGCTGGGCTTGGCCCCAGCGAGTCTCTGACTGACAGCAAACGTGAACGACAGACTCGATGCCGTGGGTTCCATCTGGAGTGTAGCTCCTTTCTGGGCTGCAGCTTTATCCTCTTACAGAACATACTAAAACTGTGCTTCTGTGGTTTAAAAATTACTTACCATTGATTTGATCGTTTGATTTTATTTTTTTTCTTTTTTTCTGTAGAGACTTTATGAGGACTATCAAGCCATTAACTCAGTTTTATAAAAGTATTAGCTTAATGTAATCAGTCAGAAATGAAGCAGCACTTACCCTTTCCCTTCACTGGAGACTCTCTCAGGCAAAGTGCAAAGGACTGGGAGGAGATGAAGATGAACTTTCCTCTTACTAAACCCATGCCCAATGCTGTAAATACCTATTACAGGTGAGGCAGCTCCTGAAGCCAAGGTGAACTGGTTCTGATGGGATGGCCAGAGCAGAATCTCAGTCAGTGCCATCCCTGCCTCCCTCCCAGCAGATGGGCTGCTGGGGCCCTTGGGATTTATTAGCAAATGTGAGCCACCCTGTTGATTTAATGCTCAGTTCTGCCTCGGAGCAGGACCTTGATGAAGTCAGCTTCAGGTCTATAACAGCACCAATATAAATCATGTGTCTCCCCAGACGTGGACTGGTAATTAAAATCTGCATGGAGATGGGTGTACCTAACCAGCCACACGAGCTGTTACAGAGTTCCGTATGGTTCGTGTATTGGCATTATTTGAAATTTAAGCTGTACATCTAGTTTGGGGAGGGTGTGCACGGTCCTCATTTAAATTGGTAAGGATCCATATTTCAGACGCATTGTCAGAATTGCGTGACTGCTAATTTTAGGAGAGAGGTAAATGCCTAAATACCTTTGAGGACCTGAGAAGAACTATTTTTTTTTTTTTCCCCCAAGTCTTTTATTGCTTTTATGAAAATTCAAAACTTGGTGGAATTTTCCTCTTGAGCTAAGAAAGTCTCAAGCTTTTTAAAATTGAAAGAAAAGTTAGGAAGGCACTTTTCCCATTACCTCAGAATTAATATTTTATTTATATTACTTGCATGAAGTGTATCTCCATCAGTCTGAGATCTATGGTCAAGTGTATTCTTTCCATTTAACTGCAAGATTTCAAGATTCTCTGGGGAGGTGATATCCAATATTTCTATTAAAAGAGAGCACATGCAGTAGAGTCTGGCTTCCCTAAGGAGAAAAGAATGGAGTCTGCCCAGATTGCTCTGTAGATTCAAAGGCAAAAGGGGCAGGAGGAGGGAGAGGTGAGATTTGTGTTCATTTGGCAGCAGGACTTGGTCACACTGGTGACCTTCAGCATGGGGTCAGTGGTGCTGGGCGGGTGACGTGAAGGTTTCACAATTTGTGACAACAGAGAGTCAGGCAGGTCCCTGCACTTCCAGCCCATGGGGACTGGGGATTTTCTGCGTGAACTTTGGCCAGTGCTCCTCTCTGTGCTCTTCTGAAGCACCAAGTTCCTTTGAAGCACACCTGAGTTTGTGTGTGTGCAGTCAGGACGTTGTTTTCTGTCTCTGCGGGGTTGGTTTGATGGAATCCTGCACCTGAGCTGTGCTTTGTATCGGTACAACCTTACATTTAACACTCTTTAAAACTGGACAGACATAAAGACAAACCTTGTGACAGAAAGCCAGTAATCCATACAAAATATCTTTTTTATTTTAATTTTAAACGAATACACGTCTTTGTATTGCATCAGAATTAATCACAGATACGGTGAAGTAGGAGTTGGTAGTTGCAGCTTCTGGGTAATATCTCCATGAATCGTTTCCAGCTTTTAGATGGGGATAAGCAACATGTGTTTCTATGGAATTTTCACACTGAGTTCCTTCTTCGCTACCAGAAGGAGAAATAAACTTATTTACAGCAATCTTCACGGACTTTACTATTGCTAATTAGTTTCTAGTAGTTAATGGCATAGGTGAGATTATGGAATTAAGCCAATGGAGCAATGTTTCACCAGACAAGATTTACTGAAATGTTGGAAAAAGTTCATAAACAGTAATGGATAAATGACAGCTTGGGTTGGGTGGAATGCTTTTCTTGCAGGTGTGGTAGTTTCTGGATATCAACAGTTAAAAAATAATACAATTAATTGTCAATTATTTCTTGTGCAGCTATAATTATCACTTTGTTAAAAATGAGTTAGTGTTTCTTCTGAAATTAGGATCTTGCTAAAGATTATAGAAACTCTTCAGACTGAAACTCATTTGAAACAGAAAATTCAATGTAAGCTACATGTGATTGAAGATGAGAACTTTTTCCCAAGCTCCCTTTGTCTGATATAAATGTGCTGATTTCTGTGAAACAAGTATTTTAAAGTGCTAACTCTTTGATACTCATCTTGTGAGCAGTTTTCAATCCGACTTTATTTTCCCACCAATAATGTATTCCTTGCTGTTTGGAAACTGCATGCAGCTGGCAGCATCACTTTGAAATATTCTTATATTGAAATGTAGCGCGCAGTGATAAAGGGAACTACAGAGGTGTTAATTCTTGGTTTAACCATGCCAAAAATTAGTGACCAGGAGTTGGAAGGCAATGAGAGGGGCTCTGAATGAAATGTGGTGATGAAGGGCTGATGGGTTTGGCCTTGGCTGCAAGGGCCCCTGTGTCGATGGTACCTCTGGAAGGACTTGATGGATCCTAAATCAGCCTTGTCCTGCCCAGGTCCAAGGCTGTTGCCCTTATTTTTTATGAAGAACAAAGGTTTTACGGTAGAGTCAGCTTTTCACCTTCATGGCAAACATTAAAATACTGGCATAAGCTCTGTGGCCTTAACTATGGAACTGGGAGAGAAATTAAAATGAAATATCACTGTAAGATTTTTAATACTGTCAAAATAATCTACTTTTCACGCCTTTTTGAGTAACGAACTAAGTTGAATTGGCCATAAAAAAGGTCAGTCAGGACTATTAACATCTGGTGGAGTCTTTGGAAACAAATATAAATGAGAGACCTGAGGGGTGGGCGGGCAGCCTCAGCCATCACCAGCCTGGCCATCTCCATGTGACGCAGCTTTTTGGGATTTATCCACAGCCAAAAGGAACCTCAGCAAAATGGGCCTGGCATCACTACAGCCTCTGCTGTGCCCTGCCAGGGAAAATGAAGCTGTTTGGTAAAGACCTGATAGGTGAAAGCTGAGCTTAAAATAAATGAATTAATTTGGCGGAAAGTGATTAAGAACCACGCGGATCTGGAGGGGTTCGTCAGTGGGAATTGGGCTGATTTGGTGGAAGGAGCATTTCTTCAGCGGGCACTGCTGGAGTCAGAGGAGGGCACAGCCTCACACTTCTGAATTAATAACGTCTGAAAACAGGTTTGAAATCCCAGGTGGTTTCTCAAATTAGTCTTTTGTTTAAATAAGATATAAAAACCTTGTTTTTTATGTGAGAGCTGACCACTAGAGAATTAGAGTAAGAAATAAGTATTCCCAAAATGGTGAATGCTGGGTTTATGTACATCTACATCAGAAAATATTTTTAAAAAATAATACACAGAGAGATAAATTGTGACTTGATTTCAGAATGCTGATTAATTTGGTGCTCAGTGTATATTTCCCAACAAAGGTTAATGAATCTGTTGAACTAATGAACTTTTCTTAATTAATAGAAGTTTCAATTTTCTCAGAGCAAGGGCATTGGAGAAGAGAGCAATGAATATCACACAAACAAGAGCAATGAATAGCACACAAATAAGCACATACTGTTGGGATTTTCTTGTCAACTAAAAACACAGAAAAGATTGAGTTATTTTGCTGCCTCTGTACAAGACATTTAAGGAGAGAGTCTGGTCACATTTATGTAAATAGATTTCATGTCTCTCTCCAGAGTATTTTTACAGGTAGAGTTGAAATTTTGTCCCTCTAAGACTTCCCTGCTCAGGTGCCACTGCCACCCTGCACCTCTGAGCGCCACCTTCCCTGTCCCCTGCCACTGCCACCGCCACCCTGCACCTCTGAGCGCCACCTTCCCTGTCCCCTGCCACTGCCACCCTGCACCTCTGAGTGCCACCTTCCCTGTCCCCTGCCACTGCCACCCTGCCCCTCCCAGCCCCAGCTGTGCTACCAGCAGGGCTTTGCAGCGTGCTGGGAAATCGCTTCCTTCACTGATTTTCATGTGACTTGGACTCAGCTCCAGTGCTCAGTGTGTGCTTTGGACAGTGCTCCGTGCAATTTCCTTTCAGACTCCAAACTTCCTTGTGAAATGATAAGGCTCATCTCAAGTCAAGGGGCTGGAGTAGAGCTCGTGGTCATCAGAGGGCAGATCCTTCAGGTCTCTCTGTGTTCCATAGTCCAAGGGGAGCAAGTTTTTCAAGAGTGCAAGATGCACGTAGGGCTCCAGACAAGGGAAATTTTGTTTCCTCTATCATTATGTTAAATTACTTAATAGAGGAAAAAGGACTGGAGACATCATTTCTATTTATAAAAGTAATAGTTATGCTTTTATTCTGCTAAGTGGCTACTTAGGATTGCTAAAGATGATTTGTAAAATAGGAAGCTAGGGCTTAACTAGGCAGGTTTTTGGAGGTTAGCAGGACTACACGTTCCATCCTCTTTCTGAAGTGGGAAATGTATTGGGCTCATACGAAAAGAAAGGGAAATAACTGTGGGTGTGAGGGGGAGTGGGGAAGAGTTACAGCTGCTGTGAAGGGTCAGTCAGAAGGATGTTCTGCCCTTTTGAAGCACATGCTAAACCACCCCGTGCTTGGGTAGTGCTGGCTGCCCTCTGAGAGCCTCAGGGGCAGTTTCAAGAGTCCCTTTTTGTTTTGGCTCATGGCAAGAGGAGCTGAAAGATCCCCCCTCCTTTATTTCTTTCTTTAAATTGTCTTCCACTTCCTCAGGATGAGCTTTGAAATAAGTCCATGATGCTTTATGGCACTTGAGTACCCACAGGCAGCCCTGGCCAGAGTTACCCTGGTGGATGTGTGGGATTACGATGGATATGGAAAGGAATCAGGATTGCGATGAATGTGGAAATAAATCAGGATTATGATGAATATGGAAAGAAATCTCTGTCCCTCTGCTCTTTCCTGCTTGTGTGGCCAGAGCTGAGGGGCTGCAGGAGAGGAAGCAAACCCCTGTCAGCACAGGGCTGGGAAAGGGCTCGCCAGGAATAACAGGGAGCTGTGAAACTACATCTGTTTCTACTGCAAGGGTGAGCAGCTTCCTGGGGCTTGATTGATACTGAAATAACTTTACATCATCTTTTAAATCCTTCAATTTCTTTTAATGGAGAAAGTCCCTTCTAGCTTCTAATATAATGTGTATTTTTCATCAAGTGCTTTTATATGCTTTAAAATTTTAGTACTAAGCAAATTGCACTTAATTTATTATCATATAACCAGGAAAAATTATCTGTTAGTTTAAAAAGACAATGTTAAATGATCATTTAACTTACACAAGAGCCATTAGGCAAACAAACTTATGGGAATTTGTGCCTGTGTTCTGTTTTGTGTTCACTTTTAAACTAGTTTTTGGTTTTTTGGTTTTTTGTGGTTTTTTGTAATTATTTACTGTCCAAAGTATTGACAGACCTACACTATGAATTAAACCTGTATTAAGTAACATCTTAAAGCTTCTTTATTCTTCTACCCCTCTCACTATTGCATAGGGCTTTCAAAGCCAGCTTTGAAGAGTTTATGGAAAGTAACTGAGGAGAAAAATTCAGATTATAAGTATTGTCTGAAGAGCAATGCGTAAGACTGGCTCTCCTTACAGGAAAGAAACCCTGCCCTAAAATTTTATGTGTTTAAAATGACAAATATTACTTTAGAGAGATAAGATTGCATTAGTTAACAACGTGCTAGCAACAATGAATAGAAAATGGAACTGGACTCTTTGCTGCGCATTTATTGGCACTGTTGGGCTTCTATTGCCAATTCCAGGAATTGTTGAAGTTCCATGTCTCAGATTAAAGACACACAGAATGGAAGGGAAACCCACCACGTTTGTGTAATTTGAATAATTCACCTCTCAGGGAGATAAAGATCTCAGTGTCCACGTCTCTAACGCCCAGCCTTTGGTGTGATCCCAATCCCTGGTGCAGCAGAGGCAGCCCAGCTCCTGAGCAGGAGGGACGGAGCAGCTGCTGGGCAGCAGCACGGGCAGGCACAGCAGTGAAACGCTTCCTTTGGGCAGGAGGCTGTAAAATAAAGCATCTGTGCAGTAAGAGTGCCCTGGGAAGGGCAGCGTGTGTGTAACACTGAACATCAGCGACATCAGTGCCAGGAGCAGGCTCGTGCCTTATGCTGCTTTCAGGGGACTTAGGTGGGGGGACAAGCAGTGAAAAGATTAAATGTTTTCTGTTCCATCGAAGGCCAAAGTGTCTTAAGAGGTTGACAAACACGTAACTCCTGTGAGGGCTGAAAAGGATCTCCTTGCAAGCCCCTGTTTTTCTCCCCAGCATTTATGGGAAATCAGGCATGTGATGATTAATCCTTGTGTTACACTGATTGAGCTGTTTGTACAAACTCAGCTCTGTTAATGTACAGCTCCATCTGTAGAGAATACAGGATATTCAGGCACTACAATGGAACAATCAAGAAAAGCGGCTCCCATTCTTCCTGGGAGAGTGCTACAAGAACAAAGTACAAAAGTAAGCAAATGAAAATGTTACCTAAATACCAAGTGAAAATATTCCTTTAGTGCTTTTATAAGGCTTTCTTCA
This sequence comes from Orthonyx spaldingii, assembly GCA_013397795.1. Lineage (NCBI taxonomy): Eukaryota > Metazoa > Chordata > Aves > Passeriformes > Orthonychidae > Orthonyx > Orthonyx spaldingii. The sequence goes on from VZTJ01003855.1 coordinate 249,876, forward strand.
AAAATCCATTCTCGCTAACATTCGGAAGTTTATTTGTGTTTCAAAAATAAAATTTGGTTTGCCACACTCATTTTTAACTTGTGTAAATATTTGCTTGTATTTTCATATTCAGCTGTGTGGTATTTCTTTCATCCACTATCACAGATGTAGGCAATTTTCTATCCCTTCCCCCCAGCATTTTTTTGGCAGCTAATGAATGCAGTCCTTTGGATCTCATCTGATCTTTGGCAGGATATCTGGAATTGATGTCCTAGGATGTGTGTAGCTAACTCAGTAATGATGTTACAGGAAAACTAAACACTCCAAGCCACAAAGCTCTATTCAGAAATTTCATCTCTGATCCAGAGGCAAACTAAACCCCACTGTAGTCCTGTGAGTCACAAAGTGAATATTCAGTAATGCACACAGACAGCCAAAGGAATGTGAGGGCGATCCTCCATGGAAAGCACAATCCCAGCAAGTCAGAGTGCTGGGACTCCTTGTCAGGGGATTGTTCTGGATTCCTGAACAAGTTGCTTAATTGTCTCTCCCTTGTCCTGAAAAGGAAGTATAACCATGTAATGCACAGCCTTGCTGGTAGATGGGTTTGTATCCTTGTTTAATATCAAGATCCCACTGTAAAGTCAGTTTGCATTTCACCTGCTTAAAGCTAATTCCTGCCTGTGTGTGAGTGAGGCAGCAATGCCATCCAGGATTTATCCAGGATGCCACCCGGTGCCAGGAGCTATCACACAGCGCCTGAGCTGATGGGAGACAGGTGGAGGACTCTGTCACTCTCCTCATCTCGTTGGGATAATTCATTAAATACTTCTACCTGTGTCAGTCGCAGGTAAAACCCAAGGTGGAATTACTCGTCCCTGTTCTTGTTAATCCCCTGCCTGTCAGCTCTCATCAGGCATTACATTCTGCCTGCCGCAGCAATTTCCAACCTGCAAATTCTCTGGCTGATGAAGTGCTGCTAGACTGTCTCATATAGGTGTATCTTATGGATTTGGGTGTCACATATTAATCTTAGAGTAATAATTCTCTTTGTAGTTTGGGCACCTTCTAGCATAATTTTTAACAGCAAATAATTGGAATCCTTTATTTATTTATTTATTTATTTATTTATTTTCCGTGGAATTAGACTTTTATATATTGGCTTCTACTGAGACATCAGTAGATGTTTCATAGTCAAAATAGTCAAAATTTCAGTTTCAGTGGATGAAAGGGTCTGCAGCACAACATGGTAGGTGTGTAATGCTGGAAAACATTTCATGTGGTGGTGACTGCATTGACAGGAGCAGCCCTAATGCTTTCCTGCAATTCAGAGCCCGAGCACCAGCAGGGATTTCAGTGTTAAACCTTTGTGTAAAACGGCAAATCAAAAACCTGGAGTACTGTATGTCTGCATCTACCTGCTGTGAGAGGACAGAGACTGCAGTTATGACTTTAAGTTTCAGCTTGGACAGATGCATCAACTTTTTAAGCAGCACCTTGTTCCTGATCCTGTTGAAATGTTTCATTTACACAGCAGTTAGGTTACTGCACTGGCTTGATTCTGACTCAGCATATTCTCTTGTCTTAGGGAAAAGAGCAAACCATTAGATTAATTTTATTCTGTCACATAAATTTCAAAGTACTGATAGAACAGTGAGCTGTGTATTGTAATATTTTTTTTTGTAAAATGGGGATGGTAATTCAGCCACTCATGGATATTAATGCAGTTGAAGTAACTTTTCCATCTTGACCAGTGAAATGGAGATGTTTGAATTTTGCCTTTGCTCATCCTGAGCACCACTCTCCTTCCAAACAGTCCTGTTGAACTGGAAGCAAACTCTGAGTCCAAAGACCAAACCCACAGATTGCTGAGGGACCTGCACTGTGCAGTCCTGCAATCTGCACTGCCACACTGACGAGATGAGTATGTTCCCTCTCTGGAAATTGTTCAAGTACTTGCAGTCAAGGGAGGTTTCATCCAACACCATTTGTTTCAGATGTCTGCCTGTTAATGTTTGAACATTTTCTGCTGTATTTGGAAAACTCTGGATCTTGACTAGGCACTGAAATTTCACTCCTCCATATGACTTGTATCTGCACAGCTTCTCTGTTTCACTCCACTTCCAGCCCAAAATAACCTTCCTGTAAATTCCTTTGAATACACAAATCTTTCACCAGCTGAAGCTTTGGAAACGAGTCATCCCAGGAAGGATGGGATTTCATCCCTGGTGAGAGCCAATATTGCACACACATGTTCAAAGAGAGCTTATTCCTGTCTCTGTGAGATCATTCCCCTTAATTGCTCCAGGGAGTTGTGATTACTGCACTGTTACACAGCAAAGAGAACAATTCACTGTGGCCAATGCTGTGGCACTGAGCTGCAGAGGTTTTGCAATGGTTTTAAATCAGTAACATGTTTTTTAGGTGGTGGTGGTAGAGGGGAGCCAATAATCAGTGTCCTCACAAATTACCTGCACCTGCTCATGGATTTGATAATAAAAATTGGAAGTGCAGTGTTGCATCACCAAGCTTAACATGGAGTGGGGAACAGCGAAAAATGAAATATGAAGTGTGGTGGAATGGCAATGAATAGAATACCTTAAACAGAATATAGAAAATCTTCTCCCACGCTCCCCAAAAGACACACAAACCCATGCCCCACCCCAGCCCTAACAACCAAACCCGAATTATTTATCACTGAGGAAGGCTGTCATATTCCTGAGTGGAATTATGAATTCTGAAGCTGTCAGTTTGTCCCAGTACTTTAAGTGCTGGAAGCCCAGAGGACTTGCCAGAAGTGGTCTTGTCCACAGAATTGGGCTTTTAATGTAAAATCAGATCGTGGTGGGTTTTGTTTGTTGTTGTTTTTGTTTTTTTGGGGGGGTTTTTTTGGTTTTTTTTATTTCATAGGTTTGCAGCAGTGTAAGAGGAGTGTTTCTGTGAGTGGGCAGCAGCACAGGCTTGCAGTCCTGTCTGTGGGCTGGAACCTCTGTCAGAGAGAACGTGCATCTCTTCTCCCAGCCACCCCTCTGGCTGCTCTCTGAGTGCTGGTGCCAAATAAATGAGCAAATCTTGTCAGTCCCCTCAGGCCATTCCATACCTTAATTTATTTTTGTTAAATAATTTGTTATTCTAGGCGTAGCAACTTTTTTTT